>SHCU01000042.1:114923-127485 GCA_004307685.1 Ceratina australensis | reverse complement strand
AAAATAACTGCACTATCATTTGGCGGAGTTGCGTATGCAACATTTATCAGTCATGCGATTGAACGAAAAATGAATGAGGATAAAAGGGTAAAGACTCACTGGTTCGGTAGGCCCATCCCCTTCCTTCCCCAATGATTGTCCCTCGGACCAGCCCATCTTCGATAGCAGCTTGAATCCCTTATTGTCCTTAGCTATACGTCTATAAAGAAATATAAATTTTATTTTAATTTTAATTAATCATAAAACAATTAAATTTTAACTTTAGGAAATATTCAACTTACGTGTCCATAGAACTGTGTTGCGTTTTGGCATGATGATTTAACGAACCGATACATTGTCTTCGACTCTGCGCCCTATCTTGGTACCCTGATGCCACTTGACTAGCAGTAGCCGCGTTATCTTTCTCCACGCCAAACTTAGATTTTAGACGTCTCAATTCTTGCTTGTGCTGCTGCTTCTTCTTGCAAGTTTTGTTCTCTTCTATGTTACTGGCTTGCTGGACGAGACCCGGCTCGCAGTGACCGCAGGTTTCGTTGCCGTTGTGTATGTGGCACAACAGTTTTGTGTTACCGACTTGTATGATCGAACCGTGCGACACATCGTGAGGTTCAGATTCCTGCTTCGCCACCGACAGTCTTTTCCCGTTCAGAAACGTTCCATTTCTTGAACCCAGATCCGTGATCTCATATACCTTCTTATCCTCATTGTACGCAAATTTGGCATGATGCTGTATAGAGTTATTCTCATAACGTTTCCTATTTCATTCTGGGATAAATATACATTTAGTTTTTTGTTACTTACTTTACTGATATTGATATCTGGTATCAATACGGAATGATCGCCTTCTCGACCAAGTGAACCGCCTGTATAAGGAACCATAAAAAGACTACCAACTCTCAGTTTTGGTAAATTGGTTTCCCTAACTATGATTCTCATGCATGGTGGATATGGTTTTGCTAAATCTGTAATTAAAAATGTTTTCATTTTTTTGAAGAACGAATCACTGAATGTAGGATCTTAAAATACTCTGAATATTATATTAATATCTTTATGGTATTAAATTAATATGCATGTCATCGGAATTTGAAATTAATACAAAAATATTTCTTATTTATATTCCCTTTCTTTTCATAATAAACAACTTTTAACGCAATGTCAAACGGAAAAATATAAAAAATAAACCTTGTTCTTCCTCATGGTCACTATCACTACTAGTATATAATTCTGGTGTAATATTAGAATTGCTGTCATTGCTTGAACATTCACCCTCTTCCAGTTCGTCTTCGGATTGTTCATCTCTTTTGGCAAGTTTTCGTTTTTTTCCCATATCCTACAAGAGAGATAAATGTGCATATCATGTGCATAGGATAATTACCTAGAGCTTGTTGTCTGTAATTGACAATTGTTATGTTTGAAAGGCCATGTATTAATTGATGTATGTCATCCAAAACCTGTAACCAAAATGCATTACTTATCAATTACTAATAACCCATTACTCGATAATAATTTCAATTCTCACCTTGGTTGCCTTTCTAGTTTTCTGCTGCTTCCTGTTTTGTTCATCTGCCACTCCTTCGTTCGCAGTTACTTGACTATGAAAGTGATATGTTTTACTTTCTTTATCATAATAATAGTATGCACCAGTGTTACCATTGTAATATAATCCTTGTTTCTGTAAGAACACATTTTCATAGATATTATCAAAGCAAATTTAACAATCAGATTCTGTAAGAAAACATACAGCGTCGTAATAATATCCACTGTTGTAATCATAAAATAAACCAGATGTTTCTTCATAAACAAAACGAGTTTGTAGCCCAACAGATTCAGCAACTTCTGTTACTTGTTCCTTAATACTACTTGAAGTTTTATCGTTACTGATGATCCAGTCTTGACTAGGATCTGATTCCATTTCGTGCTCCAAGGGATTCGTTTGAGTTCCATAGTCAACCAAGGTCTTAGTTTGTATTAATTGTTTCTTCTGTATACACAAAGTTTACATGAAATCATACAGAAATAAATAATAACATATAACACTGGTTGCATATCGTCCTTACATGTGCATTGAGTTTGTTTCGCAACTTGGCTATCTTCTTGTTCTGCTTCTTAATGTGATCACGCATTTTTTGGATAAACCTCAAGATGTGAGGAAAATTGTGTAGCTCATCCTGAAAATCCTCTTCAAAGTCTGTCTTTACTTCTCCTTCATCACTTTCACTAGTTGCATTATTCTCTATCATCTTATTTCTTTATCCTATTTTCCTTTTCACTTTAAAAATAGTACTTCACCCTTTTTAAAGAGAAAGTAATGAGAAACTATTTAGAAAAGAATATAGGATCGTAATCGAATTAAAACACAGTCTTTAAAAGACTAAGCAAATTCTATGAAATATAAATAAGTGACGTTTCTGACCATCTTCACGTTACCAACACTAACACAAGTACTAGACATGAAGTTGGGGTCTGCATACAGATGCTTTGAGGCGGAGTGCACATGCAACCTCTTTGAATTTGTAATTGATACCAGAGAGGAAATGAGAATGCTCACGCCCTTTTTTTCTATCCGATTTACCCGACTTCAAATACTTGTAGGAACAACGATTTTAAATATAATTTTAAAGAGGAGTTTGCGTTTAAATTGTTACAGAAGCCGCGGCTGATCAGAGACCATCCTGCCATCTGGAAACAGCTGTTTGTTAACACCCCCTGGCATCATGGCTGCTCCCAGTCTAATGGAATCGTTGTCGGAAATGACATTTGTCGGGTGAAACGCTATCAAACAGTGCCTAAATATTCGTTCGTATGTCAAGACGTAAACACCGTACGCACAGCTCGAACGATACTCTGTGTTTCTCACTGTCTATCATTTTGAACATGACTTACGCATGATCCTGCATGCGAATGTTCCTCCTACGCTCATCGCCTTTCACGTACGGTAACCAGTGTTTTGTTCAAACATTATTCAAAATAATACGCAGAAGGCATTGTCGGGACATGTTACAATGATGCCGATAAAGGATAACCAGGATGTGGCATGCTTTCTGGTCACCAAACACTCATGGAAAGGAAAGTAAGTTCCCCTATTGTCTAAACTAACTTGCTTCTCATAAATCAATTAATATTCCATATAATGAACAAAGAATACGTTTCGGAGTTAATAACGTTTTTGTTACTTACTTTCATATTGTACCAAATGGTTTCTGATCTTTCTGTGATAGGTATAAACGTATTTTCTCAATTGGATCCATGGGTATAACAACATACAATCCTACAACGTTAGAAGTCACAAACAAATGGGAATACTCAGACTTTATAAGTGTTCAACCGATAAACAGGAACCAGTTCGGGTCGCATGAGTTTAGTATAACAATGCGCAAGGAACGTAAAGTTGACAATATGAAGTTCAGTTCAGAACACAGGGCTCATTTATTGACTGAAGCTCTCAAGTATAGAAATCAGTTTGTTGAGAAACCTAAAGAAATTTTGGTAAGTATTTTTTGTTCCTTTACAAAACTAGAGCTGAACATTCTAATCAAGCTTGTTATCAATGTAGCCACGTGCAATATGTATGCTTTATAGTTGTTTGTTATCTAGTCATATATGAGTCATCTCATAACCAGTAATACAAGTATCAGTCATTGTATCAGAATTCTATTTTATTATGCCAATTACTTTGCATTGTTTCTACTTCATCTTCTTGCTTTTATAATTAGCTATAATTTCTCTACTGATTAAATTTCCTCAACTGTAAATCAGATATTATTTTACCCACGTAAAGTATATCTCTAATGTTTGTATTACAGAGATACCAAGCTTACAAGCATCATTGGTCTGATACACGTTTACCTGTTGTGTTAGAAGTAACACCTTATAGTCTTGACCAATTAGACCCAGCGACAAACATGGTGTTAGCCAGTTATTGTTACAAAGATTTCGAGGGAATTCTTACAATGAAAGATTACCCTTACGGATTTGTAGTCGTGTGCGGCGGATTTGGACGTTTACATCTTTTCGCTTCTCAGCACATGGAAGAGATTAAAAAAAAGCTGCTGGAATCAGCTATGAACAATTTAGGTATCAGTATAAAAGTATTGAAGGAACCAATCAAATTAGATGATTTCGTTGCTCAACGATTGGGCAAGTTTAGCGCTGACGAACACATAACGAGTGTGTCAGAGTTCACCGTTCACAAGTACTCACCCAGATATATAGACCCGCAGAGAAGGACGCTTTGTCTTTCTGACACCTGTCTGCTCGAGAGAGATCCTCAGACGTATAACATTTGTACTCTTAGACCGCTGTCAGATATTTTCGCTTTGATCCGTGATAACGAGAATCCACAATTATTTACTATACAGTATCTTAATGGGCAAGCACGTAGTTATACGGCAACGGACAGAGATTCCTTGTTAGCTTCCTTACTGGATGGCGTGAGAGCATCTGGTAACAGAGACGTTCACGTAAGAATGTACCCGGTAGCAAGGGGGAAAAGACTCGGTCCTCTTAATTTACCTGTCGATGAAGAAGTCGAAACGTCCCACGTTAAATTTCTTCAGCAACCACCCAGTGGGCGTACTTTCGCTGAAATTCTGGAAAGATTTAACGCAAACATTCCCTACAGTGGTCTTAATTATTCTGTTACGCAAGATGTAAGATATATTTAATTCAATTAATACTGTATGTCCATACGTTTAATATTAAATTCCTACACGAGAATCGATGAATTGGTACAATACATTTAAGCGGTAATAATCCTTCAAATTTAAATTGCATATCTATATTAGAGTTTCTTATTTAATTATCCAGTGCAATTTTTTACACTTTCCTTTTATTATATTCTTCGCCTCACTTTTATTCTCTAAAGCTTAGCTGTTTCTTCTGATTTTTTTTATGAAGCTCTGTAAGCGTCGTAATGTTAAATTGAAGCCATGTTTCTTTTTTTGTCTAGGATGTTGTACCGCTTGAATGGACTGTAACAACATCACAAGTACAAATGTACCAAATCCTGAATAACTACTTGCAGGGTCTTTTTACCGAGAACAAAGACAAAATTATACTCGGCGCATTGAACGCGCTGGTCACTAAAGATTTAGAAACAAACAGTGAGATAGAAGCGCAGTTTCACGCTCTGAGAAGATTGGTCGCTAGCAAAATTGGTTTCACTGCGTTTACGATGCTCGCTGGGTTCAGAGAGGCTATAGGGCACAAAGTTGTAAAGGCTTTGAAGCGACAAGATTGCGGCGTAACGCAAGCTGCTATAGACTGTATCTGCGCTCTCATGCAACCGATGCATGACGATTGTGATCTGAGACAAGAGCAACTGAATAAAAGTAGTCTTCTCAGTAGTAACAAATTTCTGGAGAGCTTGCTTGATATGTGGATTAATCATATTGTGAGTATAACAGACGCTAAGATTTCATGTATTTTTTTTACAACAGCAATAGCTAATAATTATTGCCTTATGATGCAAATACGACACTATCATTCCCATAAATATTTCAGAATCATGGCACAGGTGCTCTGGTAGTTTCTGCCATGCTTGATCTTTTAACTTTCGCGCTATGTGTACCATATAGTGAAACGACCGACGGCAAACATTTCGACAATCTTTTAGAAATGGTCGCCGCGAGAGGAAGATCACTTTTTAAACTGTTCCAACATCCGTCGCTAGCTATTGTTAAAGGTGCCGGTCTGATAATGAGAGCGATTATTGAGGAGGGTGCACCGGAGGTTGCAGCGAAGATGCAAGAACTTGCTCTCGCCGAGGGAGCGTTACCAAGACATCTCCTGAATAGTCTTTTCACCATTGGTACCGACGGTAGATTATTGACGCATAGACAATTGTGTAGGCACCTCGTAGGACTTTGGGTGACTGGACATCCGACGGCTATGGGTTTATTGAAAAGGATCATGGTAAATTAAACTTAGTAGCATAACATGTATGTAATTTCAAGAATGAAAATATTTAAATACTTTTGCAGCCTATTGGCTTATTAAATTACTTAGATTCCGATGAGAAAGTACCCGAGTCGTTTCTTGAGAAAGAACGATTAAACAATCGGGACAATTTAAAGATAGCCATAGATCATGCTTCAAAGAACAAAAAGAGTCCGCAGTGGATCGCGATCGAACGTCAGATGCGTGTGGTCGAGAAACACGTCGAGCATGCTCTTCAGCATTGGGGCGCTAGAATCGGTATCGAACGAAAAGAGAAGATCAAGGAGCGGCCGATAGTATTGAGAAAACGCAGAGAGCGAATAAAATCGGAAGCAAATTGGAATTTGTTTTATTATAAATTCAATCAGGATCATTCACTGCCGAATTTAATTTGGAACCACAAAACGCGGGAGGAATTAAGGACCGCGCTCGAGAACGAAATCCGCGCATTCAGTTCGGATAAAGATTTGGCAGGCGGGACTCTGATCGCGTGGAATCACAGAGAGTTTGAAGTACAGTATCAGTGCCTGTCGGATGAAGTAAAGATCGGCGATTATTACCTTAGGCTCCTGTTGGAAAAAGATAGTCCTGACAGTCCAATAAGAAAATCGTATGTACGATGGCATTAATTTTCTTTGCGTGCACCCATTGACTGATTAATTAACTAGTTAATTATTATTGTTACAGATACGAATTTTTTAATGACTTATACCATAGATTCATATTAACAACAAAAGTTGAAATGAAGTGCCTTTGCTTGCAAGCAATGACTATAGTGTATGAACGATATTACGAGGATATTGGTCCATTTTCGGATACAAAGTATATTGTAGGGATGCTGGAACGTTGCACTGATAGGATGGAACGCGATAGGCTAGTCATGTTCATAAATAAACTTATATTGCATAGGAGAAACGTGAAAGATATAATGGATCAAAACGGTGTGCGAACGCTGGTCGATCTTCTGACTTTGGCTCATCTGCACACGTCTAGAGCGGTCGTGCCCGCGCAGACGAACGTGATCGAGGCAGACCCGCTGCAGCAGCACAGCATGGAAAAAGAATGGTATTACAACGACGGGGACCAGCGAAAAGGCCCTATAAGCTTGAAGGACTTGAAGGAACTGTATCTAACGAATCAAATATCGCACAAGACGAAGGTTTGGGCTCAAGGGTTAGACGGATGGCGAATGATCTCGCAAGTGCCGCAGCTGAAATGGACGCTCGTCGCGAAGGGGACGTCGGTGATAAACGAAAGTGAATTAGCAACGTTGATTCTAAATATATTAATCAAAATGTGCGAGTATTTCCCGAGTAGGGACGTCGATGACGCGGTAATCAGGCCCCTTCCGCGCATGAAGCGGTTATTATCCGATCTCCAGTGCCTACCCCATATCGTTCAACTTTTATTAACGTTCGACCCGGTTTTAGTTGAGAAGGTAGCCACGTTGTTATGCGAAATAATGCGAGACAACGCGGACGTCTCCAAGATTTACCTCACCGGCGTTTTTTATTTCATATTAATGTACACTGGCTCGAACGTTTTACCGATAGCGAGATTCTTGCAACTGACTCACACGAAACAAGCTTTCCGAACCGACGATGTAAGTATCCCTGCTCCTGTTAATTGCGCAATGATTCAATCGTGTCATACACGATTTTTTTGTATCATAGAATGTATCGTCGGATATAATGCAACGAAGCATACTTGGGCAACTTTTGCCTGACGCGATGGTCAGCTATTTAGAAAATCACGGCGCGGAAAAGTTTGCTCAAATATTTCTCGGTGACTACGACACGCCGGAAGCGATCTGGAATGCTGAAATGAGGAGGATGCTTATCGAGAAGATAGCGACGCATATCGCAGACTTCTCACCGAAATTAAGGAGCCACACTATGGCCCGGTATCAGTACATCGCTATACCCGCTGTGAGGTATCCGCAATTAGAGAAGGAACTGTTCTGTCAGATATTCTATCTGAGGCACCTTTGTGATACTGTAAGATTTCCTCAGTGGCCTGTACCTGAACCGGTAAGTATAAATATTTCACACGTCCCACATTCCACCTTTTTGATGCAATAACATTTCATATCTAGGTACGTCTATTGAAAGATGTGCTAGATGCATGGAAGAAAGAGGTAGAGAAAAAACCACCGCTAATGACGGTCGATGAAGCTTATAAAGTTCTTCAATTAACAAGTGGGAAACAGCATAACGAAGCTGAAGTCAGAAAATCGTACTATAAACTTGCACAAATGTATCATCCTGATAAAAATCCACAAGGAAGAGTAAGTTTCACTCAAAACTCAGTTAGTATGTATAATTCTTCATGGTAACATTTTCTGTAGGACAAGTTCGAGGCTGTTAACCAAGCTTACGAATTTCTATGCAGTCGAAGTTGCTGGACTACCGACGGTCCGAATCCAGATAACATAGTACTGATTCTAAGAACGCAGAGCATTCTCTTCCATAGATACTCAGAGGAACTGAGACCATATAAATACGCAGGATATCCGCAGCTAATAAAAACAATTAAGCTAGAAACAGATGACGAACAGTTGTTTTCGAAATCGGCGCCGTTGTTGGCTGCCGCCAGTGAGCTCGCGTATCATACCGTGCATTGTTCCGCGTTGAACGCGGAAGAGCTGCGCAGAGAAGGAGGATTAGATGTCTTATTGGATGCTTACACGAGATGCGTATCCGTTCTAAACAAATCGAGTAAGCCTACAGACATCGCGGTGCAAGTGTGCATGCATATCACTAGATGTTTCTCGGTCGCCGGTTCGTTTAGAGGCTGCAAAGATAAAATCATTGAACTACCGCAACTAGTTAAAGATCTATGTAGAATATTACACTTCAAGGTTGGTGCACAAGGTTTTCATTTCTTTCTATGTCGTTTTTTTCATTCAATTTTTATATGAATTAGAGAATTGAAATCGAAGTACTGAAATTATTAAAATTTATAATTTATTTGCAGCATTTAACAAAGCTATGCTCAGTGGCTACCGAGTGCGTTTCTTCCCTCGCTACGGACAGTGTATTACAAATGCAATTACTGCAATCCGGTGCACTGTGGCATCTACTGTTGTTTATGTTTAATTATGATTACACACTGGAAGAAGGTGGCGTGGAAAGGAATCAGGAAGAAAATCGGCAAGAAGTTGCGAACAACTTGGCGAAACTCGCGGTTCGAGCTTGTGCCCGATTAGGCGGTTACATGACCGGAGAAGATGAAACCCCCGTTAATCCTGTTACCGTGGCGGCGTTAGAAAGTTTATTGACACCTTATCTGGCCCGACAACTCGCGAAAGATAAGCCGGAAGAAATATTGAAAATCCTGAATTCGAATTGCTCGAATCCATATCTAATTTGGGATAATGGAACGAGGGCAGAATTAATCGAATACCTTGAAGCTAAACGACAAGAGAGATTAAACGGTAGTGACAACTTTGAACACGATTTCAGCGACTTCAAATATAGTTCGCATGCAGACGAATTAATCATTGGAGAGATATTTGTAAAAGTGTACAACGAGCAACCCAATTTCCCCATAGAGGTAATTCAATGCTTCATAACGTTGTTTTATTGAAAATTTATTGCTGTTTTGTTAATCGTTTTGTAGAATCCCAAAAGTTTTACAATCAATTTGCTCGACTTTTTATCGGAATCGTCGAAATATTTGTCGTCAATGGTAAATGTGGCGTTAGCTAAGAAAGACCAACAGAAATTGGAACACATCGTTATGACGTTGGAGGGCTTGAGGAACGTGATTAAAAATAACCCAGGAATCGAGTTACAATGCATAGGACACTTCAGATTACTGTTCGGACTTCTGAACTGCCATAACTTCAAATTGATACAAAAAAACGCGCTCGAAGTCATAAGCAACGTTACCAAGAATCAAGAGTGCGTGGACGATATCGCGGCGAACGAAGTTGTAGTATACTTGCTGTTAGCTATAAATTCTCTTAAGGAATATCAGTTACTTATACTAGAAACTTTGTACGCTTTAATGAGCTCGACGAAAATCGTGAAAGATGCACTGGCCAAAGGTACAAACTTTACACATCTTATATCTCATTGATTTTATATTTTAAACGTATAATCGTTGTAATTTTTAGGAGCCGTTGTATACATTGTCGACCTGTTCTGTAATTCAAGTAACACCCAAGTACGCGAGGCTGCAGCGGAGCTGCTTGGCAAAATGTCGTCTGACAAATTGGCTGGACCAAAAGTAAAACTAGATCTGTCGAAATTCCTTCCCAGATTATTCAGCGAGGCGATAAGAGACGCACCGAAACAATGCGTTCACATGTTCGAAACGAAGCACGAGAATCCTGAACTAATTTGGGATGACGATGCCAAAGCGAAAGTCTCGAGGATCATTGGGGAATTAAAAGATGAGTAAGTAATCAGTTCCCAAGAAATTTAATGATCATGAATTGAACTTGATTACAATTCACGACTACTTTCAGATATTACGCGTTGCAAAGACGGAATCCTAACACGATATTAAAGTTACCTGATACACAAAATAATATTGATGTTGCTACAAACGAACCTGTAGTTGGTGGCGTTTATCTCAGACTATTCATAGCCAGTCCCGCATGGGCTCTCAGAAAACCTAAAGAATTTTTAAGCGAACTCATGGACACGACATTAACGCTTATGTCCAGGGATAAAACTGATGTAAGTATAAAGCACGTAACTCTTTACTGTTAAAGAGAATCTATTAATTTACTGAATGATATCGCGATTAGCCGGATATGTTGGAATTGACGACACAAGCACTGGTTTCTCTGCTCCAAGCACAACCAACATTAGCGGATCAGGTTCCATCGTTAGGTCACATACCGAGATTATGCCGACAAATGGCGATGCAAAATAATCAGCCATCTGTGTATAAAACTGCGATACTGATACTCCATCAATTAGCTACGAGCGAAGTGCGTTCGTTAACTTTTAATACAATTCTGAGAACTATTGCTCAATACGCGGTGCCGTTAATACTAAATTTTACTTTACAGATTTGTATATCATCTATTTGTCAAACGGAATGTATTAGCCCATTGAAACATGCTATGCAATCTAGGAAAGATATGATAACAGTGGCATGCGAGACTTTGAACAGGCTATTTTCGACCAACGAGGATAGACTTATAAAACAGGTAGATAGAACTACAAATAATATACCTACTGTAAATATTGTAAGCCTTCGATAATTATATGTAGTAATATCGACGTAATTGCTTTTTAAGGCATTGGATGCTGAAATGGTACCATATCTGTTAAATATATTAGAAGGACGATTAGACGTGATAGAAAATCCTGCGACGACTAAGGCGCAGATAGTCAAAGCTTTGAAAGCAATGACCAGGAGCTTGTTGTTAGGCGAGAAAGTAAATGCCATACTGGAGAAATCGAGCGTCTGGGCGGAGTACAAAGATCAGCGGCATGATCTATTCATTTCTAATACGAACAATTCCGGTTACCTTACCGGTAAGATACATATTTTTGTTTCGGTAAGTTGCCAACAAATACGTCATGTATTTACGTGTGATTTATCATTGCGCAGCTGGAACGCCGGTATCCGCTGGTTATTTGACCGCTGGCCCTAGTACAACTCTAACCACCGCCCCGCCTCCAGTTGACAAAGAAGATAGTTTAATTAATAGGAACGATAGTATCTGATACAGGTAGCATCGTAATGAAAGAGAAAAGGGATACGATAGGCAGTAAGTACGCGAATTCTGGAAACTGCTGTCGGTAAGTAACTACCGATGTAAAGACTACATTGCCTGTGATTTTTGGCTCCTTAAAATAAGAGATCTACCGATCGTGTAATGTTTTTTTTTTCTTTTTGTTGAATTTACATTTGTATTAAGATATATATATATAACGACGATACTTTTTATTATGCTATTACGGCAGATTATATATAATTACGCGAGATAAGTGTCATTCTTCATTGCGATATTCGGTATGTGGCAAAGGATAGTATTTAATGAAAGTCTATTGTTGGAAAACAAATTTTATAGATAATGTACCGCGAATAAATAAGTCTCACCGGTCGATTCAGAAAATATTCTTCTAGGCAACGTTTCATTTTGCCCTTAGCAAATCTTCCGACGTAATTTTTTTATAACGAACGCGCTGACATTCCTCATGAATAAAGGAGCATAGCTTTGTGTCCGAATGTGGTTAGTAATAATATGCTTGACGATACATTTGGATACTGAAAACGAGAACGCAAACATCCATACTTGTAAATGTAACGTACACTTGGTCCAACTCTTAACTAATTCTCATCGCGTCAATGAAGTTTTATTATTTCGCTCACCACCGTCATTACATAAAAACGTTAATCGTAAGTATTAATAATATCCTCCATAAAGTAATCGCATTTTTCGGTATGGCGAGATCCTTTACTTTCTCTCGATGTACAAAATCATAAGTAGACACCTCTCTCAAATTTTAATTGATACGTAATAGGTGTGCAGAGTAAAAGCAGATTTCTACTGTTTCTTCGCATAGATGTTTTCTAAACAAATTTTTTATTAAAAAAAAATGAAGCGAGAACTTAAAAACTACAAGCGTGTACCAATTGGGCGAAGAAAAATGTGTGT
>SHCU01000042.1:75003-103758 GCA_004307685.1 Ceratina australensis | reverse complement strand
GGCTTTCGCCTCATATGATTTTCGTCGACCATTCTCATGCATCACGCGTACCGCTCATCTTTTGGTTTACCCACAAACATTCGATTAACCCCGCTGCCTCGTGCTCATTAAAATGTGTCTTTGTTCGACGGAACAAAGCTGCGCTCCTTCTTGATATTTTTACATGTCCACATAGCCATTCGAACATACGTGATTACTTTATGAGGGGTTGTAAGGAAGAAATGAAGGAAAGGTTTCCGTAGTTTATGAAACTCCTAGCGACTCGATTGCTAATTAGCAATTAGTTGACTCAATTTCGGTTGAACTCGGCCTTCGGGAAGCAATTAAAAAGCAATCTACAGTTTCTACCTGCATGCGTGGTTAGCAAATTCCGGCAAAATGCTTTCGGCAATTACATCGTTTGAGAGTAGTTACAAAAAAAATTTTAGCACAAATGTATAGAAATCGAGGATAGTTAAGAAGCAATTTAGAGGGCTTATCGTAAACAAGTCGAGGCGGGTCGCATGAATCATTCTTTGTTGACACGTTGTGCTTCTTTCCCCGGAGACTTTTCACCAAACCAAGGCTATAAATCTGCCAGGATTTATGTTTTTCTCAGCGCGGCTTAAACCGCCGATAATTCGTTGCCCTACCCAACTTTGATCGAAGGGCTGCCTTCGCTTTGTAGTTCGCTCGCACGCGCGCGTTATTTTTCAAGCTTGCGGAACGGGATTGTAAATCATAATCCCCGGTTCTCGGGTGCTCGCGACATACCTGTTCGACAATACTAATGGCGCTCCTTAAAGCGGAACTCGTAATAGATACGCAGCGCAATTTATTTTCATTCGAAAGCCTTTTACTGTTTGATATCCTACAAGATAAATCGTCTTTCGCAGTTCGACAAGAACGAACGTAAATAAAAATCGTTGCAGAAAATGCGAAGAACGCAGGGTCTACATATCAATTTTTAAATTAACATTAGAAGTGCTTGATTTTGCATAAAAATCTCGCAGCCTAGTTAACATGCGTAAAATGATGTTGACCTCACGGGGAAGGATTCTTAGAGAGTACGACAGCAGTTTTACGAGCGGCAATGTTATTACGCGCCACTTTTCTGCAATATTTTTTATGACTCCTTCGTGCAGCTAACCCAACACCGGTGGCTACGCGTGTTATTCTTCTCCTCGCTTTTTTCTTTTCTTTCTTTCTTTCTTTTCTTATTCTCGAACAAAGTACGTTCACACGTACCGGGCCGTCGGACTTCGAGTCGGGTTCGTTGCACCTATAAGTATACGCGGCGTGCATACATCGAAACAAGAACAAAGCGCGGTGCGCGCAGGGTATTCCCGATTACCGAAATAGTAAGAGAGAAGCATCGTTGCACGCGTGACAAATGATGCTGCGCTAAACGACGGTCGCTCAACCTCTTCCCTTCCTCTATTTTAGTTATTTACGCCGAACCGCGATGGGACCACGTGCGTGAAACTGCGTATCGCGCGGTATCACAAAAAAGGAGGCAGCGAGTAGCCTTCAACTTTGATGCGCATCGAGGAGTCTCTGCTCGCGATTCCTTGACACATTTCCACTGTGCATTGTATTCGACTGTTACATTTCGAGCCGGTTTGCGAAAGCGGGAAAATCGTGGTCAGTTCTTAAGTACTTATGCACGGGCTCATTGTTTACGCATGCATCATCTTGCCATCGCATTGTGTTTCATTCGGGGTGCAGAATTGCGGTCGAATTTTACAATTGTAATGCGAGAATTTCGACGGGAGATTAATTGAGGGGGTAATACCTGCGAAGGTGTGAATCATTTTTTAGCTAATACGTGATAAGAAGCTTCAAGCGAGTCTTAATTCATTTTCAAACAAAGGCGAACTGGTAGCAGCGAAACGTAGACATGCTAACAACAGCTGGTACCATTTTCGAGAAGTTAACATTATAACTTCTATCCCTTGAGTGAGAGAAAAATTTTAATGAGACGTTTCAAATGTTTACTTCTCGATGTAATTCTTGAATAATTTTATTCACAGATCTCATTACCCTTGAGCTCCATTTAATTGAGATCTTCCATGCAAATGGAGAGCAGAAAAACGTGGATGAATCAGTCGTTTTCTTCCTGTGCGTTCAGACACTTCTATCGCCGGGTAATCGATGCACATGCTCTGTCATTTGAAACGAAGCGGAGACCCATTAAACGAGGGATCCATACGATCGTTTATGAAGTTATGCAAGTTAACGAGCGTGCGTCTTCTACCTGGAAAAAGGGAGCTAGTTCTCGGGTTCTACAGTATCGTGGAAGTGTTTCTCGGTGTTCCCGAGTCACGTTGATTGGCCGCGCGCTATCGCGCAAATCAGCAATCGTGATGGCGATGCCGTCACTCGGTGCGCGCTCCAAAGTTGACCGGGTGGGGGACTCGAGCGCCTGTCTTTCTATATAGTTTCCCAGTCACATTGGCGGGCTCAGTTGGGATACGTAAGCACAAGCGACGCAAGCTTGAGTACACACACAGCGGACCTTGCCGACGCACGTCTGAACTTGTACCCGTCGTGACAGTGTCCGGGACAAGCCGATAACCATTCGCACGCGTTACGCACTTCTCGTCGGTTTAGTGCCAGTTCGAACGGGACGTGACATCGGTGAGAAACGGTGCGATATACCCGTTCGATCGCGAGTGTGCTTCGCGTTCCGAACACAACCACCGCTTCAGGCAATTTGAAACTCATCGAAGGACCGTAACGGTGACTCCTTTTTTTTTATTTGTGGTGAAGTTTTGAAAGCGAAACCAGCTCGCAGATGACGCAACGCGTGCCTAGCGCAGGTTTTTACGACAATATCGTCGAAGACCACAATTACACCATGTTTTCCATGTACCCGCCGACATCTAATCTCTCTGATCCGTGGATACTGTCCAAGGAGGATAAAGCATTGGTAAGGGAAACAATTTTTGGTGGTAATCATTTTATTTGTTCCGCGGAAAAATGAATGTTCAAGGAATACTGGGTATACGTTGTTGAATTGACGTCGATTGCGTGTACGTCCAGGTGTCACGGTCGAAGGTCGGTCGATATTGGTCAAACTAGAACTAAGCGTGTTCCACATTTGTACAATTTCATTCTATGTACCTCGTTTACGATTGATTAGTGATTTTCTCTTGATTCTACAACCTGGATTTAATACACGATTAGTATGTTAATTGGGCATTAAGCGTGGTACAGGAATACGCGATGATAATGTATAATCATGAAATTGATAATTGAGGGCGTACTTACGGTGACGTCTTTGCATGATATTTCCAAGAAACGTCATTATCGTCTCTCGAATCCCGGTATGCTCCACCTGTTCGCCATTCCAGACTTTTTTAATTTGCACTGTGTTTCGTAATCATAGTTTGACGCACGTACCCTAATATTCTTGGAGAAGTTAAGCCCGAGATTATTTATATCTTAAATCGTAACGACTCTCGGTCGTCTTCTTGTTCTAGCTTCGAAGAAAGGTTCACACAGCCCTACATATATTACATAAGCCGTAGTATTAAGGTATTACGTTTCTAATCTTCGACGAGTTCGAAGAGACCTACTTCCGATTCTTGCGAATCTTGTCTGAACACGCGGTCGAGACTTCTACGAAATGTCCGGATGTATTACGCTATTCATAAAATTCAACCAATTCACTTCTGCGTGACCCTCAATACGGTTTGATGCCGCATGACGATTCCTCGTGTCACTCGTCAGTTGAAAAACGTAAATATGCATCATCTATTTTATTCGATTCCGTAGACGTTCATTAACAGAATAATCATAATTCAGAATAATCTACGATATCCATTTAAACGATATTTCCGTCCATTAAAGCATCTGCAATGCGATCGAGGGATTAGTAAGTTGCACCGTAATTTCCAATCGCGCTCGCAATTTGTTTCATCACCCAGTCATTGAACTTAACAGTGTGCGAGTTGTTCTGAAAAGGAAAGCTCACCCTCGGCGAGGGTTTCAGCATTCTTTGTGCGCATGATACCGAAGGAAAACAGTTAAATCTGACAGGAAGCCCGGAGTTAACGCTCGTTAACCCACCAATTAGAGGGTTTAGTTAAACGAAGGCAGGGTTAAGTTTAGCGAGAGCAATATGTACGGGTCATAAGGCAAGAGGTGTCATCTTGCCTCTTAGCCTCGTAAGAAAGGCGATCATTTCCTTCGCCGTCTTTCTCTCAGTTAAGCGTACGCTATTATCTTTTATAAGGTAGATAACGTCATTACTAATAACTCTCTCATTTTATTAGTTCATTGCATCTTTTTAAAAACACGTTTCATGTCTTATAGTTGAGAATGAAGGAGAAGACCATGAGTACAATTATTTTTCCCGTCATCGCTGAATATAAAAAAAAACCGTTGGCATCATCGAAAGTCGCGGACCAACGCCTACGAATTTGCATAAACTCGCGTGAAAAGGAGGAAGTTATCGGTCTTTATTTTCGCGTAGCTTATCTCACAACGTGAATGCGGCACGGGATGAGTCATCGGGGTCTCGAGTAGTTTTACCAGCGATTTATGAATGAAAATCCGCGCACGTGTCGCGTGTCGTGGCACGGTGAGTCGCGACACGCGAGATCACCCGCCATTATTATTCGCGACGCCTCGTAAACATGTCGATTACGCCGCTTAGTTCTCCCGCGAGACACCATCCGGTACCAGGAAAATCGTTCATACGCTATGCGTGCCTGCATCGTTAACTCCGTCCTCACGGGTACTATAGTCCTACTATGTAGATCTCATTTTTCTTTTGTCAGTTCCGTTACCGAGAAACCTGAACTGCTGCGTACTGGGAAAAACGGATCCGGAATCGGTCGGTTTCAGAAATGTTCATAATGATCTCAGTGACTAAGGCAACTTGGGTGACTAAGTCGGGATCAATGTAGAAAATACCTTCGGAAATATAACAGAGGAAATTCAATTTACTTCCGATCATTGATCAATAACTTCGCATGCGTTCATCTTTAAGTGTGAAGCTGCTGAATGGATACGTGATTTTGATTTCCTTCTATTAGTCATACTACCGGGAATTGTGAACTGCTACTGAAACAAACCGGAATCAGTCGGTTCGGCAATTAGTACTGATTTCGAAGATTAAGTTGTTCAATTAACAACTGACCTACATAAAATTCTTAGATTATCTTTGGGACAATAGCAATTGATCACTAATCGATAATTGCGAAACTGCTAATCCCTTCGTCAATTAATTATAGTCGCGTTAGAAATCCCCTTTGAAAGTTCAATCAAGAAAAGAAGGCTATAGAACTGTCGAGTACTATCGTAGACTTTCGAGCCAATAGATAAGGGGAATATCGCGTGGAAGAAGAATCGTTGCGAAATCTCTTTTAATACACCGCGAATGTTTCACAACGGGGATCTAACGTATCGTAGAACAAATTATTATGCGAACCTGGCTCGTATGATAAACTTCAAGACTGCGAAACGCGAACTCCGCGCGCGGCTTCCACGGTCGCGGTATTAGTTTTTTTCTCTCTCTATCTCTCCCGTTCTTTATTCCCGTGAAGTCCGTAATCCGGTGTAGTCGACCTCGAAAGGAGGTCGATTCCACGGAAAGATATCTTGCGTACGAATGACGTCAATGCGTTAACACTTTCCCCTGGAGAATGCTCCGACTTATCCTGGTTGGACCTCTTTCCAGTTTGGGGTTTTCCCCATCGACGTGAGAATCAAAGGCAATCTCGATTATTCTTACCTGAACCGATACAACCGACGGGGTATGATTAATCGCTCGTGGCGTTAACTTCGAATGCCTTCTTTTTTCAAACATTTGATATACCTTTTTTGTTGTAATCGCGTTAAAATTATCCGATCATTACGCGAATTGCTTTTACTATAAAAAGCTTGCCATAATAGGGTTATTAGCATATCACAGGGGAACATTATGATTCATCGACGTAAGATTATTTCAAGAAATAGTTTCTTATTCAACAGAGTGTATTTACAATTCTTACGAACTCCTTGCCTCTGGTTTTTAATACTCGTCAGCTTTTTCAAATGTCCTTCGAAGGGAACTGTATACCTCGTTGAAAAGATCCAACAGATTTATACTTGAAGCGTCGATTGTTTCCACATCGGGATCCGTCTGCTCCGAAAAATATTTAACATACCTCGGCGTTGTCGCGCGAAGAATAGACGGTTGCGTCAAACGGCGGAACGTTTATGAAAACACGTGCACCCATCTCAAGACGTGATCCTTTTAGAGATTGATTTCCGGCCGAGCGTCACACGAAAGAAAAACATAAGTCTCTTTTATTCACGGTCGCATTCCCCGTCGTAGGTGCCCGTGAAACGAAGAAGAATCAGATCCACTCGGTTATTATTCAAGGAGATCTCTCTCATTTTATTCCTTCCCACCGATGGTATATGATAAAGTGGGTCCCACCTATTCAAGAGGTGATGTTCGCCCTTATAAAAGGCTGTCTCGTTCAAAAAAAGGTCAAGGAACCCTGCATGCAGGCCCTTTAGGGACCGATACGTGGGACAAGCGTGTATCCAATTTCGTGAAACTATTATATGCCTGCGCGATGGGACCGTACAAAAGGAACGTGGGTGCCTTCGAACGCGTTACTGTATCAAACGGTTCATTATGATAGGAGTCAATGCAGTCGGAGCTAAGAACGATGCTCGGCTACTTGTCTCGTTGACCCAGCGGTAGGAGTCCGATATTTAAATAAATGACGGACGAGTGATAAATCACTTTTACTTATCATATTAAATTTCAGCCTCTACGGAAGATTAAGAGGGAAAGGGTTAGGGCCCGGAGGGTCACGCGTAGCCGGCANATTTAAATAAATGACGGACGAGTGATAAATCACTTTTACTTACCATATTAAATTTCAGCCTGTACGGAAGATTAAGAGGGAAAGGGTTAGGGCCCGGAGGGTCACGCGTAGCCGGCATTACCCGCGCGATTATGTAGGAATTCTGATCGGAGAGAAAGAAGTGCAACCAGTCGGAAATGCCTGAGGGATTGCGTCACTGGTCAGGAATTCACGGACCGTTTTGCCCTCGAATCGCATTCTTCAGCGACCCTTTTTTTCACCTTGCTACGTCATCCTCGTGATTCTTCCCTCGCGCTTAACAGTTTCGCGGTACGGCACGTGGAACTAAAAGTTTGGCCGCTGTAAGTGAATTATTAAAGCGCGACGGTTCACGGCAACCTTGCAGTTATCGAACGATTTCTCGCGTGATCCGATCCGTTTATTCGGTAAATCATTCACGATCTGGCTTAACAACAAACCATTGATTCTGCGATAATGAATTGCGATTCCTAATGTTATTAAGATTTGTAGAAAATCATTTTTGTTCTCGTTATAAAATTAATTCCAGTTGAACGCGAATGGGGACAGGGACGTGACGCGTAGGGAATTTCCAAAATTACCCCAGGGATAGCACGTGTCGTTTACTTTTGAACGTGAGAGCTACATTTATTCTCTTGTACCTCGACTTCGTTTCAAGTACGAATGCTAAAACCACCGGGCCCAGGCCACTTTGTCCTTATCTACGCCACTTTATCGGCTACTGACGGACGAGTACTTTAGACACGTAATTTAATACCGTCTACCGCGGGCACACAGAAAAACGGTCTCACGCGTGCCTTCGCGTTCCACTGTTAGAATGTCGATTATCCGGCCTTCCGGTTGACCAAGCGTCTCGCAGCCGAGAGATCCAATATGCAAAGGGCACTCGTTTAACTGTTTCGTGAGAAAATGGAATTTCTGATTTTCAAGTGTTCTTATTCTCGAGTGTCCTTTCAAAAGATCGTTCTACTTGGTTTATCCGGTGGAGAACGGTGCGTGTCGCCGATGGAAAAGGCGGCGTGCGACCAACAACGGGGCACTGTTCTCAATGGTAATCGTTAATCGAGACTCAGGAAAGGCCAGACTTCAATTAAGAGCCCTAGATGCGGTTTGAAGAGACCGCTGCTGCGTCGAGACGGGATTAAATGAGATCTGAAAGAGCGGTTAGTCTCTGTTCAATCCCTTTCGTGTCCCTTGCCGCGCGTTCTATTCCATCCCCGGTGCAAGCGCGATAAATAGACTTATACGCGATAAGGTGTATATACATTTATATGTCCATGTGTATAATAATTTTGAGATAGCTCAATTCGAGTCCTGATAAATCTTCGATGCTATTTCAGTACAAACAATTGTTGAATCGGGTTGCTATTGTTGCTTCAGAAGTCTTTTGGTATCAGCAACCTAAGCCTAACCGAAAACAGTGATATCGATGTTTCCTCTTATGATACATGGTTTACCATCCGGAAACCTTAACAGGCTGCAACAATAAGATAAACCGTCCGGTAGCTCTGAAACGTACACACACTTTCTTTGCATCGTAAAACGCGAATGGCATAAAAGTAGCCGTGAAGAAAAAAAGATTGAGCTATAATACTGTTCCCCTGAGTTGTTGCGCAACGTTAGATACTCGGGGAAAAAGTTCTATTCCCTGTTTGAATCGAACTTCTCGGAATAGGTCACATGCCTCACGAATAAAACTCTCGGGTCAAATAGCCGTAAAACGGTACCATTAAATGGACAGATAGCTACACCGTGGATTTGATGGATCCGTAAGAATGGTATTGAAACTTTAATGAGCCTTTGGTATCGCCTACAATGTCGTTCTAAAAATAGTTTTATAATAGACGAAAAGTGGAGCATATTTTCAGTCCGCGAGAAGTCGCGTTTCGAACCGGAAGCAGTTCTAGCAGCATGACGCAACGACACGTGCTCGAGCCGAAGTTTCCTGGTACGATGATTCTGTCACTTCTGTGCCATCGAATCCCAGTGAGTCATTCCCAGTTGGCGCCTATTTAGTAATCAGATGCCCGAGCACCGGAGTAATGCATGCTGGCATCGATGCATTTATGCAAATCCCACGACGCGATACCGATCAATCGGGCCTCCTTTCCAGGCCGATAAGAACCTGCCGCGTGACGCTCGAGTGCAAGGTGACACGGCTTTTGTCTTGTTCGCAAAACTCCACCGATAACGACGATTAATCTATTGTTACAGACAATAATCTTAATCTCGTCCGTAACGATAATCTCCCCGGTTGAATTATTCTACGCCAAGGTATGCCGAGCGAGCATATTTATATATATGTAATTAAAGAGAAACTTGGCTTGTGCAACGTTCGATTCCAATAATAGAAATCACTTCTCGAAAGTGGCGAATAGTATTCCCTGGGTTCCCCGAAGTTCCGAATAAAAAGAGTGGAACGTTCGTCGATATCTGCTGGTGTGGCACGAGAGAAGTGGCTGGCTCCTCCGATCGTGTTTCGGTGGCCAGAATGAAGTCATCTCTTATCCCGGCTAATGCAACCTCTTCCCTCCGGTGCGACTGGTCTCTTTTTCCGTGGCTTTATCCACAATCCACGAGGATCCTCCTTCGTCTCTCCCGGGTGTCCTCTCGAGAAAGGAATCGAGCGCGACCGAAGATAGCCGAAGCAGCGAGGCCGAGTCCCGAGCCCGCCGACCATGTGGTGATAGCGCGATGACAGAAGCACACTGTCAGTGTCACTACGACTGCCGTTGCGTGCGGTCGCGCAGCCGAACGTGTTTTTCCTTCTCATTTCTTTTTCATCGCTACGTTTTCCCTTATGGTTCCAGTGAACGACTCGGCGTTACCACGGTCTCGCAACAATTCCCTGAAATCGAGTATCGCGTGCTAATCGGTACGGTTATCTGTAGCCGCGAGAAACACCGCGCAGACCGCGAGTGTACGTGCGCGCACACATAGTTACAAGTTTTCGCGAACAGGCACGAGGTCGTATTATTCGAGGTGAGTTTACGCTTTTAAGAGCCGTTACCATTTTTGGTTAACAATTTGTAAGCCATATACGTAACTCTCAACGACGTGTTACGTTATTATTTAACGATACGTACTAAAGGCTTGCGATCCGCGAATTCCATCGTGAGTTACCGAAAGAAAACAATCTCCGACGCGCGTCTCACGAGCACGGACATACGAGCCGAACAAAGGGATACGGTAGCTGCCTTTCTTCTTTTTTTTTCGTTCCTAATAGCATCGTTATCTTGTTTCCTGGCTGATAGCCGATGCCTGTGCTTTTTGTTTTCTTTCGCTCGGTGCACTTTAGACCCGTCACTCTGCTCCCGTCGGCTTCTGTACACGTGCCTCTTCCCACGTATCGTGAGCTTTCACGAATCGGCCTAGCCGGGACTTGGAACCTAGACGTCGCGAGTCGATAATGTTCCCGGAAATACCGTACGTGTTTCCCTTTCGTGATTAGCGCGTAAACATCGTTTTAACGAGCTTTTATTCGAAACGTATCGGCCGCGTACTAATACCCGCGCCGCGCCTCTCGCGACGACGTATAATTAATTATTAGATAAAGTTTTCATTTCGCGGAATAATGGGCTCGGGAAACTCTTGAGAAACGATTTCATCGGTATTATCTGGGCACGATAAGCGTTTCGAAAAATGACTAACGTCGCCGCGGAATTGACGAGCGCCAGAGATACAACGCCGGATTTATCAGATAGACGTGCGTATTGAATTTATCAGGATCGTCGTTTGAAAAACAGCTCGTCCCACATTTTGCTATCGTTTCAAATAGGACCCCACACAGCGCGCGCGCGCGACTATCGTGCGTGGAAAACGAGCTTGCATTACGCAACCGTGGCCACGGGACAGGGGGAAAAGCGTAACGAACGGGGAAAGTCGCGCGCGCACCGACGATCGTACGCGTGTTATCGTGTTTACATTCTTTGTTCTTTGTCCGAGGCTGCCGATGCATCCAAGTGCCTGCGTTTTTCGACCGTCAGCTCGTTATACCGCGGCCGTGTACATACAACGCGCACGCCGCGCATACCTACTCGGATCGGTACTCCCGAGGCAAATAACGCGGGCAAAACAGATTTTTTCACGAGGTTCGCCCATTAAGAGCGACGGTTAAATTTAAACGACTCGGCGGAAATTTCCCGTCGAACTTTTAATCGCTGAACCTGAACGCGAGCGAAATAGCACGCGCGACACTCGGAACGGTGATACCCGTTAACAAAACATTCGCGCGGAATTGTTTTCTTCTCGAATTTTCATTCGCACGCGATTAAATAAATCGTTAAGAAAATGCGATTTCAAGATGCCACGTCAACCGATGATGATGCAATTTTTCAACTCTATTGTACATACACATTTACCTGGGATCTTCTTTTTTTTCTTAAATCGTCGATCGACGCGGATTGTTAAATGAAAACGGAATGCCAACGTGGGAAGACTGCGTTTATCGATTACACGGTCTATGTACATACTTATCGCGGACGGTAGCTTTCGCTTTCGGAGTTCGCGTAAACTGCGCATAGTATTACTATTGTTTCCCTATCGAGACTCGCGGATGAAAAACAACGAGTCGAGCAGAATGAACGGTTACGAAATTATTCCGCCGCTTCGGTAGAGGATCGGCTACGGAACGAGATTATGATTCGAGGCAGGGAGTTTCCTTAACTGCTACGCGGAATTAATCTCGCGCTATCCACACGCTGTTCTACATTATTTTTACCCGGCCGTTCCGAACGGGAAGCAATCCTTTTCACCGCGCAAGGTTATGCTCACAGTTTGCGTAGCGGTTCGCCGCGTTTTTTATTCCGTTTCGTACGCCACGGTAACGCTCTCGGTTCTTCGCGCGGCAACAACGTAATTATTTACCGCGCAGTAGTAACCGCGTAGCGTGTAGTCGTCGTGAACGGAAAAGAAAAAAACATGGTAATAAAGCTTCGGTTACGCGTAACCCCGTGGATCTCCGTTTTGCTACGATTTGAAACAGCAATTAGCGGTCGACCTAATTACTCGAGCGCGTTCGAAGTCCGGACGGAAACGACGGTAAATAATTCGAATGGTTTTTAATCGTCCTGTTCGTTTGGCCGAGAACCGCGGCCTTGAGTTCGCCCACGGGGCCGAGCCGGTGATCATGGCCTTTCATGACATTTCAGTTGTCCCCCCCGCTCAACGGTTTTCGTGGAAAAATCTTCGTCGCCTCGGTTCGTCGGCCGTCGGTACAGCGAGCCGCGTTATTCTTATTTTTACGACGCTCCACGTGCGAGCAGTCGAATCGTTGTCGCGCATAATTAACCGCGGCGTCGTCCGACGACCGCGAGAGAAAAACGTAAAAAAAGGCGCGGAGTAGAATTTAGAACGGATTCCAGAGATCGACTACGCTCACCTTGTGCCTGTTCCTCCGAGTCTTTATCTCGTCAGTTACGTAAGTCGAAATTATCCGCTCGGGAATCAACATCGTCGGCCGATAATCGTCGATGCAAATTCATTCCCGGTTAATCGATTCGCTATCGATCCCGTTTTCCACGAAACTCCGCTCCTACGTACTGGTTTCTCACGTGCGCCGAATTACCGCGAAATTATAACGTGGCCGGCTCGGGAAACGCCCTTTGGGAAATGGTGATGGACGCGGAAATTACGGGAGATGCCGAATAGGCGCGCGTGCTAAAAATCGCAACGAATCTTTATCACCGAGGAGAGATTAGTAAAGAGTGCCAGCCCCTGTGTTACAGCGCGGCAGGCAAAAGGGGTCTCAGGGGGCCTGGCGCTCTGAAATCCCACAGCATGACTAGTTTCGCAGATATTTTTATTCGTTTACCAATCAGAATTTAACTACTTTTACGATACATTCATACGTATCTCTATTATTAGGTCATTCAGTATGAAACGTCCGATTTGAGACTGAAAGTTGGGCGAGTAATCGAATATTTCATACTTCATAACCTTGTATTATAATAATTAAAGAAGAATATTAATTGAAGAAAATAAAATGGTAAATTTCATATTATGTTAGGTTATTAAGTATGAAATATCCGATTACTCACCAAACTTTCGGTCTCAAATCGGACGTTTCATACTTAATGACCTAATATAATACGCTCTAGCACCTCTTTCTATGATCCGTTAACGCTTTACAGATTCCTATCATGTTTTTTTCTGCCGCAAGGTCCAATAAAGCTGGCACTCTTTACGAATCTCTCTTCGGTGTCTTTATTGTCGAGAAAACGTGGTCAACCCAGCTAGTGGTTCAGAAACGACCGGTCTGTCTTCCCGTCGCTGCTGGGAAAAGTGTCCTCCTGCTTTCTTTTCCTCCCAAAAAAAACAGGGAAGGAATTCGCGCACTTCTTTATCTCCCTACCTGGGCTACAGCAGCGCACGTACTGTTTTATGACCCTTTGCCTCGGCGTTAACCCTTACACGTTGTCTGTCTGGATGCCAGATGCCTGGAGACGGCTAACTAAATGAAAAATGATTTTCGCGACGTCGTTCGGGACACGCCGTTGCAACCAGATCCGCGGTTGTCTGAATGTGTGTGTGCGTGCAAGCGAGTCCTGTATAGCCACCACAGCCCGATGCCAATTTTCGTCGTTACCGCGAATCGAACGGTTTCATGAGGGCAACGAGTGCCGGATCCGCCTCAGCTTCCTGTCCATCCGGCCGTAGCTTATCAGAGCCCGGAACCGTGTTACCGGTTCTTGGAATTCGAAATTGACTCGCCGGTGCCGGAGGGTTGCCACAGTTAAATTAATACGGATTAATAGATACTAAGAGAGACTACTGGGGTCTTAACACTATTTCTACCATGAGATGATGTCAAAAGACACCTTTCAAATTTTAACTAAACAGTGTTCACTAAGTTTAACACTAAACCTACCGACAGATTTTACACGCAAATATACTATATTGATATTTTTTAATTTAATATTGGCATTAACCGTTTGAGTTCCGAAGATTTTTTAAAACACTATTGAAAAACCCCCAAAAACGCTATAGCGCTTCAAAGATTCTCCGTTTTTTTTGCATAGTCTATTATTTATTTAATTTCAGTTAATTGCAAGACGTATTCTACATATAAAAAATGAAATTATAAATGCATGCACAGTTAATCTATGCGAGAAGACTTATATGATATATAATTCATCAAAACTTTAGTCGCAAACGCTAGACGGTGATTTTAATGAAACACAAACAGCGCGATGGCACTGATTGGGACTCAAACGGTTAATATTTTAGTTTAACATCAAATTAAGTTATAGTTACAATTTTAACAATATGATAAAACCATTTGCGCTTTATTTTTTATTGAGGAATTTAAGAAGTGTCATTTGTCCGTGGTAGGTTTAGTGTTAATCATTTCCCCACAATTAATTTTTTTCTTATAAGAGTTGTTTAATTAAATCAGCGATATCATTTTCCTGCAGCTCATCCTGGATTTAATTAGACATCTTTTGGTCGAAATAGGTACATGCAAGATCGTGTTAGAAATAGTGTTAAAACGCGTAACGATCTCTATTTATGGGTAACGTAATAACGTGTATGTAGTGTTTGATGTTTGAAAATTCCACGACCACCATCGGCTGGTAAAGCACCGCAGATTGTTTATTGTAATCTGGCTGCCGCACATGTTTTCGTATCGAGTCTCGGAGATAAGCTGGTTTTGAATGTCCATCTCGTGTTCACGGGCGAGTTCCGTGCCGGGCACGCTCGTTTCCGAATGACGCAAAAGGGGAGAACAGGTTTTCCGTCGACATCGCGTCGTCGTCGTCGCGCTTTATTACAATTATCCTCGTGTTATGCGTTGTTAAGAAAAAATTGTGTAAAAAGTCTCGAACAATTAATTAATCAACGGCTAAGCAGCCGTTCAATGAACGACGAATGAATCGCGGAGAGAACATCGGGTGTATGTTCTGAGTCACGTGACCACGTGCGCAACGTGTTTTCTACGCGCTTGTTACGCAACAGGTTTGTCATAAAAATGTTAGTCGAATTTGCTTGTATACTCGATATTAACTGAATTCGGTATCTGGAACGGAAAAATAAGCGCGTTTACGTCTTTGAAAACGCGATACAAGAGCGAAGCCACATCCTGGAAACGTGATAAACAGTCGTGGCGTTTCTTCATTGACGTATTTTGAGAAACTCAACTTCTGTACTTAACCCTTTGCACTCGAAAGGTGACTCGCGATCACCACTTGAATTAAACAAAATTTAATCATTATAATATTTATATTAATAAAAAAAAGTCAATAATAATTTTATTAAATATAATACCATATAAGGCAAGAACACAGACTCGTTGAAAGAATGTTCTGCGTTAAGATGTGTAGATAAAAATATAGACGTAAGAAATTCACCAAATAATTGCTCGAGCGCGAAGGGTTAATTGAGATCGGCGATCGGCGAGTCGATCGGAGTTCGCGAAACTGTTGGACGGGTTTTTGAAAGATGTCGTTTGGTCCGGTCGAGAGTTCTGCGAAGAGGAGGGCCCACTCTTGGCCTGTTTCCAAGGCGACGGATGCGCACAGCGCGGCGACGCGCTTCACAGGTGTTTAAACTTAGAACTCGGGTTAATTAAGACGAGCAATCGGGAATTTCGCGTATGCCGGGAAAAACCACCGCTCGAATAAACTCACTTCCTCTTGTTGACAAGTCACTCCTCGTGGCGTCGTTAAGTACCGTTCAAACGGCTCGAGTCGTCGGAGGCATCTTCAACATTTTTCCGCGTCGTAAAGAAGCTCGATTAATCTCGTCGTAAAGTAGAGCCAAGTTGAAGACGCGCCTCCTACCTTCTTCCTCTACGATGGCGCGTTACGCCTGTCCGCGTGCACCATTTACGATCTCGAAGATAGCGGCCGACGCTGATAGTTTACATTTTCGCAGCTAGTAAAGATCTCGTCGCGTTAGTATAAATCTTCGCGGCCGGCTGACGGTCGCTCGGGTAAATCGGTCGGAACGTTAAGTCGAAACTTCGGGCCATTACGCGATTCCGAAAGAATGTCGCGGCGTTGTCGCGGCGGTGAACAATGGTGAAAGTCGTAAAGGCACCCCTTTCTTATCTGTTCGGCCATAAAGTTCGGCCACGCTCTCGCGTTAACTTACCTTCGAGTGCTTTCACGAGGCGTAAAACGTGCCGGACGTAAATATGATCGGCACGGGAATTTGAGACTCGACGAACCCGGATGACCCGTTCGGTTCCCATCGAATCATTTGTGGAATCGCTTAACCCAGTGGTCGGCGAAGTGGTGTGGCTCTTCGGCTCCTTAACTGTTTGAGTCCCAAGCAGCGCTATGTTTATGTTTCGTTAAAATCACCCCTTTGAGAATAAAGTTTAGATTTTGATGAATTACGTGTCATGCAAGTCTTCTCGCATAGATAAACTGTGCATGCATTTATACGTCTTGCAATTAATTGAAATAAAATGAATAATAGACTATGCAAAAAAAAAGAAAACAGAGAATCTAAAACGCTTTTTCGGTTACTTCAATAGTGTTTTAAAAAAACCAGGCTTTTTTTCATTTAAAAAACCTGGCAAGAAAAAACTTACATCTTATTTTGATAAATTAAAATTCTACTATAAGTCGAGAACATGTATAATTTTTTGTTTAAGTTAAAAGATAGATAGTTAATTAAAGATTTGACTCGGAATGTTTTTTTCACTTGTTGCAATGTTCATATTTAACTGTTTGGCTAATGAGTTCGCCGACCACTGGCTTAACCCGATCAACTCGGTTCAATATTTTTTCCGAAGCGATCGGTGGAACGAAATGGCACGGGCGCGTTGCGAATTGAGCCCGTTGCGCGGAAATCTGCTCCTCGGCCCACCTTTTTCCCCTCCGATTCGCCGTTCCTCTGTCAGGCGTACATACTCGAAATTCGAAGGTTATTTTTAGATTAGGTTTCCTCGTCGCGTATGACCACGAAGAGCCAGAGCGGCGTCGGCGAGGCTCAGTGTAAGAGAGGCGTCGGTGGAGGACGCAGCGGTGACGAACTCTCTTTCGAGCAGTGGAGAAAAGAACGTGTGCGCGAAAGGAGAAGCAGAATCGAAAGAGAGTGCACAAAAGAGATAGGAGGAGAGTAGGAGAGTTAGAGGGGAGAGAAGAGGCGCACACCGACGTCCGAACGATCTCCGACGAACGAACGATCGACTGAAATTACTTTTTCTCGCATTGACCCCTGGTACCACCCCTTAGCGATCCCCTTAACCCCGCTCCCTATAAAACGTATCCTTACTCCCGATTCATTCTTCATCTTTTTTTTTTTTTTTCTTTAATTTCTTTCGACGACGAAACGAATAACTGAACGAAATATCGAGCTATGGCAGCCACCGCCATGGATCCAGTCGACATTGCTAATATCCTCGCGCAGGAACTGCTTTATCAGCAGGTAACACTCGCCAAGTGCTCGCGGCTCTTTTATACGACTAATTTCTCACCCGGCATGCCAATGCTCGGACTAATCTTAATCACCGATCCCGATAGTTAGCTCGTTAATCACTTTTGTTAAGCGTGTGTCTACCTGTTTTTTGTTTACGCCCGAAACGAATGCCGGCGTCGTTAGCCAAGAGTTGTTGTAACAGCTGCTGGATTTATTTTGAAAGGGATGCCCGCTCGCCGGCAACAAATAAATCGACGCATTAAATGGTCGCGACTAACGTAACTACGGGCACATGGTTAATGCACGAGTGCCTTATGAAACCTCTCGTATAGTCTCCGCCGTGACAGCCACGGAATTCGTACGGAGTCGTTGTTAAGATCGTTCCGAGTCGCGTAAAAATGAATGAGGAAAGTCAGCCGGGCTCGATTCACACGGAGTCGCGTGAAGGCACGAGTTTAAATTTAGAAAATCGCTTCGGCGATCTTAGAGCCCACTGTTCGGACGATCCGTTCGCGAATGACACGTCTACTTATTGTTCTCGGATACCCGGAGGGATCACGTTCAATTACATTGTTCCATCTCACAAAGTAGCCTTTCTGCTCGAGGAGAACGGTATAAGAGGATCCTCTAAAGGGGCTTCGAAAGCGATCGTCTAAAATAAACACGCCACTTGGCAGGCCTTCGAAGTACGTACATACTGTTTCATTCACGTCGCGGTTTCGAGCCGAACCGGGCGAAAATGAAACCCATAATCATCGTACGCCGACTCGCTCGTGGGGATCCGTGCACCGCGCGCGGGTGCCTACGCGCGCGTGCGAACGAGAAGAAAAAAATGCAACGTGGCTCGAACGATGATTGAACTTGAAGGAGAAAGTCTCTATTCGACGCGCGCTATCGAACGGCCTGTTAACGTATGCGGGACCATCGCTGCCGATGCGGACGAGCAAGAATTGTGCAACATTGTGCAATAACCATTCGAAGTTCCACCGGCTTCGGTGAAACAAACAGATCGTAAACGAGTTGCGTATGAGAACATTTTTATATTACCGTGCGAAACGGTTCTCGCTGAAAATTCAGAGAGACTCCTTTGTTACACCTGATCAGTTCCTTTATATTAGGTTGTCCCATAAGTTTCTTCCTATAAGATTTTCAAACGATACTGTCAAAAAGAGACTTTTGAGATAATCCATTACGTGCATTCGCAATTTCTTTGTTTTATTTTATTAATTAATTTTAATCAATTTTGAAGTTTTTCAAATGGAAATTTCAGGAGACAATATATTTTCGATATTTACTCTATTTCACCTTTTGTCGTGGTCAGAAACCTACGGAGGCACCTCGTCACGTTTCTGATGAAATGGAACAGATGTCGAAAATCAATTCTCTGCATCCCCTGAGACTTCCAGAATTAATTTCAAAAAATTGAAACAGATATGCATGTGAAGCAACGAAAGAAATTGCGAATGTACGAGAATGTACGAATGTACAAGTCTCTTTCGGACCGTAGATTAATTTCGTTTCAAAAATAGGGAACAAACTTATGGGACAACCTGATACTTTACCTTCCCTTATCTCAGCAATTGCTCGGATTGTTCAAGGCGAGAATACTCGGAACGTTTCGCAACAATTTTCTGGTTACCGATATCGCCCTTTGTCCGCTCTTAACGCGGGCCCAGGGTAGATTAAAACAGCAAACGCATTTATTTATAGAAGCAGCGGGCGTGTGTGCCGGCTCGGATATACGTTTCGGCTGCGCGTCCGTCTCGTTCTCTCTCGTTCGTAATGTCGCGCGAAAGAGAGGGAGGGTACGTAAGTTGCATCGCAAAACGGAAGACGCGCGCGGATGCCAACGGGCGAGCGTTAAAAAATAAAACGCGTCACGCATCCGCGAGATACATATTTCTGTACGCCGCCCGCGGGGGTGTCCACCGGGTGTCGCCGACGACCGTCTCTCTACCAAGCGTTATCTACGGTTCTCCTCTCTTTTTTCCTCGCGTCGATCCCGCGCGACCTTGCGGCTTGATTGATTTCTGAACCGCAATCTCTTGAACCACGACGATAATTGAAATAGCATCCTCGTTAATATGCATGTCGTTCTGCTCAGATTCTTCATTCGTTAACTCATCGGTGCGGAATAGATCTTTGTAGTCCCGCGGAGAGACTTCGAAGTTTAATCGTCTCGACTCGCGCATACGAGCATTCACGCATTCACCGTAAAACGGGCCGCTGATTTATTAGACTGTTTTCCTTTTATTTTTTTTTGCATCAGGGAAAAAGGACACGTGCTCTCGGCGAATGTTTCTGCATACCGAGCATCGCAATTAAATTGGTGATACGCGACGTTGCTAGACGGATACTAGAGTAGAATGTGTTCAGCTATTTCTAGAAACCATGCATATATGCATTTTGCGGTTGCAACATGTTAATGCAGCTGTTGGAAGAAAAAATACGTTTCGTAGAAATTCACGGGTTTGTAGAAAACTCGACGAAAATCAAACTCATCGAATTGTATTTATTTTATTATTTTAATTGACTTGGGTATATTCGATAAAGGAAATCGAATGTCTGGTTGAAAAAGGCTTTATTTTTTACGAGCTTCGTTCCTTTATGCACGATTTAAGAAAACTCGACAAAAATCAAACACCTTGAATTACATTACTTTATTATTTTAATTGACTTGGGTATATTCGATAAAGGAAATCGAATGTCTGGTAGGAAAAGGCTACATTTTTTACGAGCTCCGTTTCTTTATACAGGATTCAGGTAGAATGAACTTGGGACGGGCTGTCTTTGTCTGTTGAAAAACACGCCGTGACGCGTTCTTCGGGCGCATTGACTTGTCAGAACGTGCACAGACACGTCTAACAAAATGATACAGAGTTCATCCACCAACGTCACGTATCGTCTGACATATTCAAGCTGATGATGCACCGCAAGGTGAACGGCCCTCGCCGGGCAACGAATATGCCGCGCTAATAATCGCAGTTTCGTGACCGCTAAAAAAAACTGATAGCGCAGCCGTTTCCTGTTCCTTGTTGCCACTGGACCTTTCGACCCTGCAGATATCATTTTCAGTCGAATCCAATTTCCGCTCGCGATACATATTCTATTTGTTCCCTTTGTCGATGTACATACGTAGATCGTGATCTAAAATTGAAAGCGAATTCTCGTGCCAGTTTCTAATTGTCGGTACATATAAGTCGAGCTTCACGGTTCTTCAAATAACCGGATGCGTTGATTTTTCGTGTAACAGATAAACGAAATGTAACGTAAGATCATCGTTCTCTTTTTTTTTCCTTCGGGAGGTAACGGCGATGGCCACACCTTTATGAGTTGTTTTCCGTCCGATAGAGAGAACCGCGGTTGTAGGAAGTAAATAAGAAGCGATAACTCCTCGCGCCGGTAAACACCGTCTCGGAAATCAACCTTTCAATATCTACCATTTATAACGGAATTGCTTTTTCCTCGGCGAGCAGTGGCCGGAGCCATAAATTTCGGATCGTGCCAAATCGAGGGACCGAATGTGACATCTTCCAAATGCGCTTACATAGATCGTCTGATTTATGCGCGTGTGCATCAACCCGGGCTCGCGATCAATTATAATCTGTCCAGGGATTCGCCCGATTAATTATCCATTTGCGCAGAATTTAAATCAACATCAATTCCTCGGATTAATTTTTTAGCGTAAAAATTAACCCTTTGCACTCAAAGAATTTTTCTAGAAATATTTCATGAATTTCTCACATGCAAATTAACGTATTAAAATGATTAATAATTTTTTCTTTCTACATTTTTTAAATTAATGTATATATGAATTTGTAGTAATTAAGTTTAATTCAATCAATAATATATTGAAGCAGTAATTATTTAGCTGTGTAACAATTATTTTATGAAATAGATGGTGAGTCACCTCTCGAGTGCAAAGGGTTAATAAAATTGCGGTATTAAATAATACATGCATGATTATATATCTCGTCACTGATTAAAAATATTGGAAATATTCGATTAATTCTCATTGATACATTTCTGGACGACAGTGGATCGGATAGGATTGTATTGAAATTTGTGGGTGGAAAAGGAGGTCTTAAAACTGTAATTCCAGAAAGCGGTGACGCGCGAAAGCGGTTCGGTAACGCCTAAGTTTATCGCTCCGGACGTTCCTCGGGTTCTGAACCAGGATCGGATAGGTGGGCCGTGAATCTTGTGGGTGGGTGATCACTCTCCTGTTAAAGTAGCTATCCGCCGGCGGTGCGCTAAATAATTTTAGCGATGACACACACGCGGTACCGTGGCACGGCAATTATGAATCGTAATCGCGTTATAAATACGGCGATAATAAATTCTCGAGAGGTTCGTACCTACCTTCACTTTAATCTCGTACGCTTATTAATTTATCAAGTGCCACCGAGCCGGTTATACTCACCGTAGTCGTGTGTTGATCTCGTTTCAGCAACCCTTTATCTAAAAAGTTGTTAAAACAATTTCAAAAGTTGAAGCACAGGACGTGGAGTTAATCGCGAGATTGCAACCGTGGGGTCAGCGACGATCTATCACGATGATCGTCGTCTCTATTCGAGGAATCTCGATGTGCAATTCCTACGCAATGATGGTTGAACTCTGGGAATCGCTCGATTCCCCTTGACGCGTCGAGCTATCTATCGCGAATCGGCCTTCGTTAACGATCAACGCCGAGCTGGCTCGTAATTTTAGAAATGATAGACCTCGTTGCAGTTTGGCCGTTGCCTCTCGTGGCTTCTCCTTACGGGAACGAAGGATGCGCGTCCTTTTGTGCTTTCTGGTAAAACGTCGGGTGTAGAATAATACGCCGAGACGTCTGTCGATCGCCCGATGCGATAATGGCAACATACGCGAGGTTGTCGCTACGTGAGCTGCGACTCGAGCAAAGTCATTAATATCGTCTGCGGCTGGGGACGCGCACGCTTTTGTGTCGGCCGTCGGATTTCCCGGCTGACGGTCTCTTTAAGTCGGCCGTGAATACGCAAAGTCGATCTGTTGTTGCGAAACCGAATCCTACGAGCCGAGTCTATTCCAAAACGAACCGCCCGCAATTCCATTCACGATGATCACGTAGCAGGTTGGGTTTCCCGCTACTCGATTTTATTGCGTGCGTCGAAGAGCCGAGAGAGGATAACAGGTGGCGAGGGGCTCGATGACACCACCACGTTCTCATGTTATCCATAAGGTATTCAGCGCACGTGTTCATACTTAACGTCGGCTGGATTAAAATCTTATTGTTAATATCGCCGTCGTGCCACGGTGGAATCAAAGTGCTCGGCCGAGTGATCGTTAAACGTGCGGTAACATTTTTTTAAATGGCTCGCCGCCGCTATTTTTGGACGCAAGGTGATGTAGCCGAAGGGAATTCGTAGAGATTTATCGAGAAGAATAAGCGGGGATGATGAGCGGGTGGATAATTATTAGGAACGTCGCGATAACTCGTCTTAATTTTAGCGATGATGATATCGGCTGATAAACGCGGCTACGTATGCGAGTACCTTGAAACGAGCAACCCCCAGACGATCTAGTTTCGCGGCGATAGCTTATCGACTGTTGGATCACGGATATTTTTATCGTGAGACCATCTGGGATTAGCAACGATTCGCAATATCGCAGTGAGAAGGAAACGATAACGCTGATGGAAGTATCTTGTACACCTATCCGTCGGACTATTCCTTCTTTTCTTTTTTTACCTTTTTCTAAACTATTCCGTGTACTTTCTATGGAGCAGAATTTATTGGAACTTCGCAGATAATGCGAGCAACTCTTTTTATCTGTTACAGCAGTAAATACGCGGTGAGCTAATACCCAGGAAAGCAATCGACGAAAAAGTATCTCAACTATTTCGTTATCTCTCTCACCTGATGTCTCACGCTATATTACCCGATCTATTCCTGTGTATTCCTGTTCTCGTTGTCATTGTTGACACAGAAAGAATGTATCGGTCTTTATTACGTTGATTCCACGAAACAGTAATGTTTGAATGAGGCTCAGCGAGTTTGTTTTTTTACGGCTTACACAAGCAAAGTGCCATTAGTTTTAGTTCGGTACGAGTGTCGAAATTCTTGAAGGATAGTAACTCAGGTGTCTCGTAAATAATTACACGCACAGAACCTGAAGTAATTTCTGTGAAGTGTCTAAACGAATTCAGGACAGAAATAATATGCCGAAAATGTAGTGCATGAATTTCATATTCGAATTTATTTCTTGTTACAGCTCGTTTCTCTGGACGGACTGCACAGCGGCGTGCCGACGAGGACGACGCCGACGCTGACGCCAACGACGCTCCGTAGCATCGAGCAGACTTTCCTGGAGCTAACCAGCGAGTCAGCGTCGCATAGTCGCGAGGCAGGATTCGTGCCACCGTTGGTGGAACCGTCGCAGCCGACCCCGGCACAGACGCAAAATACGGCGGCGCATCCTCTTGTCACCGTTGCCGCCCCAGTGGCCGCTAACACCACCCTCGTGGAGAGCCATCAGACACAGCCACAGCAAACGACGCGGCGCAACATGGGCGGCAGAAGGCCTACAAGGACGATCGGGATGACGCCCGAAGAGGAGGAACGACGACAGATCCGCAGAGAGAGAAATAAAATGGCAGCGGCCAGATGTCGCAAGCGAAGGATGGATCACACCAATGCCCTGCTAGAAGTGAGTCCCTTTTAAAAAAAAAACGTCTGCATGATCTCTTGAAAGAAGAGTCTTCTCTATATAGAAGATTCGAAGAAATAAGTAAGGATACAGTTTGATTTATTTTAACAAACTGCGATTAATTGTTGCAGGAGACTGAGGGCTTGGAACAAAAAAAGCAGAGCTTGCAGGATGAGATCCAACAGCTGCAACAGGCCAAAGACGAGCTAGAGTTTATCCTGGAGGCTCACAAGGCGGTATGTCGGCTGCGCTCCACGTCGCCGCCGGACGTGAAGCCCGTGATAAAGCCCGAGGTTCCCGAGGATCATTTCGTGGCTACGACCGTAGCAGCGTCCATCGTTGAGGACGCGAAACGCGATAACTTGAACACCACCGTCAGACCGAACAGACCGAACTCGCTGCCGGTCGAATTCGACAACAACAATCGTCCGAACTCCCTGTCGATCTTCAGCGAACCGAAGGAGAGGCCGGACTCGCTGCAGTTCAAGACGGTCGAGACGCCGGCGTTCATGAAACCGTCCATGGACATGCCAATCACCACGCCGACCAGCGGCATACTGTTCAACTTCGAATCCCTGATGGAGGGTGGAACCGGCCTCACCCCCGTCTCCACGCCTCTGATACCATCTTGCTCGACGCAGCAGAGGAATAACTTGTCGGCCGTCGATCTCAGCTCCCCGGATGCGAACCCACCGAAGTTGGTCAGCTTGTGACGCCAAGATGATCTCGAGTACGGATCGAACGAGGACGATCCCGAATGAGATGATTCCGTCGCGTACGATTAAAAAACAATCCGATACGAGAATTGTGCACAGAGGACCGAGGAACCATGACCGGGAAAGAACGAACGGATAACTTATCGAATTCTTTTTACGGAGCATCGTTGGGCAAAATGAGCTTTTCGGCCGTTACGGTTGTCGGGATTCTCGAGGCCGCCGCCTAGGTCGTTTGGCAGTATTAATACGAGATGGGTAGATAACTACCCGATTTGTCATTTCTTCTGTGTATTGTTCGTTTACTTGATTCCTGAAGAGACGGAGCGCGGTTGAAAACCGCGCGTTCGATTGCATTTTTTCTGACAACGTTGGGGGATTATTTTTCTGTTTGCACATGCGAGGCGTTGTACTCGTTTGTAATCATGGAGGAATGATAACGAATAAAAATCGGTAAGATACTTGTTCACTGCATACACTCTTGTTCGATTTTGAGACAAGGTAAAACCCTTGTTACCATTTTTTCTAACGTTGCGCGAGACAAATTATTCCACTCGGAAACTCCACGTCGACGAATTCAGTATTTGCGTCTCTGTCATGAATTCACGCATCGTGAAACATAAGCTTGTCAAACACGTCTGTATCCCTTGTTTGCGAAGTAATTTTTGGTAGATTTGTTTTCTGAGGCTAACGAAGGGAAAGATGGAATTTCTCTTGTTACTACCGCGTGTCAGGGGGTATAAGACGTTCGAAGAGGGCAAAGTATTTTCTTTGCATGTGTCAATAAATAATCGTAGACACGCAGTTGTGTCTGCAGTTTCAAGTGATATAATATAATATATTATACATAATATGTATTTAACGTGCGAATTTTTCCGCAGACGAATTACAACTGCGTAACGTTAAGATTGTCATGGACTCATCTCTCTTTTGTAAGAGAACCCGCCATGTTCGGTGTGGCATGAATTTTATACAGCAATTAGGATAGTAACGTTGGCCGAGAGAGTGAACCGTGTTTAGAATTGTAAGATCGATCGATTTATAGCGCTCAAAATCATGTCGTAGATTAAGGATGGAATTCATCTTTGAGTCGTGCCTAATCTCATCGGATCATGCGTGCATCGCACAATTCAAAGTTAGCAAAATAATTCAGCGATTCGACGCTTCATCAAAGTATGATATATATTTTTTATTGGAAATTGACGATGAACGCTCTACTGTTGCGTTCACGAGAAAACGCGCATCGAAGCGACTTCCGGCGTCTGGATAGAAGCGAAAGGAAGATTTTTATGTGCAACCAACGGTGTTTGCGAGTCTCTCACCCCATAACATGTAATCCCTCCATACATATAATATATACATACATATATTTTACTATGTATGACATTTTTGCATGATCTTTAAGCAATATTAATATATTTATACACGGCCGCTGGTCGCGGGGCTGACTGGAACGACTTCTTTCTTTTTCTCTTTTTTTTTTAATCGCTACATTCGCGTAGAGTTAGCTAGAGGAAGAAATCATTGGACTGCTCGATTTCAGCCACGCGATCGACGGCCGCGATCGATGATCGTAAGTAAGGAAGTACAGATTGTAACGCACCATCGATAAATGCTGCAATATATTTTGATTAGATCGACCGAATAAAGAAACAAATCGAGCATGTAACTGTCAAAAAATTAATGCGTGTTTTAATTCTGTGCATTGTAATTGTTTACTCTTACTTATGTAGGTGTATAAGCATTGACAAATGAGAAACCGGCGAGTTGGACTGCCGTTTACTCATAAACCTTAACTTTAATCCTGAGATAACGTGCAAATTAATTTCTATTACGGTTGAATTTCTATATTTGTACAATTGCTAGTTTCTTTAAATATAAAAAGCATTTGATATAGGTAATATCACAAGGTGTGTCTGTTTGGCAAACGAGCTTTATTTTTCATTGAACGTTTTTCTAATAAAAGCCGGTCAACCTCTTAATCGCTTCTGCTTCGCTGACCGAATCCATTATTTCGTAATGATCGAATTCTAACGAGAACGTTGCATACCCTGACGAAACTATCCTTATCGCCTTCGAATACCCCAGTAGCTCCGCTAACGGCGCAAAGCAGTGGATCACCTGTGTTTGTTATTCACACGTCAATTATTTTATCCTTGTTGATGGATCGTTTAAAACGAAGACAGTACAGTACCTTGTTTTGCCCACGAATATCGATATTTTTTATCTCCGCGCGTCTCTTCGACAAGTCCTTCATGACGTCGCTTGAGTAATCTCCAGGGACCACGATCTCCACTCGCATTATCGGCTCCAAAAGCGTGACTTCGGCGTCCCTCATCAACTAAAATACGTTCCAATATTTCGTTAAGTACGAAGTTTGATCATCGCGTTTCATTTGACGATCTAATTTCACGTTTATCCGAGAGAACGTAGCTTAGAATAAAGTAGCTGTTGCGTTGAAGTTAGTCGGAAGAAAAAAAGCGAACGAAAAGATGTAAATTCTAAAGTAAAAATTCTCCTAAATGCATCCGTGAAATAATTTCGTAATTTCATGGTTGCTGGATATGTGTCACTCTTGTACAGTATTAGCGACAAACCCCTAGAGTACTGGAGCAAGCAGCATTCACAGTCGGGTCGTATACGTAAGATCTTGGATTCGGATTTATTAGAAAATGTACGTGGCATCTGGCAACTTCCATAGCTGGTTTTATAGCTCTAAATTAATCGTGCCGTGAATGACGAACAGGTCATCGAGATACAGGATTTTGAGCAACCCCATGGGTATGGCACATCCATCATCTGTCCCTACGATTCTTCCCAGTTCCTGAACATCGATCTACCGGTTTTAGTCGTGATCATAAAGAACCTAAACCTACAGTGCCGCTTGCAGATACAGGTAACGTTAGACAGTTAAATTTACATTGCACGCTCGAGTGACACGTGTGTATCGGAACCAGGTGGCAGACACACAGAATTGCCTGCACCATTTTCAATTCACCAACGCGGAATCGGAGAGGCAGAACTCTAGGGGTGTAATATGTCGTGTCAGGGTGAAATTGGAGACCGGTTGGAACAAATTGGAATTGAACCTATCGACCTTGACGCAGACCGCGTTCAAGAGACAATATGCCGTCACGCAGAGGATACAGATATGCGGCAACTGTCGTTTGCGTAGGATATATTTCATAGACAAGCACTACGAGGAACAGGAGATCTGCCCCGAGTTGTATCACAAGTTTCTCGACTCGTACATGCTCAAATGGGGCGTCCGCGCCGTGGAACAGTCCACTCAGACGAGCAATAAACGGACCAAAAGCAAGGTCAAAAGCAACAATCTCAACTTCAGTGCTGATAATATCAGTAACGGTGAAGCCAGTCAGAGCAGTCCTAAGAACTCTGCCGGACGCAGAAGTTCCGCCGGACAGAAATTGGTCGATGAGAACTTCTTGAGGAACTTACAGATCAAGACGGACATATTGATCAACGAGTTTTTCGACAGGCAGATCAACAAGATACCCCGCGTGCTGGATTTGAAACAGAACACGAAATTGAAACCTTACGCGCTTCCGTCGGTGGCTACGAAACCGAAACCGCTGGGCAATACCCGTGTATCCGAGGACGCGTTGAAAAAAATCAATGTCGCTCGCACGTTCACGGAAGCCTATATAGGGACCGAAGAGAGAAAGAAGGATAATAACGTCATCAGAGTTATACAGGATAATTGGAAGCATAGGTACTTTGTACCGCAGGACGAGCAATTAAGTAAAAGCAGCTCGTTGAACCATACCGTGAAGAGAACGATGTTGGAACGGAAACCGAAGTCCCTGCTACTTCTATCCGAACTGAAACCCGGTTCTGGGAAAATTAAGCCCCCGGATCCGCCGGCGAAAAGCGCTGATGCGGCTAATCGTGACGAGAGTGACACGTTTATAAGTTAATTGTTAGTTAACGTAATTTCAGTATTAATTAATTGTAATACAATTAAAGTATCGTTTCCTCTGTAATAATCGCTGCTCCTCAGTGCCAAATGACGTTATATTATGGAAGTATCTTACCTTTCTGAGGCACTGCGAAACAGCAGCAGAGACGAACGAAGATTTAGCCCCGGTTTCGATATCCAGTGCGTGTAACTTTATACCCATGTTCACAACGGGGTAATTTAATTTTGGACCATG
>SHCU01000042.1:54179-66769 GCA_004307685.1 Ceratina australensis | reverse complement strand
AGAAGGTCACTAAACATATTTTTTCGCGCTATCGCATCTTAGCGCTACAGGAGTAAGAGCGACGGAAAACCCTCTCTCTCTACTGCACGAAATCTGCCGAGCACGAAGCATACCGATGCGGTGCGACGGTGTGCGTAAATGGAGGGGCTGGTTCCCGATGGCTCCCGTCCTCAATCTGGCAGCTCTGTCTCTCATCACTGTTGCAGATAACGCAATGTATGGATGTTCTTTTAAAAGAAATTGTGGAAATTGTTTCAATAAGCAGCTGCTTCAATTAGCAACTTCCTAAAGTCAATTTCGAGAAATAAAAAGAATCTGTGTACAAGCGTTAACAGATCATGGAAAGAGATGTTAGAGCGTACTATAGTAGAAATATGTATCTCTATTTACCGCATGCGTAAAATGAAATCGCGATCAGAGAGAAAATGAGAGTGCGCTCACGTCTTTATCCAACGCAGCAGACGACGTGTTCCCGGTGTAATGAAATGTTTAAAAAGTTCACTTGTGCTAGGAAGCCTGTCATGATTAAAACGCGAGGTACTACGATTTTTCTTGGCACGTTCTATGCGTAGGAAGAGATTATGGATCATTTAATCATTCTGGTAGCTTTGGTACATTTATTGTACTGCCCATTCACAAAAGTGGAGGAAAGTTTCAATCTGCAGGCTATGCACGACATCTTATACCACGGCTTTAATCTGTCCGAGGTAATCATCTAACATTTATTAAAGGTATATCGCAGAAAAACGCGAATGCTCATAGAGCAGACAATTAGAGGAAAGTTACAAGAGAATATTTATCTCCCTTGACAGGTTGCTGATACACAATCAAAGAGATTATTACGCAAAAACTTAAATATTATATTTAGAAGCAGATGCATGTATTTATAATCGTACGATCAGCTGATGTATACTTAGTACTATTACTTCGTACAGTTTAAAAGTTTTCTATTAGTTTCATTCAACATCATCGAACGCATTATCTATCATTTTTCTCGTAAAACATATTACAAGAATTTGAGAAACTATTCACAATGTATACTGTTACAATGCGACGACACGAGCAATATTTCAATGATGTAGCTGTAATTCAGTCAATTCAGTAGCTGTTTATGTATAAATATTACATTTATTAAAATAGAGAAATGTACTAATAATTTTTAACATGTTCTTGTTTTGTGGTAGTATGATCACCATGAGTTTCCTGGAGTTGTGCCACGATCATTCGTGGGACCAATTATAATATCTGGCTTGGCATCACCTCTAATAGCAACCATTAATTATCTGCAACTTAATAAATTCTTTGCTCAATATGTTGGTAAGTCGATTAAATGACTGCACTGATGTTACTTTGCTTAACATTTTATTAATATCAAACAGAAATAGTAGAAATAATTCAATAGAGAATTACGTACTATATGAAGATTATAAATTAATAGCGAATTCTTGTTTCAGTAAGGGCCATATTAGGCTTGCTAGTAATAGGTAGCTTAAAATTATACAGAGATGCTTTGCAATCTGTCTTTGGTTTGCAATTTACAAAATGGTTTGTTGCGATCACTGTAACGCAGTATCATTTTATGTATTACTTAAGTCGTCCATTGCCAAACATAATGGTAATGCCATTAGGTAATTTGAAACGAGTCATCACATATATTTCAATCCTTTTCAATGTAAAAGATACTGATAGGTAATTATTCTTGTATTATAGTACTGCTGGCTTTATGTGGGTGGTTGAGACAGAATCATATATTGTTTATTTGGTCGTCTGCAGCAGCAATAATAATATTCAGAGCAGAACTTGCTATGCTACTTGGATTATTCCTTTTATACGATATAGCCAACAAGAAATTGACCATACCAAGGTATTTACATATTATACATATTGTGGACCATTGATTCCTAGTATGGCTGTAACATTGCATTCAGAAGTGATTAAAATCATCAAGGGACCTTCTGCAAAACTGCACTGATTTGTAAGCTTTGTTTGCTTATAACCCTTCTCAATGATAACTAAATAAAATGTAGATATCCATTGTTCAATAAGTCGTAATGAGATATGTGCTCTAGTTTAGAGTAGATTTAATGTAGATTTAATTTCATATAACGTAAGATGCATATAATAGGTGAATATATTGATAGGATAATAGCTTTATAAGAATAATGATTTTCTAGACTACTAAAAATCGCGGTCCCAGCTGGCATAGTTTTTTTAACGCTGACGATTGCAGTAGATTCTATATTTTGGAGGAGACTGTTATGGCCAGAAGGAGAAGTGTTTTACTTTAACACTATCCTTAATAAGAGCAGTGAATGGGGTGTATCCTTTATCAAGTTTACTGTTATTCCGAATTTATCCAATGTAATTATCGAACTTAACGTCAAAACAGACATCGCCATTCCTCTGGTACTTTTATTCAGCTCTTCCTCGTGGACTAGCCTTTTCTTATTTCTTAATACCTTTGGGTATGTTATGGGATTCTCGAGTTAGAGCTTTAACAGTTCCCGGTATAGTGTTCGTAATATTATTTTCGTTTTTGCCACATAAAGAATTGAGGTTTATTGTGTACGTCTTCCCACTCCTGAATATCAGTGCTGCAGCTGTTTGCCATAGAATGTGAGTAGCCTCGAGTTATGCAGCTCATGAAAGTATATTCAACTCTTGAATATTTGCTTAACAAATTACATACATTGATGTTTTTCCTAAACTAGATGGGAAAATAGAGCAAAAAATCCATTTCATGGATTTTTGGCACTGATTATTTTAGGACACCTAGTTCTAAACGCTATGTTTTCTATGTTTCTTTTATGCGTCGCTGGTTCTAATTACCCTGGTGGTTTAGCTATTGCTAAATTACATAGGCTTGAAAAAGATTCGGTTGAACCAGTACATGTGCATATTGATGTTCTTACTGCACAAACAGGAGTTTCAAGATTTACACAGACAAATAATTCTTGGATGTAAGTTACATGAAAATATCTTAGAATAGAAAAGCTCTTTATATAATACTGTAATATTATCGCTCATATTCTAGTTATTCGAAACAGGAAAATTTGTCTATTGATAGTCCTGAAATGCTTCAATTCACGCATCTCTTAATGGAAGCTAAAAGCAAGTACTCGCCTAATATCAAACCGTATCTTAAAACACATGATATTTTAGATTCCGTCGATGGCTTTTCTCACATAGCAATAAATTATAATATATTACCACCAATTAAAATAAAAACTAGGCCAATTATATTCATTATGAAAAGAAAGCCTAATGTAAAATATGATTTGAATAAAGCAAAATCTCAGATCCGCTTCAAACAATCAGATGACTTAGTAAGAGAAGTAAAAAGTGTAGATATTTTAAATGACACTGTAAAAGATGTGGAACCAATATTAGATGAGATCATGGAGTCTCTAGAACAATTTGAAAAACCAGTGAATATTAATGAGGCCAATGTAGGAAATATTGAAGTGCAGCGAACGACCGAATTAGATAATGTAAAACCTAATGATTCTATCAAAAGTAATGATACATTAACTGTCGAGCCTATTGACTCAGTTGAGGAAACTCTGTCTCATGTAGAAGCAGTAACTAAAGAAGAAGAATCAAAAGATTTATCAAAATTGAAAGAAAATTTTATAACAGAAACCACTGCTAAAGTACAGTCTAGTGTTGAAAATGATTCTGATACTAGTGATAAAGAACTATTTATTAAAAGAGAGGATGATGAAATAGTTGATGTAGGTAAAGAGCAATTAAAAACCGATAATGTTCAAGAAGGTAGTACTTTAAAAGAAGTTGTCAAAAAGATTATCCAAGAAAAAATAGAGGCAGTAAAACTTAAGAAAGATCTGTTAGACGAAAAAGCATTGCCAGAAGTTTCAAAGAAAGTAAATGCTAAGGTAAAGAGAATAATTCCAATAAAAATCGAATCTCCGCAGAAAATAAAAATTATAACAAAGCAAGTCTTGAAAGAAAAGCCTTCAGTGGTTGAAGAATTGAAAGAAGAGCCTTTAGTAATTGAAGTGTTAAAAGAGAAACCTTCAGCGATTCAAGGATTAAACGAGAAACCTTCAGTGATTCAAGAGAGTGTAGAAAAGCCTGCAGTAGTTCAAGAAAAAATACGTGAACGAAAAGCAATCAATGTAAAAGAAAGTATCAGAAATATAATCAATCAATTTAAGGAATTTGAAAAAGATTTTATATATGAAGACTTGGATATAAGTAGAAAGGATGCAGATGTTAAATATGATGAGGAATCTATAGAAGAAAAAAGAGAGGTCGCAGCAAAATTACCGGATACTGTAGTTGAAACTAAAGACTCAAAGACAATCAGAGATGCCAAAGAAAGTTTAAGAGACATAATAAATCAGTTTAAGCAAATAAAGAGTGAGTTAACTTCCGAAGAAGATGACCAATTTGAAAAGATTGAAGCGACGTATATGGAGCGCCCAATCGCAGAGACGTTAATGCAGTTTAGCGAAGCTTTGAAGAATTTAATACAACGAAGAAAAGTAAATAAGTCATCACCACCGAATACTTTGGAAAATGGAAAAAATATACTGAAAGCACAAAGGCCACAGAAAGAAACAATGAAAAATTCTAAAATTCCAAAAGATTCTTCGATGTATCCAAAAACACAAACTTATGCAAACGATAAGAATGTCCCACTGAGTGCTCAAAAATCTATTAATAGCGTTTCAAGTGATGCAGCAAGCGATTATGCTTCTCAAGAAGCAGACGATATAATTATAAATTACAAAGGCAGTCTAAACGATTGATTGTTAGAAACAGCTCGCTCTTTTAAGTTTTTCAATGGTACAATTGCATAATTATAGTAATATGTAAATATGTTGTTCTGTGATAACAAAAATGTATATCTTAATTAATGCTCATGCATTACCAACACGGAAAAACCGAAATTTATTTTTCCTGTGTCTATTAATCGGAGAGCATTGAAACAAAATGGAAAAGCATTTGTTTAATATGTAGTATCAAAAAGGTGCCACAATCATAGTGTACTTATGTAAAAAGAAAGGAGAAAATTTTAATAGTAGATCTATGTGTATAATTTTATTTTAATTTGTATAGCAATCGTTTCACATATTATAAAACTGTTGGTATAATTTTTTATATCCTTAAATGTTCAGATATTATATCGATCTATATATATTATTTAGTATAAAAATATTTATTAATGCATGTTTAAAAAGATGAACACAATTTTATTATTCTCCCTTGACTATGCGTCATATTCACTGGCTACCTTTAGATATTATCTTCCCTTTGTACCCCTGCATTTAGGTTCTGCTTTCCTACACTTTCTGGTTTTTGTGTTCTAGCAATATTATTTAATCTTATACAAAGTAGTTAGAAGTATTTCTTAATTTGTATCATAGAAAGGAAAGGGCGTTCATTTCCATATTGGTATTTGCAGAGCATTCAAGTGCCTTAAAATTTCTCTTCCAGATTTCATAAATTCTAAAACATTTTTTAAAAAAAGATATGTATACATATGTAACATTCTCTGTACTAATAATTTACAAGTAAAGATAGTTTAATACGACAAATGGTTAATTCATTCCTAAGAATACTGTTTTAATAATCAACATTTGAAAACGATAAATTATAGTTTATTAAAAGTCTTCGTTTATAATTAGTTCATTGTATTGAATTTATTTTTCACATCTGGAATATTACAATACACAAGTGAATTTTTTGCATAACGGTTTGAGTTGTTTCATGTTCAGGAAGAAATTGAATATGGCGAATCCTACTGTAAAGTAAAACACTACTTTATCTCGCGTGCCACGTTTTAAATATACTGGAACATCATCATCGCACTGTTTCCATAAATGAAAAATAATAATCTGTGTATACTTTACTTCATACATTTATGCGTACTTTCATTTTCCATCAATATTATGCATACCTGAAATTGTGCTTGCTTTAATTTAAGTTTCTGGAAACGTGTTTCCGCATCCAACATCGGACGATTTGTATAAATGCTCCGACGCAACGGAACGATATGCTTAGGAAACGGTCTCAGCCGAGCGATCTATACATATATCAGGAAAATATCACTCTATCTTCATCACGTACAAGCGGTATAATAATAAAAATCGCAATGATTAGAGTATTCGATTTTATAAGTTTACTTACAGATAGCATTTTGTAAAACCCTCGAAATTACTATTTTTGCTCAATTTCCTCAGACATGTACACGATTGACTGTTTAAAAAAATTAAGCATCGCTTAAGCGAGATCGTTTTGTTCAAATCCGCGCATCGAATGTCAGCCCCTTCCCTCTGGCATCTTTGGCGACTACGTCACGTCCGGTTCGCGGAAAGGCGGAATTGTCTTTTGCTGCCGCACAGTTGGCGGATCTGGGGACCTAGTTTACCTAGATGGTGAGACAGTGGACGCATGCGTACTCGTGCCGCAACACAACAATCGTAAACAACATTTTTTCCATTCAGTTTTCTCGCAAGTTTACGGTTGTAAGGTAATTAGTGCGTCCGGGTGGGCGCGTTATCAATTTTTCCGCGTTTTCGTACGATTTCGCGGAGAAAATGGAGCCAGGATCGCACGCTCTGTGCACGTGATACGTAAACTCACGGGTTTCTGGCATGCGGTGACGTCATCCGGTACGTTCTGGAAGAACCCTGCAGGACAATAATGGCGGGTATGTACTTACGTCGGCGAAGCAAACATTGATTGCCAGGGATTGGTATATCGCGAACGGGGGCACTCATGTATTACGATTGTTCGGTTGCAGATTTGTATGCAAAATACAACTGCACCTATTGTCAAGAGGACATCACGGGTTTACGTGTAAGATGTGTAGAATGCCCGGATTTCGACCTCTGTTTGCAGGTGAGACGAGCAGATGAACGCCTGTTTCGCGATCACGTGGTACACGCCTCTGACACCCCCTTGACTCCCCCCTCGCCTTCTCCCTGCCGCATGCTGCCGATCGCTGTCATATCTTTGTCTATCCTTCCGGTTTTACTAGATTTTGCGTGTCGTGATTCCTTTTTTAGTCCCCACCCCTTTTTGTCATCTGTTATTCTATAAACTACCCCTACTACATAGTCGCGGCTTGAATGAAACTGTTGATCGCAAACGAGTGCACGTCCACGTGGATTAAGACACACAAACATTTCCTTAATCTAACGCGAGGACGTAAACATTTTTAAAAATACATATATACGATTTTTCTCTGAATAATACTATTTTAATATTACTATTTAATATAATACTATTTTACTATAATACTATTTTTAATTTAACAGTGTTTTTCCGCTGGAGCTGAAATCGGTACACACAAAAATGACCACTCTTATCAGTTTATGGTGAGAACGCATAAATTACACTTTTATTGTGATATATAATTTTGAGGAAGCTGAGAACTAATATATTATTTTCGTTTTAGGATTCCGGTACCATTAGTATATTTAATGGTAAAGGAAACTGGACTGCTAGGGAACATCTTAGATTGTTGGATGCCATTGAACAATTCGGTTTTGGAAATTGGGAAGATATTAGCAAACATATTGAAACACGTACACCAGAAGGTAATTGCGATAGATCAATATATTATACAGTGAAGAAGGAACTGAGGATTATAAATTGTTGTCTTGCAGAAGCGAAAGAAGAATATATTGCCAGATATCTTGAAGGCAATATTGGGAAACACACATGGCCTCCAACTGAAAGCTACAGACCAAATTTGACAGATCAAACTAAATCGGATCATGGGCCCCTATCACCTGATCTCACATCTCGGTTACCACCTTTGGATATCACGCCAGAAGAAGCTGCACAATTGGGATATATGCCGCAACGAGATGATTTTGAAAGAGTATGTTCCATTCTGTATTTCATATCTTTATTAAACACTGAAGTTATTTCTATAATGATCTTGTTAATTTCCTACAGGATTACAACCATGAAGCAGAATCGCTTGTCTCTTCTCTATTTCTGAATCCAGCAGAGGATGATGACCTGGATATAGCGCTTAAACTTGCACAAGTAGATATGTACACGAATAATTTAAGGGAAAGAGCACGACGAAAAAGAGTTGTACGAGATTATCAGCTGGTTTCCGCGTTCTTCGCTTCGTCGAGGAAAGATAAGACAGTGAAGAAGAAACAGACGAAGGAGGAAAAGTATGTTCTCACAGTTTTCGGGAAATATTGCATTTCGTTTCGTACATATATTTAATTGAACACTTACTTGACTTACAGGGAGTTCAGAGACAGGATGCGAGTGTTTGCGCAATTTTACACAGCACAGGAATACGAGCAATTCTTAACAAATCTTGAAAGGGAAAGAGAGTTGCGGTTGCGTCTTTCAGAATTATATCGGTACAGGGAACATGGCATCACAAGACACGAAGAATGCACTCATTTCGAGCAAGTGATGGTACAAACTCAGGGACAAAACGATGCCGTGGATCACTGGAACGAAAAAAAATCTGTAAGTAATCGTATCCACATGCTTACTGATTTTAATCCTGTTGAAATTGTAATTGAAATTCTTTCTGAATCCTTTCGTTCTTTATTGCCTATCGTGTAATACGTACAACTGATTCAAAGTGCATTTCGAGCAATACGTTTTCGTAAAAGCTAGTAAGGCTTCGCCTGGAGTAATTACCATTAAGAAATTATCTTGATTTTTTAGTATGATTTTCTTTTGTTTTCTTAAAACAGAAATACGAGAACAGAACAGGGACAAGATTTGAATATGATACATCAGATCGTTAATTATACCGCATACGCTAGCTTTTGCTTCTCTTTCAACTAATTCGATTGTTTATCATGCGTGTTGCCAGGCATTTGTGAACAGATTGTATCAGTTTGCATTTCACTTAGGGCAGCAGTGGGCCGTCCACACCAATACACCGCCACACCTCAAAAAAAAGGTACAGGATCATTCTAAAACTGACTATGCCGGCAACTTTAATTCCCGAAGATAACACTCCGATGTCCATGACGTTACTATGCTAAACCCGATGATTCTAGTAGAAAATAAGCTTTGTCTGTTGTTTATAATTTTCAGAGAAGAAGAAAAAAGTTACTCTTCCACCGACCGAAAGTACACTGTAAAAGACTTTCCCAGCAGCAGCTTCTCAGTCAATCAAACCAATCCCAGTCGGACGATGACTCCAGCCAATCAGTGGGCGGAGCCGGATAACAATCCAAATTCTTCCAGCCAGCATTCTACCAGCTCCAGTTCTACTGCAGAGAAATATCATGCTGCAACGACCTCTGGAAAATCTTGTACAACAACGGGAGACTCGGAGGAGCGAAACATAGAAATGGAAGCTGCGGCACATTTATTAACGAAACAAGAGAAATCCCTGTGTCTTCAGCTTGATCTGAAGCCAACACAGTATTTAACGCAAAAGACGTTGTTGTTGCAAGTACGTATCACGTTTACTCGTGTACGTTCTCGTTTCTTCAGATTGTCTGTACCTAGGAATTCTCTGATTACAGGAGTATCTAAACGGTAACAGAAGATCAGGCGTTGTACCTCAGTCAGAACCAGAGAGTAAGATATTACATTATCTGGTAGCGAATGGCTGGATCGCAGCCAACTGATTAAAGATGTAAAAGAAAAATTAACGACCATTTCAACTCTAAGTCACCTTCTATTTTGCGAACTAAGTCCTAGATGTAATTCAAATTTGAGTCTGATTTAATTAACATACGTAGGGCAGGTAGAGAGAGAATGTGTGTACGTGTATATAATTTAATACGCGAAGGTCTCCTTCAATCGCAGTTTTCCAACGAAAACTCTGAATGGTTATATTCAGAAAACTTTTTTCCTTTTCTTACAAATTAAGCGCAATTTTTTTCATCACTGTGAATTTTATTACGATTCCCTTCTTACTAAATCATTTTTATTTACATTAAATTTAAAGTTATTTGACCACCGGCTTTCGATGTGCTTTATAGCTTTTCAAAGATTCACTTATTGGATCGTCACGGACTTTACGAATTTCTGTACTTGATTTTAACAAGTTTTACCCCGACTCCTTCTTTCATTTTTAATTTCATGTTATTTACTTCGTCTCTTTCGTCAAGAAAATCTCTTACACTGCCTTTATAGAACCATTGAACGTATTGCTCAATTAATTCTTCCACTCTAATGTTTTCTTGTACAAACTATTAGTTGCACATACTCCTTTCTATCTGTTTCAAATGTGATTTGTTACCATGCTTGACAATAAGGAAGTGTGTGAACTTATGTTGCAGTCGATGCTTTTAAACTGTTATTCAACGTGACGCATTTGATCGATTGGAACACATTTATCCAACGAGAGAATTGAATACTTGTTTAATGCGTTTTGAAGTATTTGAATAAAAAGCACTTCAAAATACTCGTATATCTGAGAGTTATGAAAGTATCGAATATTATTAAAGTAATGCCTTTAATAATATGTGCGTAACGTCGCAGACCTTTCTTCATACTTCTAAGAAATATTTGTTCGGTGGAAAATGAATATTAAGTGTTTTGCGCACGTTCGCATGATTCACGCGCGACCCGATACGCATTTTATCTGGCAGATTGCGATTCAGAGAGTATTCCTTATTGATAAAGGATGGTACAAAAAACAGATCGTAAAAGGACATTCGTTATTACCACGAAGAAAACGCGATATTAGGTAATTTATCTGTTACCTGTGTAAAAGAAAAATATTACTATTTGTAAATACGAATGGAAAATAGTACCTTCCTAGTGATACTACTTTTAAAAGCACAAAAGTAACGGCGATATGATCTAAACGTTAAGCGTATAGTGTGATATTGGTGGTGTTCTAAACCAAACGCGTATTACAGAAAAAGACACGTTAATGATTTAGGGAGAATTATTATTTTCCGTTGCATGATAGTGATCGACTCTACTTTTTAAAATGAATGAGAACGAAGACATTCGTATCGAATGTACGGATTTTTCCTGCATGTGCAGAGGAAAATATTCTCTCCAGTGAATGTCTCAGCAGCTTCGAATTGCATTGGCTGCTTTCGTTCAGCATTAAACGTACTACTCTATAGCGTCGAGAGGCGGCATATTGCTCGATCATGAAATGTTTCTCACATTAAATCGTAACATTACATTTAAAAAATTGAAAAACCGAAAAAAAACATAGTCGTTTGCTTCAAAGCAATTTAGTACTTCCCCAAATATTCACGCTTATCAACATCCCGGACACTTTATTCGGGCGAAGAAGTCTATCTTGTGCATTGTCATATGTATAAGTGTAAAAAAAATGTGAAAAAAATTATATAAATATATATATGTAAATACAAGAAAAGTAACTATTCGCGATCGCGAGTGGCTTAAAAAAATATCACTTGTATAAAGAGATGGAAAGAAAATTTTAAGGAAATGAACTTTTGATTTCTCATGGCATATTGCTTAAGTACTAACTAGGTAACAAAATAGGGATATAGCCACTTATATTTTTTACGGAGAGTAGAAGACTATCATCCCTTTTATTCGATGTAAACTATATTTGCTCGTACGATCTTCCGCGATCGGACATGATTATTATTCTGCGGGCGCTTCTTTGGAATCCATTCTTATCACATATTTCCTGCTGTTTGAATACGGTTTGAAGGTCGATCGACGCGAGTTTCATTTCCTATTACTATTTTATTCGCGGCCGTTGATTACTGATTTTTACTGTATTTTTTTGCACGTCTTTGGAAATATAATAGCGAAATGGATTTTTATTCAACTTTTATATCGTTTATAATAACTTGCATGGATCGACTTGGCCGTCGTTCGATTATAATATTTCTGTAAGAAATGGTCCACTACCGTTCGACTAAACGAACGTAAACGAAGTTATCTCGAATGAAGAGGTCAGTACGCTTTCTTGTAGCTATTTAAAAAATGTAGTAATTTATAAAACCGTGGATTACAGAAGAGCCGACATTTATTAAGACTCATGGCTGCCATTCTGTTACTTCAATTTTTATAGAAACTTTAGTGATAAATATTCTCATCATGTTCTTTCTTCTTATTACACTTCGAGAGACAATTAATTTCATCTTCGCAGAGAACGAATGTCATGATTGATTTATTTCAAGCTATAATTGCGTAACAGAACACGAGTTTGTTAACAATGTTCTATAGAAATAATGGAAGAATTAATGTTTCAAAGCGAAAAGCTTTAATTCTTGTACTTGAATCGAACAGTCGTTGAATGTATGAAATAAACTGTACAATAGGTATTTTCCCTTAATGTTACAGCGTTATTAATACCATATCATCTATCAGTTATCCTCTCCAAAGCTTCCTTGTAACTTTTAGAACAGTTGCAAAAGAGCAGTTATTAAAATTATATCTGAATCATTGTGCATTAAGTCTTCAGGGTGACAGCAGCAGCTAATTAGAATAATGTTTTATCGCAATGCCTCGTAGACTCGATGCACTGGATAGAGAATCGCGATCACAGTACCGATAATAATGCGTCACCGTTTAGACTTTGTCAACATTTCTTAGATCAAGAAGCCTTAGGCGTATACATAACTCCTTTTTTTCTCCCATATTGCACATCCTCGTTAATTCGTGTAATGTTC
>SHCU01000042.1:36631-52192 GCA_004307685.1 Ceratina australensis | reverse complement strand
TCAAAGAAGAATGACTAAAAAAATTAACACTTCGAGCATTAATAATTAATAATTGTGGAACAGGAAAAAATCAATAAAAACGTTGATACTTCTGAGCATCTGTGTTACAGAAGAAAAATGAATTGTCGCTTCTTATTTTCACGGAATGATCTTAGCTACGATATACGATTTATGAAGAACAGAAATTTATATTTATAAACGGAAATCACCGTTTCTTAAAGTGATAATCAAATTACTGAAACGAGCATATATCTATTGTTAATAACGATAGAAACGACGTGTTGCAAGACGTTATTATTTGCATATTAATTATGAAGATGAAAATTAAATTCAGCCTTGCATATTCCATTTACGTATCCTTAACTGTGAACAATAGCATGTGAGATCACAATGCATAAAAATTATTCACGGACAATGATATCAATTACTTTAAATCTAATTGTATTTCCGACGAGTTGAGCAAGAAATTCTTTTCACAGCATATAATAATGTTCATTCTGTACAGATTGCGAACATTTCTGTGTTATTCTGCGTCTCCATTTTTGGGTACAACTACAGAGCCGGTAGAATGGTTTTAATAAAAAGAAAACTTGAATATCAGCAGGAGTAAGAATACATTTTCCTTATACCGAATATAATTTATATTCGTTCTCTTGTCTTTTAGTCCCCATTCGGAAATGACGATTGTTGTGATGTAAAGTAATAAACCTGTAGAAAAAAGTTGTTTGCCTGAGACATTCTTATAATTGACTGTTCCACTGTTTCGCAATTATTAAAATCATTGACTTACAGTACCGTGTCTTAAATTTCCAATAAAAAAACTATTGAAACAGAAATTTGCAATTCAAATTTTTCTATTTCATTCGTAATAGCGTTCAGAGATGAGAAAAGATCTCGCGTGAATATTTTAAGATCAGGTCTAACGTGCATTCCCTCTAAGTGGGATCATCCTTCAGGGGAGATTACCACGTTCGTATACGAGGTGTATTGGTGACAGAACAGAAGGGGGAAAAAAAAGTATTAAAATGTGCGTCATCGTTGAATCGACGAGTGAGTCGAATATTTTCCGAAAGTTCCGTCGAGACAAAGGTGAAGGTGTAGTGTACTGTCCCCAAGCGGGATCGGTCCGTGTATGAATCGTTGTTATTCCCACCTTCGTCCACCTTGAACCTCCACGATTTGATCCTACCACTGGAGGCTGGCCATATATAAATGCCGTCAGCCGGATCATTTCTAGAATTACATTTAATCGCAGCTAACCCATAACAGGTGAGTGTCTCGCTACGAGCGTACGCTGTCTCGAGTTGTTAGACGCGGTACTTAACAGAATCGCACGTGGTTTCGAACGAAACTTAATACTTGTGAATATTCCATCGTTAGATTTCTTAATACGAATTTCACTTATCTCGACAGTCATGAAAACCACGTTGTTATGTTTGCTCGTGCTGGTGGCTGGCGCTTATGTGGCAGCTCGCCCGAAAGAAGAGTACACGAGTAAGTTCGACAACATCGACGTGGACCAGATCCTGCACAGCGACCGCCTGCTCAATAATTACTTCAAATGTTTGATGGACGAGGGACGATGCACTCCGGAAGGAGCTGAGCTGAAGAGTAAGTACACCGACTGATATCCGTTGTCAATAGATAAGAGTGTTCGAGAGCAAGACTCGTATGAACGTGAGATTTCGCCAATTATTAATTGGTTTTTCCTGTTTGCCCAGAAACCTTGCCTGACGCTCTGGAGACCCATTGCGAGAAATGTTCCGAGAAACACAGGGAGGTGATCAAGAAGGTGATCAAGTTCTTGGTGAACGAGAAGCCGGAGATGTGGGACAAGCTCGCGAACAAGTACGACCCTGATAAGAAATACAGGGTTAAGTACGAGGAGGAAGCGAAAAAGCTCGGCGTGACCGTTTAAGCTCGATCTAAGACACCGTTGGAATGCGCGAGGTGCGAAAACCCCAGGACGAATCGGAATGCTTTTTTGGAAAATGATCCCCGCTTGTACTGAACGTGGGCAGCGACGTAATTAAGTAGATCGTTGCAGCGCGGGCGAGTGCCGGGGAAAACGTATCCGACGTGACAGTCAGTGTAATTGTATATGTCAGAGAGGAATAAAAATGATGTTGCATCGCAAATCAAACTCGAGTCGACTGCGTTGTTTTTGAGAATAAAACTATCGAAAGTTCGTTAAACTCTACGGCGTAGCGTGTATGTACGAGCTCTCGTGTCCACCTGTTTTTCGATTTCACGCACGAGAACCAACTCCGTTTCGAAACATCTTGTATTCAACGAATGCCTCGCTCGCCGGAGCGACGCATTACATAATTTTGAAAGCGATCTGCTAGTAATTTTAATATCGCAGCCTTGATGTTAAATCTGTAGTAATTTTCCTTGGATCTAATGGTTATTAGGTCTAGAGTAATCAACCTGCGTGACGAGTATTATGTTTTACTAATTAGTTTAGGCTAATGCGAATCAATCAAGCTCATTACCATCACTGAGAATACTTCGTATCTTACAGGGTATTTTATACATTTCTTGATTACACTTCTCTCAGCAATTCGTGAAATTATCATCGAATTGAAGTTTTCTCTATTATACGAAATATGAACGTTTCATTCATTTCTATCGATAATTCATTGTAAACTTTCACCGACTGTCCCTCGGGTTGGTCATTAAGAAATCTAACTTGGTAATTAATAACAATTTCCAAGACGGAGAAAGCAGTATAAGGATAAAACGCATACGTGTCAAGGATATCTTCTCTAACCAACGCGACGCAGTTGCAGATAACGCACGAATTTTCAAACGTACGTTGCGATCATGCCTGGCCTGGAAAACGTGACCAATCTCGGGTTACGAGTAGAAAAGTTCAAAAAGAAGTTCCTCAAGAGTTATTTAGAGACCTGTCCGACTTTGTTTCACATATGCTACGATCCCATCGGCACCCACAAGAGATCGCGTGCGTTCATCGGTTTCCTTCTTGGATTTTTCATGGGCGTGCTTTTATACGAATGCATCATTATCGATCTGCAATTCGATCCGTACACCAGCGTCGCTCTGGGTGGCATCTTGACTATCATGTTGTCTATTGGATGCGCATCCTCGATTCAGGTGATGATTTATACGAAGTATTGAGAAGAATGAAACTTGGCACAATTAATGAATTGAAAATTCAGAAATACTATTGCGTTACGCATAGATAATTATGTAGGAAGTACGAAGTCACTATATTTAGTGTTATAGAATCGAAGCTGTCGTTGACGTCGTAGATTGATTGAATAATGTGGAAACGATACACGTAGTAAACAGCTATTACTATGACGTTTGTGCCAGTCGTTTTTTATTTCCAACAGTCGTGGAACACATTATAAATGCTTAACAAGCAGATAATACTTTTTTAGCTGATCTCAGCCGCGCGTTACTTTAACGAGACTAATTTACGTTATTCCTCATGTAATACTGAAATTAATTGTTATAGGCAATATTTCATGATACGTCCGATTAATTTCGATTTTATTATTGGCTAAACTTGTCTGCATTTGAATTTCAAATCTGATGAGAAATATTACAGATAAGATGCGTTTGTATCCTGACGGTCCCGGCTTTTTTCGGCCGAGCAGGTCGAAGTATGCTGAGAGCGCTGATTCTTGCATACATAATAGCCGGTCCAATATTCAATCTGGTGTACAACGCGAAGGAAGTAGTGAGAACGTTTGGTTGCACCTCGCAGCTGACGTACAATCTCACCAAGACACGATTTGATTTAATGTTCAAGCCGTTTCAACAGGTACAATAAAAAGAGGAATGTAGTTTATCGTTTATTAACAATTCTATCGTGAAAAGGCAATCGTGGCAATGAAGACCGATGCGAACGAGATAAAGGACACCCTGTCCTCGGTAAGGGATTTAATGAGTCCCATCGTCGAGGAAATCGAAGGGGAAGAGGAAATGATGCGACTGAGAGAGGAGAACGATTACTTGGATGAATTGCAAGACGATACGAAAAGGAGCAAAGAGATCGACGAGAAGCATGATAAGAAAATCGAAGAAGCAAAATCTGAAGCGGAAGCGTACGAAGCTAAATACAAGAAGAAGATCGAGGCTCGGTGCGAGGAACAGCTCAGCCGAGGCGCAGCCAGATGTAGGTACGTTTCGATTACACGTGTTTATATTACATGCATTCTTCATTATCAAATCTGTAGCCTGAATATTACTACATACTATTGCAACATATGAATATTGTAGGGACATGTTTGGCGAAGCTTATAACAAGTGCTACGAAAAGGTGACCATATTCGTTGGTTGGCTTCTATGCTGGCCAATGAAGCTGACCTTTGTCTGCAATTTGGTTCAAGCAATGGGCGGCGCGAGTATTTGTGATCCTGAAGGGAAGGTCGACAGTGGACATTAAATAAATATTAAATTGCACAAAAAGAATTCTTTAACCTGTATTTTATCGTCGATTATTAAAAATTAATTATTAAACCTCGAGCTCGTGTGTTGAAGTCCAACGAGGCGATCCTTCTTCAAAGGTGCTCGGGACGAGTTTAGCAGGAGTTTGAAGGACGCGAAGCTTCAGTATAAAGTGAAGAAACCTGCGGTGATCATGGACCTTCAGGACTCGGCCAACGCTGCCAAGGCGGTTATACACGAGTTCGTTGTTAGAAAAAGGCTGTTCGAGTCCGTGATGACTTTCGTGAAGCGATGCTTGTCGTTCGTCTTTCTGAAGATCATCTTCAGCGCCCAGAGCTACCACGACAAGTACCTGACGGATATCGAGCACGATAACATCTACGTGACGCCTTACTTCCGGCGGATAGACGCGAGGCGAAAGGTTCGCGGAAGCATGACGCTGCTGCCGTTGAAGAAGATCGAGAGACGACAGTTCGTCGATCCGTACAGCGTGAAACCGAGCAAAGCCGAGGGTTTTCACGTGACCGGGCAGGTGGTCAAACTGCTCCTCGAGTTAATCACCGCGAGCATTTTCGTCATCCTCGACTGGCTGTTTTACGAGGCGTTAGACTTGATCCGGAGACACGCTTACATGGAGTACACGCAGGTGACTCTTATTTCCATGAGACTTTAGCTCGCGGTTTTCAACCGCCGATGGAAACCTAGACGGATCTCTTCTTCTTGCAGGCAGGCCACCACGATTTATCATTAGAGATTCGCGGCACAGGCGTGATCGCGTCTCTCATAAGAAGCGCCGTGCGTGGTTTCAACGTGAAGAAACGGATCAAGACGGTCGTCTCGAACAAGGCCTGTCTTCCGCGACCCACGAAACTGCCCGGTTACGTGATCTTCAAGATCTACGGCACCTTCGTCGCCGTTTTCCTGCTGATATTCGTATCCGTTTACACCCAGCGTATGCGCCGAGGTATCTGTTCATTTTTCTACCGGCGAAGGGAGAAGAGGCGGGTGTTGTACCTCTATAACGAGAGTCTACGCCGGAGGATCACATACGCGAAATTCATGAAGGCTAAGGTGATGAACATGGTGAGAACGCGTCGTTTGGAATACGAGATTGACTTCTGGCTGGCCGTGAGACTGAAGTGGCCGGAACGTTTCGGATGGCTCAAGTACTTCGCCTGTGCCCGCGAGAGATGTTTGATTTGCGGCGATCCGGAGCCCAGGAAAGGGCCGAGGTATCGGGCGTGCAGCACACCCGGTTGCACCTTCTTGCATTGCGCCGAATGCTGGAGGGATGTGGGAAAGATCTGCTATGCCTGCGCCGATCTGCCGGACACTGACACCGAGGGGTACGACACGCAACGTAGCGATTTTTAAATAGCGCTTCACAGGTTCCGGTATTAATTGTGCACACAGGATACACATTGTGATGTTTATATTCGTTGATTTGAGATTCGTGTTTAGATTCGAAATAAAGAATTCATTCTTATGTTGAGGGGACTTAATATTAAGTTTTGACGAAAATGGATTTCCACAAGGAACTATGACACTTAACGTGGCATTGTTGGGGATGCAACGATATCATCGGAGATGATATAAGACCGTCTGTACGTATAAATCTCACGTAGCGAACTCGACAAGAAGTCTCGGGTTTCATGAGAAAGAAACGAGAACTTAAAACGCGCAATTACCATGCTGAATTTACAAGGACCGAGACACGCCTGAGTAGAATACAAGATGAATCAGTTTTCTACTTTCAGAAAATTCGGTACCGAGATTTTCATTTCGTTTTAATCATTTTTTATTCCGATCCGGATCATACCGATGAAGAGCCTCCTTGGATCACGTCTTTTCAAATCGAGTCAACGCGGATAAAGTAATCACTCGTTTGATCAAACGACATCGAGAAAATGATCCTTCCGTGCGCATTTTTTTCCCGAACAAATTACGCCGCGGATACAATTTCCTTCGTTGTACGTATGATAAGTAATCGGTCGCGATTTCGTGCGACTAACGAACCGTGGCCAAGATATATAAGACCTGTACGCTAACGAGGACGACGTTCAGTGATCGAAAAAGCAACAGCGAATCTTGTAGCAGTGAAGATGAACGCTATCCCGACTACCCTCGTACCCGTTCTGTGTTTCCTGCTCGTCGTCCAGGTATCCTGCGACGAGAAGTACACTACCAAATACGATGACGTCGATATCAACTCTATATTGAACAGCGAGAGGCTTCTCAATGGCTACGTGAACTGTTTATTGAATCGCGGCCCCTGCACGCCGGATGCCACTGAACTCAAGAGTGAGTACTTGATTAACTGTCATTAATCATTGAGCTACGAAAGATTCATCACGTGATCAATTTATACGATTAATTCAGAAAAGTTATTGTTAAATGTTTGAATGAAAATATGATGATTAATCGTACCACAAGAATTAAGGTTCTTTAATTATAAAACCAAAGGATATGAAGTCGCATTTGATAATGAGAAGGATTATGCTAGTGTCATTTGGGATATTGTCGAGGGAACACCCCGTGCAAGGAAATGCTGGACAAGTCAATTACGATACGTCCGTATGTTCATGCTTGTACGCGCATCTCGGTGATGCTCGTAACGCTGTTCCACGGTCGGCCGCAATTTTACGATCGTCGTTACCGAAGGGCGAGGCCGAGCATTAAATCAGTTACACGTCCTTTGCTCATCTGGAAAAGAGCGTAGATCCTTGAGCCGAGTTTACTCGCGCGTTGAATTTATTGCATCGCGAGTACACATGCTCCTGATTGGAAGAAAGCGCGCGGGACTATCGCGAGGAAACTCATAGCCCCTGGGGACGGTTTTAATTTAGCTTAGTTTATCCCTTGCGATGCTAAAGCGATATGATTCATTAACAGCGTGACTTTTTATTACCGTCCAATAATTGTTTGAGATTTTCCTGACCGTTTCCTTATTAACTCACCTGGATGCGTCGGGGTAAAAATAAATGAGATGAACTCGCAGGGAACCTGCCGGACGCCTTGGAACACGGATGCTCGGCCTGCAGCGAGAAGCAGAAGGAGTTCGCGGACAAAATCTCGCATTATTTAATTGACAACAGGGAGGAGGACTGGAGTCTCCTCGAGGCGAAGTATGACCCGACCGGGGCTTACAGGCAAAAGTATCTTGAGGATCAAGTTAAAGAGAAGGCGCTAGACTAAGCAACCAGCATCTATGCTCGATGCATTTTTATGAATATTAACTTGTTTCTAATTACACTGTATACACGTAACAATGCGTTCGTCACGGATGAAGATAAAATATTATCAATAAAATGTTTGTATAATTGTTATTTCCTTGTTACCTCACAGCGTTATTCACAATAATTTGTACACGTTGAGTGACTGTAATCGCAACGGCAAAAGAATGTTGGAAATATTTGCATTTTTATGCAAATTACATTTAGATCTCATCTAATTTGCATGCAATTAACGGAATCAATTCGTTTCGGGAGAGTAATTAATTCGGAGCTAATCAAACGATGATTAATGAGCCTGCGACTAATTTATCAACTCTAAAGAGGCAGCACCTAATTCGAGTTCGACTGAAGACAAAGGAGAACCAGGTATAGCAATCTAGAACCTCTTCTGATTATTCTTCGGGACCGATTACTTACACCGTGAATGCTTACGCATTCGTGGAACGTGCGCAAAAATTGATAAAACCTCCTGATGCGATTGTTCTAAGAAATAGATGTGGTGGGAGCGATGACTATCCGGTATCAATTCATATGGAAGAAATTTCGAGCCGGCATTTGCATTGTTTTGTAACAATAAAGCAGAAGCGACGAGACTGAAGTTCAATTTGTAATCAATTACGTGATCGTTGTCGTGGCAATAAGAAGCAATCAATTCAATTATGCTTGCAATTTTTTCTGCCTCGTGACTTTGACCTCAGCGAGCGATGAATAGCAAAAAAGTTGTTCTTGAGTAATGTACAAGTTTCATGAATCACGTTGTTTGCCCATCAGATTATACGCGCGTATGGAAACTAATTCTGGATATTTCATTATTAAAAAGAATGCTACCGCTTCAACGGTTCTGTTCGCAATTGGACCTACGGTAGCATGTAATTGGTAGCAGCTTCCTCCTGCTACCGTTCGTCATTCCGGAGAAAACTAAGACGGGAGGTGTACACTCTGCGTGTAATCTTGTGCCACATTTTGCGGTTTAAAGTTACCGAAAATATCCCGTATCCGGATACTCAAGAAGATTGTAAAGCCCCGATCCACGTGGGTGGTCGGGATCCCTAGGACTCACAATCCTTTGCTGCTTTCCTAGAAGTCCGAGATTTCCAAAGCGAAGTGGGGTAAAAAAAAAGGGGGACGAAAAAGGAGCAGCTCCGAAACGAGTGTGTAACAGGCGCGTGACTAGAAACAAAGAACATAAAAAATGGGGTATCGTGTACAAACGAAAAATTGCGCTCACGACGTTAACCGATGGTCAATCGTGTGTTGTTAAAAGTTAATGGCACCGCGGTGGCTGTCGAATGGGCCAGTAGGGGCGCGTTTCGTGAAAGCGGCGACTTTTATGAACTCTTCGGGACACTTTATTACCGGCTCCCCGGCTCCCCTATTCGTTCTCCCCGTCAATGCAAGGACACCTGAATTCCACATAGATAGACCCGTCACCGTGGAGCGTCTTTCAAGTAACAAAAAGGATTACGGAGCCGAACGCCGGGAACCATCGTGAAACTATTAAGCCGGCATAAATCATGCTTCCCGAACTGCGTCTAATCCGTGAGCCTCGCCCCGGGTGATAAAGCTTCGTCGAGCAAACGCGGTACCAGAACACCCGTCGATTTGTTTAAACGTTTGAGTCCCAAGCAGCGCTATCGCGCTGTTTATGTTTCATTAAAATTACCAGAATAAAGTCTCGATTTTGATGAATTACATATCATATAAACCCTCTCGCATAGATTAACTCTGAATGCATTTATAATTTCATTTTTTATATATAGTATACGTCTTGCAATTAACTGAAATAAAATAAATGATAGATTATACAAAAAGAAAACGGAGAATCTTCGAAGCGCTTTTTGGGTTTTTTCAATAGTGTTTTAAAAAATCCTCCGGGACTCAAACGGTTAAAACCGATAACGAAGATTTGTAAGTGGGAGTACATGCGTCTACGAGAATCACGTATCGATAGAAATGCTAATAATTCGCTATCAATCTATTCATTAGACGTACGGTATTCTGATTTAATATGATTATCAAAACACGTTGATTTATAATTATCGCATTAGCAACGTGATCACCTGTCCTCATAAACCTCTCGATGCGTTCGACGTATCGCCGTAAAAGTGCTTATCATAAATCCGTAGGATTCCCTTGCTGCCTGATATTTATACGAGTAATTTCATTTCGTAACGCGCTGTCATTTACATCATTTCACAGTGGTCAAACGCCGCCGCGGCTGTATCTCTTGATATAAATCGTGCCCGACTCGCTGCCATTCGAGTCGATAGCGCGAGGATCGACGAACAAGCATCGTTACTCCGTTAAAGTAGCTACGATTGCCATTATCTCTTCTCGAAACTCAATCTGACGCAGCATTATCCGAAGCCTGGCCTGTGAGAAAGTGCACACGTGTCCTGGTTGAAGACAGGTAGCCCGTTTCGAATAAATGATCCCGCACACGGTAGCTTCTCGTCGAACGGTTAATTAATGCGTGACACGCTACGTACAACCGAATTATATTCGTCTTATCTGAGAAACCTTGGAATCGTAAAATATGTCCCGCTCTCTCTCCCTCACTGCTCTCTCTCTCTCTCTCTCTATCTCTCTCTCTCTCTCTCTCTCTCTATAAACATGAAGTAATAAAAAACAGTATCGCTCGGAAGATGAATATTTTTCTTTCGACGGTTTCATTTAAATATTCCTCTCTGAATAATTTGTAATTAGAGATGGCGTTCAAAATGACTAACTGCGATTTTTCACGGCGATCACAAAATCACGATCACGAATCGTGATTGCGATTTTCTATAGTAAGTAACTGATACTAATGGTATATAGTAAGTAACTGGTACTAATGATTACAATGTTCGTGATATTCAAATCTGTTTCATATCTACAAAAATTACTTGAAATAGATTACGATTGTAATGTACAATAAGTGTAAAAAATATTTATACACGAGTCCATTTCCAAAAAGTTTCGTGAAACTGTTGTGCTTATATAATAATTAGTTTTTTTTATTGATTATTATATAATTTGTGTAGTTAATAAGAACATTAATCAATACGTAATTAGGTTGCACGAAGTTTCTGCAGATCTATTAATATAAGATATACTTTCTGTACCCACTGTGTCCTATGCAACGGAAAGCGAGTGAAATCTAAACCATTGTATGTGTAAAGAGCTTCTTAAGAAATGAAGACTCTCCACACCACCTTGTCATTGCTCCTAGAAACATAGGTAGACTCTTTAGAAAATAATATTATATAAAACCTTTGTTCTCTAAAATATTTTAGTCACTTATAAAGAACATTTGTCATGTCGATCTTGAAAATTAAAATAATTATCAGCGCTACTATGGTAACGCGCAACCATTCTTATTTTTCTTATCATACCTATTACCGTATTAAATCAAATTACTGTCATATTACTTTAAGCGCTCCTGTTCTTCTGGTTCATATGAAGCCAACGCAAGCACTAGTAGCAGCTTCTTTCTACGTACCGAAAAAAAGCGATCACGAAAATCACGGATCACTTGCGGAGGAACGTGATCGAATCACGAGCGATTCAAAAGTAGCAGTTCTAGCCATCACTAGTTATAATCGAGCCAGGTTTACGTAAAGACGGAGAACGTAGTAAATCGCGGACGGTAAAAAAATTTCGAGGGCAAATAACAAACTGTAACTCGTGTGATCACGTAGGGAACCGCGAGAGCGAGGCGCGGGGTTAAATTACGATAATTGGCGGCGTTACGCTCGGTATTTACGGCGAGCGCGCGCGCGCGTGCGTTACGCGTTCGCTCTCGCGAGCTGTCGCGCGAGCAAGCGAGCGGAGTCACATCCACCGCGCTGTCTCTACGTGTGCGTACGCGTTTCTCGCGTCGGAACAGGCCGCTATCGTGGTTATTAAGGAAACAGACGAAGGAACGAAACGAAGGATCAAGCGCGTTGGGTGGTCCCGCCCCGCTGTTTATGGGGCACTGCATCTGCTGGTCCCGTATAACCCTCCGCCGTCGACCTGTGTGGTCCCACCTTACGTCCGACTTTACATTCGATTCACTACTTGCTAATGGTAGTTGCATTAGCATTAGGCGGCCGGCTGTGTTCCGGTAATATAAGCACTCCTGTCTACACGGCCTCCGCTTTTACGCGATTTTTCAACCGCGATATTGATCCTATCAAATGTCCGTCAACTCCGTCAGGAGATCCATATTCGTCGGGACACACGGCCATTTATATGTATCACCTGCTGTATGATAATTGCGTTACCATCCTGATTGAATAGTTAGTAGTTAAATAGTTAATAGTGAGTTATGCTTATATAGTTAACACTAAACCTACCGACACACATTTTACATACAACTATACTATATTGAGATTATTTACATTGGAATGCTATTTAATATTGGCACTGATATTTTAGTTTGACATCAGATTAAGTTGTAGTTACAATTTTAACTATACAATAAAACCATTTGCACTTCATTTTTATTGAGGAATTTAAGAAGGGTCATTTCACCGTGGTAGGTTTAGTGTTAATAGTTAGTAGTGTTAGTAGTTGGATAGTTAATAGTGAGTTATGCGTAATGCTCAGGCGTCGATCTACCTGATCGCGAAAGGGATAAGGGGTGATAGGGGAAAGTAGTCTATAAGTAGTCAGCCAGTAGAAGGAAGACGAGTCGTCGTTGGCCTTCAGTCGTTAGCATTAAATCGTTAATTATCACTAGTCGTGATCCTGGGCCGTTGGCATTTATATTATACGAAGGAATCGTTGGTCTGCATTGTATATGGTTGGAGCGGTGGATGTTGTGTTAAATCCTAATTATTGTATTATACCTTACGCAGAACATAAGTTTAGTTTAATTTCGCTTAAAAGAAAAGTGATTATTTTTATACACTTTCGGACAATTATTCTGAACCCACTACTGCTTATGCGTGAGTTCCCTAGCGAGACAATATTCACAAGTAGTAAGAAATCTATTCGTTTATATTTATTTCGTAACGTCCAAATTACGTCAGGAGCTAGCAGCATTAATGCCAGATCGAGCGCTGAAAAAATGAGGCATAGATCTATTACTACTTTCGAATGTTGTCCCAATAGGGGACTCACACATAAGCAGGACAATATTCACAAGTAGTAAGTAACCTATTGGTTTAGGTTTCAATGCTCTAGGCAGAAGCTTTGGCAGCATAATCATATGTCGGAGCATTGAAACCTAAACTAATAGATTTCTTACTACTTGTGAATATTGTCCTGCTAGGGAACTCACACATGAGCAGTCAGTAGTAGGTCCAGAATAATTGTCCGAAGCTGTACATTATATTGTTTAATATAACAATTGATAAACGAACTGAAACTCATTTCCCGAAAAGAGTAAAGAGGGGAAGCGGATCTTTTTCCAGCTACCATACCAGTTCTTCATATCGCCGCCGCCGCCGCCGCCTGCAGGGTGAAAAATACTTGTGCGCCCGAGCGTGCCACATACTCGATCGGTCCGGCCCGAGAAGGCATCGATCTCGCCATTGATCGATCGATCCGGAGGTCTCGGATAAGATGCTGTCGTCGTCCTGGTCTCGTCCTGCACGTCGTCCAGCACGGGGTGGACCACACGCGTTGTGTCGCCTCGCCGTCCGCTTCTCCGTCCCTCGTTCGTCGTCCCTCTCCATCCGATCACTCCCTCCTTTCTCTCCTTTCTCTGGCCGGTTCGCAGCCCTCTCTGGTTCACCGGGCCCACTCTCACTTCGATTCACCTTCCCGCGTCTCGTTGCTCTCTTTCCTCCCTTTCGCTGCTCCTCGGATCGCTACCACGACCTATCGCGAGTCCTTTTTCCTTTGGTTCAACGATCGTGCCCGCGCGTGTTGCTCGCCCGGTGAAGGTGGAAAGTAAAAAAGGGTGAAACCAGGGGGTGAATAAAATACTGAATATTATTGTTCGACCCGTCGCGGCGGCGTATTTTTTGGCCCTCGCCCCTGGCTCCGGTGCCGGGCTCTCGCAATCGTTCTGACTTATACGCCACGTCCTCCGAACACGTCTCGTTCTTCCCTTCCCGACTTCTTTTCGCTCGCGATCCCGCCGCAAAAAAACAGCCGGTTCTTGCACGCGTGCCAGACGATATTTATACAATTCCACAACTTTTTCCGACCGTTCTTCCTTCCCTCGTGAAATTCTTTCCGATTCTCCCCGCTCACGGGTTTCACGTGCGAGATCGTGGCTCGCGGCCGCTCGACATTCCTCCGCGTAGCGCGCCTCGTCGGTTCTAATTGATTCCGCAAACCAACCACTTAAGAGTTCTTCAACCCTCGGTCTGGTTTACATTGTGAACGGGCAAAAGTGATTCACGGAGAGAAATAAACGACCACGCGACAGAGGCTTAGAAATGGGAATCACGATTTTTTGAACGACGACGAACGCGTACAGCTTCGGACAATTATTCTGAACCCGCTACTGCTTATGTGCGAGTTCCTTAGCGGGACAATATTCACAAATAATAAGAAATTTATTAGTTTCAGTGCTCCGGCATATGATGATGCTGCCAATGCTTAAGCCTGGAGCATTGAAACCTAAACGAATAGATTACTTACTACTTGTGAATATTGTCCTGTTTCATGTGTGAGTCCCCTATTGGGACAACATTCGAAAGTAGTAATAGGTCTATGCCTCATTTTTTCAGCGCTCGATCTGGCATTAATGCTGCTAGCTTCTGCCATAATTTGGACGTTACGAAATAAATATAAACGAATAGATTTCTTACTAGTTGTGAATATTGTCTCGCTAGGGAACTCACAGGTAAGCAGTAGTGGGTTCAGAATAATTGTCCGAAGCTGTACCATCTGCAAACAACCATAAGAATCATTACCTCGTATTAAGTAGCCGCTCGTAAAGAGGCGCATCGTTTAACATTTAATCGCCGGCTAAAGTATAAAAAAAATGATACCTCCTAGTCGCGTAGTTGGTAATTAACCCTTCTCCGTGTTGAAACCAACGATCGGTTCTCTCTCTCTTATCTCCACGGTTCTAATCGAGGTTAATTTTCCCGTGAAATACTAAATCTACCCTGAAACGGGCTGGCCAGGCAGCGCCAATAAACTGAGGATGGAAACGGCTACGAACACTGATCATTACCGTTCAAGCCTCTCTCGAGTCTCGAGGCTCGGCCCCGGCTTCGGATTCCGCATACTATTTATTACAGCGTAACAATATCTTTCATTACCTTTACCTATAATAACACCCATTCATCTCGTCGAGAGGAGCCGCTCTCTTTTCCCTGGAACCGTTTCCTTACCGAGGAGGAATCCTACTCGCGGTCCCGCATGAATATCAACGCATACATAGAGAAACATACATATATCGGCGGAGAGGGGAAGGAGGAGGAGGAGGAGGAGGACAGGAGACAGGAACGGTTGCTCCTGGACGGAGGACGAAGGAGGGCGAAGCCCGGGCAGGCCAAGTAGGATGAGGATTCCCCTCGGCCAGCGAGAGAAGGAGAGACGGCCCACCCACGTCGAGGGCGCAAAGGCGATATTTAGCGGAAGGCAAATCTCTCCGGGGCCACCCACGTCGGCTCCTTCGTTCGTTGTCGGGGCTACCTTATTTCAGGGTGCAACCAAGACGGCTGTATTCGCCTTCCCTCTGTGGCCCCGGTGCGTGAGCCACTGGTACACGACGCGCTATGTAAGCGTATGTATTAGGTCATCAAGTATGAAACGTCCGATCAGAGACTGAAAGTTTGGGCAAGATATATAGATAGATATATAGATATAATTAATAAAAATATGCACCTAAGCTATCAATACAGCGTGGCCATTTGAACGATAGCGATAACGATGGATTTGCTTCCACTAGAGCTTTCAGTTGGTCGTCATCCACCTTGCGTGATTCATTTTTTAGATCAAAATCTCCGGATCGGAATTTTTCGAAACACCGACGTAC
>SHCU01000042.1:26251-36610 GCA_004307685.1 Ceratina australensis | reverse complement strand
GTTAGCTACATCTTTGCTAAACACTTCGTTAACATTTCGGCTTGTCTTCGCTGCATTAGTTCCATGATGTAACTCATATTCGAAAGTAACTCGCATTTTTTCTTATCCATCACTTACAATNCACCGACGTACTGTACGTTTGTTAGCTACATCTTTGCCAAACACTTCGTTAACATTTCGGCTTGTCTTCGCTGCATTAGTTCCACGATGTAACTCATATTCGAAAGTAACTCGCATTTTTTCTTATCCATCACTTACAATATTTAACGTCCAGGCGACAATACGACAGACCGTTAAAAAGAAAAGAGTGCATCTGAAAACCAGATGGCATACCTTCCCAATGCAACAAAATAAAACACGATCGAAATGGAATATGAGAGATATCTGGTATGAAACTTGAGGCTTTAGATAATCGGACATTTCATACTTAATGACCCAAATCTATACTCTCTATCCAGGGACAGTGCTCCGGTTCTTCTCCTTCTTCCCGTCTTCCTACTTCTTCATCGGTAATGGGACGACCGAACGAATTCGTTTAATGATCGACCGGCTGACAAATTTGCCATGAAACGGGCTACGCCTCCACTTGGTCCCGGAAGATAAATCGGGCCGATGCGTCGATACTGTTGGCCCGGTTTCGGAGAAATCGTAGACCTGCCGGAATATTTATTCAAATAAGAATGTAGGGTTCGAAGTTAATCCTGAACACGATAATTGTATAATAATTAACGTTCACACTTGCTTACATTTTAACCCTTTCCGATAGATATTCCACATAAAAATTCGTGGAGTCGATCGCCGTATATATCCGACATACATTAATATAAATAATTACGGTAATAATATAAAGATAACAATTATTATATATAAACATAATAAGAATAATACAATAAATTAATATAAATGATATTAATATAAATTAATATATATTTTAATCTACATACATCACTTTCGTCGGTAGGTCCCATTCAAGAGTATTGCTAAAGCGGACCGAACTGCCGAAAGGGTTAATCAAACGTTTAATTGCGAAACCTTAATATTTCCCGAGGAACAAACGCTCGATGCTGTTTGCAATTCTGTTCGGTTATTTGATGATTGACTAATACGTCGGCTAAAAGAGAGGAGGAAATTGAATACAAATCATAGGTATTACTGAAATTACTTGATTGCAAAATAAAGAGGTACTTCGGGTACCTGCGAACGTACGTGTTTAGCTCGGGGGAATTCTAAGGACTATTCGACGTAATTTCGTTATGTAAAGAAATAGAGGCGAAATGTACAATCGAGATTTCGATTATTATCTTTATCAACGCGAAAGTATGCGCTTCGCTTAATCCGTTGGTAAATTGAAATTCCAACGATCGACGGCCAGTCGTAATAATCCTTAATCGGATCTCTCGTTAACGGCTTAGTCGCCTGCGCGAACCTACGACTGTCGGTTAATTGCATCGTAAATTCACGGCCGAAAAGTTCGCCGACGGTTTTTCGATCGTACGTCACGGGGCCGATTCACGAAACCCGCGGTACCCGCGGCGAGCAACAAGAAAGCGGAATCGCTCAATAACACGCGTAGAGAGCCCGGCGAGCGTAATTTTGTTGCTGTTCGACGAAAGGATAATCTTGTTAGAGGAACTGCCGGTCTTGCCCGAGTATCGAATTCTTCGAGCCTGCCCCTGAACTTTTACTGCTTTTTAATTGGTACCGCGGCGTACGGTCCTCCGTGTGCGAACGCGCACGTCGATAATTTCGAGATTACGAGGAACCGTAAAATTGAGAGTTTGTAAATTATTCGAAAAACGCGAGAAAGAACCCCGGCTCCTGTCTTCTAAGAAGCTCGTTTACCCGGCTCGTTACCTAAGAGCCGTTATCTCATTCCCGATACGCTGAAATCGACAGCTATAGAAAAATCTATCATTTAACCCTTTGACTTAGAATGACGTCTGGAAGGTGTCATTCATTTTCAGTCAAATTCATAAAAATTCCGTTTTATTTTTAAGTTAAAAGTTAAAACCTCATTTCAGTAACTCATAAACCTTGCCGTCAACCCTTTAACTTACAAATGAAACAGAATTTGTACGAATTTAACTTAAAGCGAATGACACCTCCCAGGCGTCATTGTAAGTCAAAGGGTTAATTGCGAAACTTATGAAACGGCACGAACGATATAACACGTATGATAAATGGTTTGGAAATCCAGTCACATGGCAACGCGTTCATAAAATTCCTGAAAGATTTTATGCACGGCGTTTACGGTCGATCGCTCGAGGCGATCCGGGAATGTCTACTTGCTATGAGAAAACGACGCGACGCGTGACGGTGAAAAAAACAGTTTCTCTCAAATCGAGAACAGGATCGGGAGGAAGTCTCCCGGCGTACAATTTGCGAAAAGTCCGGCTGCGCCCTCCCCGGTTCTAGAAATGGTACGTACGTACAAGTTAATTACCGTGTCGTGCGCGCCGCGGTATAATTGAATGAAATTGGCCCCGGAAAAACATTTAATAAGGTTTAATGAGCGGCGACCACCGGCGCCGTAAATACAGGCCGACGCGATGCCGGGGATCCTTCGATCGCTATAAATTCACCGTTCGTTTGCTATCGCGTGTAAGCGCATGTTAAACGATTGAAAAGTAAAGCATGATCGTACGACGTCCGGTTGATTACAAGATTAGCGGTCAGCGGTAGACGGACGTGTCCATGATCGACGTGTTACTGATAATTTGAACAGAAAGGGGAATAAAGCAACGGTTCACTGGTATAATTAGATAAGGAGATTATATGGTATTACACGTATGGCTGACGGGCAAGCGATACTTTGTAAGGAAACGCTTTCCGTATCGCATGTTGGCCTGTTAAAAAATTTCAGGAATAAACTTTTCTTCTGAACACGTCGATTCGGTATCTCCTCTTAGCTCGACGCACGAAAGGTCAACAACTGGTGCGACGAGAATTTGAAAGCAACGAACTTCTGCTTGCTGCCTGGAGGCAGTCGAGCTTTTGATACCTTCCAGGACGAGGAGATCGGCTGAGTTCACCGGTAATAGAACGTGATTACACGGGATAACATGTTGCACTCGTCTTTGCTTACGCGACGCGAACCTGTGAGCGAAGTAAATTAATAATTGAAGCATTTAACGCGGCCAGACGAGTCGTGCACGCAATCCGATGCGTATTTGAAATTGTATATTCCTGTGCGATGCATAATGCAGAGAGCTGATAGACGATCAAGAACAGGAAAAGCAAATAAAAATTGTAAAGAAACAACCGGTGGTTGGAAAGAAATTGATACACGCCGGAACGTTTACGGTCGGACGTTGTTTCCATCCGCTTTATAACATGTTGCACGGAGCCCACGAGGGACGAGCCGCATCTGTGATTGAAATTAATTCGTACCTTCAAGTGACAGATTTTTATCGACGGTAATGGTATTGTAACGTTTAAGAGACAGCCAGGTTGCCCGACCTCTATCTCCATCGCGTGTTTTGCAACCTTGTGTTATGCTAATTTTTCTTGTACACGGCCACTCTGCTGCATTCCGTTCGGCCATCGACATACTCGTGTTTCCTGTACCTCAGATGCAGAAATGTCTGCGTTACGTATTATTAACCAACTTAAGTATCCCATGGAAAAAGACATCTGAGTGGTATACTACAATTACGATGTCCCAATGACAAGGGACAGCGGAGTGCAAAGGGTTAAAGGCAAATCCTTTTCGAGAAACAATAAGTACAGCTTTATCTGCCCAAAATGATATGCGTTTCACGTATCAAGAAGATTGATCGAAAGAGTAACCTTGGCAAGATTTCGAGGGTTGTTCCCCGGGGCATTTGCCTAATTTGATCGTTTCTACGCTGGCCATATTGGCCCGGAGAGAAAAGAGAGTGAAATAAAACTTGAGGATCGGTCGTTTTCGACAGGCGAGTCGACGTCGTGCAACGGATCGGTGCTGTTCCATTCTCGTGTCCCAGGCCGCGTTATCGGGGTGTTCCCGCGATGGCCCGGGCTACATTTCGTCCCGGCTTGTAACGTCCGTTTCGAAAATTTCGCGTTTAAACGCAGACCACCCGGCCGGTACGTCGCGGCGGAAGTGGTACTATCTTCGATACCGTACGCGCGGCTGATTTGCAGTCCGCGGAGCGTGTGCGCGATGAAATTTCCCTAATACCCTCGTCTCTAAGCGAAGCACGCGCCGATGTCGCGCGTCACGTTAACTTTTCGCGCGATGAAATTGATTTACGAGGTGAGCTACGTGTCCGTCGTGCGGCCCGATCATTTATTACGCTCGTCCTAGTTCCCTGTAACATGAAATAGTTCAATCAAAATCCAGTGAATGTGATTAACACTAGAAAGACTGAAACTTGGTATACACCTATATTGTCCAAAAATAATCAAAATGACTTCATTGTGATAGCGTAACTAATGTGTAAAGAAAGTTATTTAAAACTTATTTTTAATCCTTTGCACTCCGAAATGATTCTGTACGTCGGCCTGTACTCAGCCATATCAGGGAGACATGCATGTCTCAAAAAGTTGCGCTGAGATAACTTAATTCCCCGCCAGTAATAATAATAATTAACAATAAACTTGTCTCACAACAAGGGACATCCTAGTGGTATGCTAGAATTATGATGTCCCATGAGAGGGAACAGCGGAGTGCAAAGGGTTAATATTTTTGTACACTATTTAAAGTTATAAAACAGGTTATTAGTAAATGTTAACAATACAAAAAATTCCTAAGAAATTGCATCATGTAAATAATTGTATTTTTCTAATTGAAACTAAAAGCAATCAAAATGACTTCTTCGGACAATCTAGTGTTAAATATTCAAATATATTTGACGAAAATTCGAGTTTGAGAAGCAGCTTCTTACCAGAATTCAAAGAATTCGTTTGACGATTAATCAACTGGCCGGTATGGATACGACGAGGGAGATAAAATTTCACTTACATAATTCCTGGTCGCGATTCCCTCGCGCGGCGTTGCTCACAATTCATCGTTAGCGCCGTATTTCCATCAGCTCGCGGCTAACGATTTCAAGGGGATACGTACCGTGGGTAGAAGTACGACGGCGTCGCGTCGCGCGATGCTACGTAACCGCGACGGGGTGTGCGTATAAATGCGTGTACGTCTTATCGAGCTATCTAATCCCTGTATATACCTCGATCGCGGACCACCCAGGCGGTACACCGCGGAAGTTGGCATGCACGATTTGCACACGCACACGTCGCCCGCGTGGATCGAGCCCACGTGTCGCGGCTCGCATATACGGTGTACGTTCGCAGATGTGTATCATTTTTCACTTCCTTTCGCGTTGATCTAATTTCAAACAAACAAATGAAATCACTAATTATTTCTTGGCTGTACGCACGGATATAAATGGATCGAATAAAATCGTAATACTATTAATGAACGTCCGTCGGGACGTTAAAGTAACTGCTTAGAAGAGAAACACGAGAACCATAGATAGACCGTGTGTAGGTAATGCACGTTGCACGTGCTAACGCCGACGTGAAAGGAAGTGTCGATCGCAACGCTTATTAATGATAATTAGCCCCGTGTAGCCGATCGATCGTATCCTCGCGCCTCGTGTACGTTTCGGTAATTTTTCCCTACCATACATCATATACCGCGTAGGTGTACGCTTACACCGATCCCCGGCGAGTGTACCGAATGTTAGACAAACTAACAACCAGGCAACATATCTCTCGAATCTGAGGGAACAGCCGACTGATTAATGGATAACAAGCGCGACATCGTCTGAAAAAAGTGCTTGTCCCGGTTCGATTCGCCTCTTGGGTTCGTATCAGGAGGGCCCGCCGCGCTGGACCGAAGCGAAGGGGTTACCTAAAGGGGAGCAACGAAGTATCGGATCGAGGTAAAGTGCGAAGTATAGAGAAGGCCCCTTATAATAGCGCGGCACATTGGGTGGTCCAGCGTGGCCGCCATGGGTGGCCCACTCACCAACACCGTTTCGATATTAAGCGCGGCAACGTGCAACGCGTGTGTACGTGCATATATCGCGCGCGCACACACACACACACACGCGCGCGTATCGGGTGCACCGCGTTTAACCGCAATATATCATTTTACTTAGCACCGAACCAGAGAAGTTGCAGCCGACGCGGTGCGGTGGCCCACGGCCCCGCAACGAACGTAACAAGTATGTTCCGTGTCAACTTTACAACGACAACGTTGCAGTATTTATGCACGGGACAGATAAGTGTTTCTTTCTCTTCTTGCTCGCCTTCGAATTTCTTTCGCGTGTTCGCTGTTTCGCCCCGGGGCCAAGGAAGAGAGAGAATTTCGTGCCACCTTCTTTACCCTCGCCGTACCCCGTAGCTTCCACTCGCTTGATGACGATGTAAGCGTTTTTTAACGAGGACGTATGCAAATCGCTAGACGAGGAAATTGAATATATGTATAATCACTGAAGTACAAGTGAAGCCAACGTTCAATCTTGTAGGAATAAAATAACTTATACGGGCAGACTGTACCACTAATGTATTATATAAGTAAGTATTACACTCACATTTCCTTCCATATTCGTCCTTCCCAATCACTCCCTTTTCGTTAGCATCCTCTCTCTCTGTTTCACACTCCAACTTTCTCGTTCTTCTCATACATTCTTATCATTTACACTTCCGTTTTCAATCACTCTTATCTAACACGCACTAGGATTCGCAGTCTCGCACGCATTTATCCTCGCACTCATACCTACGCTATGAGATGCGCTCGGCGCCGATTTTCAAATGCCACAATCTGAAAAGAGAGGCTACGAGATCATATCATTATGATGGAGCAGTACTTGATAATCAGCTTGCTGAAATATCGAGAATCCTTCGTAGTTGAGAAAGATATTATGGATTCTTGAATGATACGGACTGGGCCAGTCGTGAAGAATCGAGCGAAAAGGAAACCGGGCGCCTCTCATTGATTATCGGATGCCCCACGTGGGGAATCGTAATCTCGTGACGGACAATGAGATGAAAAATAACGTGTCGGATCAAGCCGGGTTAAAGGCTTCGTTGCTTATATACAAACCGGCTCTCTCCCTTTCTCTCTGGCCAGCCTATCTCCCTCTCTCTCTCTCTCTCCCCTTCGTCCTTTCGTCCCTCGCCCCGAATTCCGCTAAGTCAATTCCGAGTTGAGGATACGGCAGAGGCGTCAGACGACCTGGGTGGTCCCCGTCCTACGCAAACAAACTGTACAAGCGGATACACGCTGGTCGAACAGGTAGTGTACGAAAATTTACTGACTTTCTGAATTTCTGACAGGGTTGAAAACAATGCCCGTCGCATTTTTACGCGTCCGCGGCCACCCCGCGCGGCCCCCCCGCAAAAATGGTATCCTCGGGTGACGACCACGACGGGAAACGGTCCCGGACACACACTGCGCGGGGACAGTGCCTGTGCGGGCCCGTGTTCCGATAACTTCTGCTAAACTGCGACTGTTCCGTGGCATGGTCACCGAACGGAGCCACGATTGTGCGGGTTATTTTATGGGGGCGGCTCGTAATGGAGCAGCTTCGGAAATTCGACGCGACCGAAACAGCGAACCGAAGGGCACCGTTATTTTTATGGCACTGTATGGCTACGTTTTATGGACCCGCGCGTATCTGTTTCAACATTTATTTACCGCGCGCCGATATTACTGCATTCATCTCGCGTAAATTACAAGGCCACTTTCTGAGGTACCAGGTTAAAGAGACGATGATGATCGCGGCCATTGTTAGACCGAACAATACGTATCTGCTTCGTTCGTAACATTCAGTGAAGCGGAGCGAAACCTTACAGAAGCTTCAGCTCGTGCCGATAGAGATGATGTAAAAAGCAACCCATCGGCTCCTTCAGAAAAATGAGAGGCTCATCTCATCTCTGACTAGAAATTGTTCGCGCAGCGGGATAGCTATTCAGCGTCGACTTTCAACATATCTGGAAAAGAGGAGATTATCATTGTAGAGATAGGCGGTAAACGGCGTTTCTAATTTCGTTTAGAGGACTTACGGCCGACTAGAAATGGGCTCGCGACGGTCCTCGCGACAGAGTTGAACCAAGGGTCTCCCGACAATGGCTCATTGTGAGACTGGCGAGTCGCCACTGTTCCTTGGCGTATGTAAATGAGAAAAGAATTAAATATATGGGGTGTCTTCTTTAACTGGAAACGAAGAAATGTCTGGTTAAAGGAACGAAGTTACGTGCCTGCAGAATTTGATACAATATAAGCACCGAATGAATTCGAAAGTTTAATCTAGGAGGATCGGTCAGATTGATGATCTCTTTTAGCCGTAGCTGTGTGGACAGCTATGGCACAGAAGGAAAAATGGTCGTGGAAAGGTCCATACTGGAACGAAATAGCATGAAGCCTGGATTATCTACTACACCCTTGTCAAAGTGTCTCCTTAAGATTCTTTGTGATAAGAATTTCCATGCTGCGATAAGTATCTCGTTAGTACAAGCTTTACACCTTTGAAGGAGCAGTGAAAGCAGACGTGAAATGTTTGTAATTGAATCGTCTTAGGAGAAGCGAAGATTCCAGTATCGATTGAATAAGAGGAGAAAGAAGACGAGAATCGAAGATGTGAAGAACATAAGAATCTCTATTTTATTATCCACTTTTGTATTCCTTTCGTGTACCATAAATAACCCCTTCGGTACTTTATTCCTAGATGAACGCGATACGGAACCATTGTCGCGTTGGCCGCACGAAAAAGCATGAATAAACGATGTCCGTTGCTACTGAATTGCGTTCAGTATTGGCCCCGGCGCGGCACAAACAAGCGTGACTTTGTATGCAGACTACCTTGAGGTAAATGTTACAAATCGTCCGAGCCGGATTTACGATTTCGATTCGGGTTAACCACGGGCGACGTATCGCGCTGCGTGGCCTTGCTGGGTTTCTGCTCTGGCCGTATCGCTTTTCGTCATGGCCCGCGGTGCGTCTACGGACCACCGACGTCGTCGCAATTAGTAAGTCGGATATCCTTCCCCCCGCGTTGTTTCGCTCCTATTCACCTTTACGTTATACCTTTCTCTCGAACGATCTTCTATTTCATCGCGTCCTCCTCACAATTTATTCATCCTTCGAATTTACCTTTTGACATTTTTCCAAGACACGATTCAATTCGATAAAACTTTCTGGAAATTCCCTAATTTGTCCGAACTAATCATGTTTAATGCAAAGGGACCTGAAAGGAAACTGTGACTATGAACCGTCATAAAAATAATTCCCATTTCAATTTCAACTCGAACCATTTAATTAACGCTTGAGCTACGTTACGTATAATCGGCCGATAATTACCAATCACTAACCGTGCGGCGTCCACGGTATCGGGCGACCGCCACCCGTAGAGATCGTATCTCCTAACAGCACGTAGCCAGAAAGAAAAGGGGAGGACACAAAGAATCCGCCGAGTCAACGAAGATAATGACAATTCCCCCGTCCGGAACGGAATTCGTGGAGAATCGCCCGAGGAACACCGGAAGTCGATGTCCCTGCGGTGTTTCGGCGTCACGGACGACGATGTATCGCAGATAATCCATCGACGTGGAGCACCGGTAGCGGTCGTAGATGCAGATAGCCCCGGGTTACGATCATCTTCGCCCTATCTCCCTTTCGCTGAACAGACTCGCCTACGCTCACGACGAAGAGTAACGATTCCCCTCGTTACAATGGTAAAGGACGATCCTCTGTTTAGCAAACCGCTCCTACGATCCTCGGCATTAGTCATCTCTCAGTATCGAGGTTAACGATGCTGTCCGACAACGCAGCGAGATAGAAAATCGACGTAAACGCTAATAGGACGTGCCAATTTCGAACGTCTCCATTTTAATTTGTCCAGACGATTAAAAATAGCCGATACGATACTTTCAATACGGCTATCGATCGCGTAGGATTAAGATATTCCGCAGCGGATTCCTATTATCATATTCATCCCTCTTTACCGAAGGGTAAACGATCATCGCTGTAAATCGGTAGTTGGTACCTCCACGTATTCGAACGAGGCATCAACCGGTGGAAGTTACGTTACATATCGTCGATTGCCAGCTGCGGTATCGACGGGAGACCTTATTTTCGATGGTATCTGCGAAATAGAAACAAACGAATGGCCGGACGGACGGACGTGTATGCCGCATTCCGTGTTTATTATTTTGCCGGTGGGTGGTCCGGCGGAGAAGTCCAGAACCGTCTTGGTGGCCGATAGCATCTCTCGTGTCTCTCATGTGCACGCACCGTTGAACGCGGCCAACGCAGTGAACGAACGCGGCGCGGCGTACCGAGTCGTCTTGCGTAAGGGAAGTAGTCGACTTCTCTTCTACCCCCCCCCCCCCCCCCCCCCCCCCCCCCCCCCCCCCCCCCCCGCC
>SHCU01000042.1:11128-26230 GCA_004307685.1 Ceratina australensis | reverse complement strand
TTCTTTTATCTACCGGTCGCCTCGCTCGCTCCTCTTCCGTCCAGCTACTTCACCCCATCGGGATATCTATCTTTCTCGATGTCATTCTTTTCTCAACTCTTTTTACGTCTTATTGTTGCTTATTGTTCTTCGACTCGTCCTCCCATCTTTATATCCCTCGCGTATGACACCGCCGTTCCTTTTTGTTTCGATGAATGGGTCTCCCTCTTTTTGATCGCCGGGTTTTTACTAGCCTCCTTATTGAATGGAAGGGCTGAAAAAAAGGTTGAATTACACATTTTTGATTGGCCCGCTGCTGCTGCTGCTGCTGCTGCTGGGTGTTCTTGTCTTAATCAGATACGTCCGCCTTTTTGGCTGTAGCGATTTTTATGCCCGCTAATGAAGAGAATGTAAGAGAGATAAGAGGTGAGGACGGGACGAAATGGCGAGGGAAGAAATCTTTTAACGTTACTTTTAATATCAACGGCATACCCGAGGAGTCATAAACGGGATATTTCAGTCATTCAAATAATCCACCGAATGATTGTATACGTCTCTCAGCAAATTAGTTGTTATAGCCCCATGTTTCAGCATGTTTTAGTACTTGTAAGTTAGAAAGCAGCTACTATTCGTATCAGAATTACATACCAAGTGATTCTGTACTACCTTCTACATTTGCTAACTTACAAGTAGACGTAGTTTTATGTACGAATTAATTAACTTCGTTGATCGTTTCTTTTACGATTAGTTTTTAACAAGATTCTCTTCTGGATGATTATCGTGCTTGAGAAAAGCCTGCAGCCATGCAACCGGCGGTACGGAGGTGTATATTGCGGGGAAATAAATTCACAGGAGCAGTGGGTGTTAGGCACCAACGTGAAGGAGTTAGTAGCTCTACATTAACTTCCTGTAATCGTGGCGTGACGATGATACTGCTTCCACCTACACTTTCCAGCACCTCGTACCAGCTGCAATTTAATCTCTTCGTCCGCAATCCAGGATCGAAAAGAGAACTTGGTCGCTCTTGTCAGTAGCGATTAGAGAGTGAAATTAGCTTAATCTTAGAAAATTCATCTTTTTCTCGACTCGAAAATGCCTGCTGGCAATTTACGAAGGCATGATCGCATTATCCTATCCCGACTAGGCCAAATGAAAACCTTGAGGTATCTTAAAGATACTTGTTGGCTCCTGAATGTGATTATCACATTTCGTTCAATTCCGACCATTAGGAGCAGAGAGTTGAGTTAGGTTCGGGTTAGGTGGTACACAGCGATCGTACGCTCCGTTTCAGGCTGGCTATCTCACTCTCGTACTCATTAAGTCGATGCAGCGTCGGCGAAGATCAAAGCTCGTCTTCCACAGAGGACTGCTTAATACTGGGTGGCGAGTTAAGAGTGTCGTAAAAATTATTAACGGTCCCTCCGCATGCTGCGCGTTATCGCCGGATCGGCAACTACAGTGGGGTGCATTCGTCGAAGCCACGACCACAATATGCAATGACATTTCCGCTCCGTTCTCATTCCCCCCCGGTGCCCCTTATTCGTAACCGGGACTTTGTTAAACATACTCGCGAAATTTATATCGTCACTGATTGGGTTAATCCCTCTTGTTCTTTATCGTATTCGATTTACTTGTACTCACGGATTAATTGATTCAATTATGTTTCATTATACGGTAATAAATTCGCAAAAATCCACGTACTCGATCGTTATAATACTTTTTGTACGACGAGGCATGCACGTATCAAATTAAGAATTGCTACTCAGAGTTTTAAGACTTTTATTCGCATAAAATACCCGTTTAAAAATTCCGCGACTTTGGATAAAACGTAGAAGGATTCAAATAAAAGCGAATAGAAATTTGGGTATAAAAAAAGGTAAGTTCAATTAATAATTTATGGTACCGGTTTGTCGGTCGAAGATAATGGGAAATCGTTCAGAGACTTATAAAAGTATCTTCCCGAAATCCTCGATAAACACTGTGGCAATTTCGCAACGTGAGGTGAATTGATCGACCACCCGTTTGATTTCTACTTGATGTCGCTCGCTCGTATCGTGCTCGGATATTATGTTACGCAAACAATGAACGCCGGTTCCCCTTTATACCAGTTTCGTACTAACGTGAAGCAATAATTCCTATCTATGTTTTTACAAATATTTTTACCAACTAAAATCAAATTAATCCTTTCACCGTTCCGAGCATCTTGCTTATACCTTCTTTACAAGTCCACTTCAAATTAGTACGGCATAATCCTGAGTAGTTAGATCTCATTACAGTGCTAATGAAGCTTTAAGAAATTCCCGATCGCATGCACAGTAGCCAGCATCTTGATAAAAATTCCGTTTTTCTCCGAATTATCCCATAAGCTTTAAAGCGCTAATATGAATACAGACCTCCCGTTCGAAGATTGAAGATATTGGATTAAAACGTTTGCAAGGTCTCCGTAATCGGAGCGCATGGGGGGGATAAAAAAGGACGTCATATCAGAATCGAAAATTGTTTCGTATTTGATGGAACAGGGTGTCGGGCTTGGTGTCGCGGTGGGTGGCCGCGTATTTATACATTACCTCTTTCAATCTGCCAGTTTGACTAGCTCTCTCTCCCTCCCGCTTATTTAATTTTCTTTGTCCGCCGTTGTTTCTCCTCCCGTCCTCTTCACGCAGGCCTCGCCATACACGCGTCTACCTTTTACACGTGCGCCCGAATCGCGAGCGTACGTGTGAAAGTGTCCAATAAGCGTGCGCGCGCGTGTGTGCTCGGAAGTTCCGCGAGCAACAGGCGTGCACGCATATACACGCGATCACGCGCACGGGAGTAGTATACGACGCCTAATGAAGTCGCATCGTTATGCAGATATTATGAAGACAGGTTAATAAGTTAATCGTCTGGCTCTCCACCGCGGGCTTAATGAACGCTCTCAAAAAACAGTTGCACCTCTCTCTCTCTCTCTCTCTCATCTCATCGCACAAATGCTGAAATAATAAATAATTAAATAGCGAGGATGCATTTTTAAGGTATATAAATGACGAGCTAATTGTTCGAATGTTCATGGGAAACGATTGATTCGATTACGCGTGCAGCAGACAACAATAATAACAGGAGAAGAGGGAATGCGGTCGAACCTTATAGTTGCGGCCGCCAATCAAATCATAACCAGTGGCAGGGCAGACGCATATAATCAATTATGCAGATTCGCTTCGGCGGCTGCGGCGAGAGGGGCACGTCGGTGTGCAGTAAACTCTCGTATTTCCGGTCCCGATTAACATTGCTCGGAGCAGCAGCGATTTTGATCTCCGGAGGCCCGTAAGGGAGTCCGTGTTTACGTTCCGTGCATCGGGTGGCCCTCTTTCCGCTCGTCCTCGGCTTCTTCTTCTTCTTCTCCGCCGCGCGTTCGCTGCGCTTTCATGAATCGTCTGGATTTTCTTTGACCAACACAGAAAGCGACGAGCGTGTGTACAAAACGTCTCGCGGACAGTGTGCTGCAATGACGATGAGAGAAAGAGGAGCCAGCCAGGGATGAGGTGGAGAGAGCAAGAGAAAGAGAAGAGCTCAGGGCGATCTGTAAACTACGTTGCTCTGTGTGCGCCGCGTGCGTGTCACGTAGTCAATCCCGCGCGTGTGTGTGAGTAATGTTTTTGCTCGAGGGGAAATGGTACCGCGTGTGTGGTCCTGCCTCGTGTCCCCCTGCGCCCCTTTCTGATGGCACATCGCCGTATCCTAGCAACGAAGAACGCTACGGTGATTCAGCCAATCACGAGTAAGTTCCGATCGCTTCGGCCAAACTCGGCTTGCTTCGCCTACGTCATCGGTATAACCAGTGACGTACCACGATACCGCGAAAATTACTATAACACCGTGTCCTGGAACCAATATCTTTCTTCAATTATTTCCACTCTAGTAATTGTCCCTTGTAGATACTTAACGGAGCTCTTCGTTTCCTGAAAATTTCGTAGAAAATCAAATATAGTTCAATTATTTGACAAGTGAAGACGTAATAAACAAACGTATTAAACGTTGTCTCGTTTGTCAGAAAAGTAGATTTAAGAACATATCCTTTTCGTTTACCAGGTTAGTAGAGTTTGACACTTCGCCGCAACGCGTATCGCTTCGAACCGGGTGAAGTTGATTTAAAACCGATCGCGGGATTACGGTCCTGAATGTTTGTGCAGCTCCGATCTCGGGCGAGCGGCTACGTTGGAGGGGGGCCGTCAACTATGGCCGGCGCAGAAGGCAGACCACGAAAGAAATGTGGCACCGCGTTTCGCTTAGTACGGACTTAGACTGCTCTAAGTGGCGGTCGTGCACGCCGGTGTCCGAACACGAGGACGACGTCGACGTCGTCGTTGCAGAACGCGTGACAGAGAGTTTGCTTGTACCCGACATCGACGAGGGATCCCAGCTGCCGCCGTCCCTGGACCGTGAAACGCTCTCGTGCACTCACGTCGCCTACGCCTCCGTGCGTAAATCGTATGCCAGTTATTGCCGCGCTTACACGAGAACCCGGTAGCCGCAGCGGGTCCGGCCAGGTGCATTGCTCGTACGCCCGAACGAGATCCGACCGTGTCAAGTGACAAACGAATCGTGACAGTGACACTGGGAGAAGTGCGCGTGGACTACGGCGCCACGCTGGGTATACGTGCCGACGGAAGGGAGACACGGTGAAATTGAATCGTCGTTAACGCTGGATCGTACGCGTTTCACACCCTTCTCGTGGCGGGAGGACGAGGCACGTGCGGCCCTCGCGAAACCGAAAACGTTGTTTCCCGCGGAAACATCGGCGACGATACACGGTTGTCGCGTGATACTTCAAAGAAGCGAACTCGCGTGTGCGCCCTCGTGCTCCTCGGCGACACACGTCGCGAGCGAGAGAGAGAGAGAGAGAGAGACAGAGCCGAGCGAGGGAGCCAGGAGGATCCTGCGGAGGTGAAAAAGGAAAACGTTGTGTTAGAGAAGGAGACGAGTAGAAGAGTACGAATCCGCGAAGGGGGACCCGTTCACGTATATTTACTCTTTTACGGTGGCACGAAGCTAACCTAAAAACCGATTCTCTCGCTCCGTTCCGCCTGTACACCGTCGACGGGCACGATACACTGGCCGCGCATGCGCAGGAGAAATTATAGTGTGTACCTCGTGCGCGAATTTTGATTACCCCGTGCTCCGCGTCGTCGTCGTCGTATGCATATACGGTGTTAGCGAATTCGCGGCGGAGTTAATAAGAAGAAGAACCGTCCCGAACCTGTGCTGTGACAAGTGTTTCCGGAGAGGCTGGCTCGTGCGAAAATTATCGTGCAACCGCGGTAACAAGTGTAAAGCGGAGTGGAATCGTTTTATCTTCGATCGTTCCTTTTCCCTCTCGTGTTCGTGTCTCTTGGTTTTTGTTCCGTCCTCGAGGCTCCTCGTATCGCGTCAGCACGAGACGGGCCAGCGGAGCGACCGGGAACAGAGAAATTGGGAAGATATACCTGCCGGAGAGCATTATTAAAAATAATCATACTGCGAATCGTGCCGGGGCGAATGTATGACGGATCATGGTTTCTGCGTCCGGCCCCACAGGGATCCTAGCGGGACGCCCTTCCGGTTCTCAGTGTTCGCACTCGTCGCAGAATGGAAATTCCGCGAAGGGTCATAGTGATAATGTTAAAAATTACGCCGAGAACGCGAAACAACGACACGAGTCGGATCTTTACATCAGACCCAGTTGGACGGATGCGGCGATAGCGTTGGATCAGCTTGAAAAGGTTTGTTTATCCATCTTCTTTCTCATTCATATAACCCTTCAGAAATATTGATCGACTTATGTGAGACAAGGTTGATACTTTTCTGCAAGGAAGTGAATTAATTGAAAAACTGAATCGTTGAATTTGTATTTCGGAAGCGCGTATGTGCGATTTGTGTGTGCGAAAGCTAATGACTGGAAAATCGTGTGCAAGTACACTCAATTTAAATTTCTACTAGGTATACGCTATCTGTAAAGAGTACTACCGAATGGCACTTGAATCTACCGCAGGCAACGTGCTTAAGACATTGTTGCATGCACGAAGACCGGTTACGTTAACTAGAAATAGATAATAGCACGATCACACGCTACTCCGTGACGAGATGCATAAAGATAGCATAAATTCAATGCAAATTGTATTGCCAGCGGTAAGCGAAGCTGTTACTTTCTATCACTCGTTACGTGATATCTGTAATCGACGAGGAACGACGTCCGGATTTCCTAGATTAAACTTCCATGCTATGAAGAGCGAACGAAATAGTAAAATAGAAATCAAATGGAGGGCAAGAATGAGTTATCTCACTTGCAGCTATGAACAAAAATGAGTATAGCTGTTGAGGTCATGGTGATACAGAAGACCTGATATTTTACAGTGAGGCCTCGTTTCGTTGATTGTTTAGAGAGCAATACCCTTTCCATGAACTCTCCCTCTAAATTCTCTAACAGCTAGCTGTAAACTTTCACAGATCCGGGTGGTCTGAAGACGTGTCTTCGGAGGTGAGACGCGGGTGGATGATGACGAAAGAAAGACAGGAGGAAAGGTTGTAAAGCGTGGATCGGCGAAGGATCGACTTCCTGCTGGAGAAGCACGACCTCCCTCCTCCTATGTTTTCTACGGCACGGACCTCTGGTTTCTTAAAAAAAGTCTTCTTCAGACGACGAAGACGATCTTGAGCGGTCTTGCGACACTGAGATCGTCCCTCGAGATCTTTCCATCTCAGATGCCAGGCAGAATGTGCACGGCACGTGAACCCGAGGCCCTATCACCTTTCGAAACGGGCACCACAGAACCCTGCGAGCTTTCGACGACAAGGTCTTTTCTTTCGGCTTTTCTAAGAACCCTGAAACACACCTCCTGTAGCTGCTTCGAACACCTTCTGTCGCTCGTTCCCCTCTCGCGGCTTCCCTCATTTACCATTCCGACAATCTTCTATTTCATTTGACCAAATAATTGTATCATTGAAAGATGTTTTGACAACTCGATATCTGAAGCTCCCATCTCATTCAGCGAACAAGTTTCATCGAATAACCATATAAGCGATGAGATTATCTGGAACCATCATAAAGTAGAAAACGCCTCTTTCATTCCCACATTTCTCTCAAGGATCCCAATTAACAATTTTTTTTCTGCCCTGCGCTCGGAACCAGTTTCTTCGGTAGCTACCACACATTCGTGACGATCGAAAAAAATCAAGTTTATTAGGTTATTAAAGAATAGTCCTTCATTATATTGAAGTCTGATTGGTTAACATGGAATTATGCCGTTCTTTTGCGGCTGTAAATTGTCGCAGAAGGCGGCAATAAATTTCCGATTTGTATACGAATACCTTTTTAGAACGAACTCTCTTCGAGTCGGACGACCCGGTATATAGATCCGCGACGTGGAAACTGCTCGTGTGACCACCCAGAGAGACTAGCTTGAGCAAAACGTTCTCGAGAACTGACGCTCGGTTCGCCTGTTATTATAGGTGCACGTATCTCGACCTGTTCCTTCATCAGGCCGAGGGCAATTGAAAGTAATGCATGCATTTTATTATAATTGTGGCAACTTTTTCTGAGGAACGATGCCATCAGCATTACCCGATCGTACATTAAACTTCTGAATGATTCAATCTACGCAAGTACATAGTTAGGTTTTAAAATATGCGAGACAGAAGTGCGGTGAACATTATTTTTTTAACCTGACACAATTATTGCCCGAAGTATTAATTACATTTACTCAAGTACGAAGTCCGTGGAGAAGCAAAGAAAAAATGAAGTGAAATTGTGAAACTTCAAGCTACCACCTAGGGCGACCGTGAGTCGAGCAAAGCGGAGCCGCGGCCTGCTACCGTTTGATCGTTTACGCGGTTGCACAATCGCGCGGTGTCAGCGGGCTCGATATCGGCGGGAAGCGGTGACAGTGGCGGTCTCGAGCGTTATCGGGGTAGGAGAAGAAAAAAAAGAGAGAGACGCGTTCTCTTCGGGGTCGACGCTCCACTTTTCTCGTCGGTCTGAAATGGGAGACCCGCTCAAGCCGCGTTCATACCAGATGAGTCAGTCAGTCACGGCCACTGCCCTTACGATGCTCTCTGCGTGCATATACGCACGACGCGACGCGTGCGACAGGGCTGTTGCACAGATTTCCTCCTTCTCGTTGAACCTGTAAATTTTTTACACTGTAACAATCAACGGTTTTTCAACAATTTTATTTTATCACTATCCAGATGACTTTATGTACATTTTCGACGTAAACTCTCTTCTATCTGTTAGTCCCGTCGGATCGCATTATACTCGTCACTTATCACTCTCAGGAATGACTGATTTCGCCTCACGGAAGTGCGCATCAGTGTGCCCGTGTGTTCAAGCATGTACGAGCAATGCGTGTACGTACGTATGCATCATCGCGAGTCTCCACTTACTCCAATTTGTTTACCGTCCTCGAGGATGATTCAGTTACAGGCAAAGACCTCGACCTCCTGCACTACCTCCTATACACAATCGTTCGCTTGTGCACAGCCACGTGATCGTATTTCCTATAAGCAGCAGCCTGGCATTTCTGCGCGCCTGCCTCTTCATTATAAAATGCTATTTTCATATAGTCATTCATAAAGAGATGTACGACGTGCCTGTACAGTTTTATCGTTCTTTTCTTTTATTAATAATTTGTGATAATTATGAGATTATTCGATCGATATGTTTATAGACCAAGCGTGTAGCGTCTGTTTTGAAATCAGAGCACAGGAAACGTAGATACGCCGACGTGGGGACAGAAACTCCTGCTACGTATTTTATAATCGCGTCTTAATTTGTGGCAGCTGAGATATCCCGGTCCCAAGAGGCCGAGAGCACAATGCTGTACATTCACGCACGTTGCGTCGGTGCCGTCCGTTCGAGTGAGATTAAAGGGCGCCGACACTACGTGTGAGGCTTTTACACTAATAATACCTACGAAAGAGGCTCTCACAGCCGTCCAGAGGGTGGCAAAGCCAGTGCCGTTCAGGGCGTACCCGTCTTTCCACACAGCGATGATACAGTTAGAGACGCCGGTATTTACAAAATTTTTACGAAGAAAAGGTATTTCCCTTTTTCTTCGCTCGGAACGCATGCGGCTGATGCCCGCAAAATAGGCCTCGAATGACTCTGCGTCTTTGTTACACCCGTGGCTTCAATTATTTCTGCCGCGAGAAATTTTGCATCACCTCTCGCATTCTTCCTTCAGCAGCAGTACCTACCACAGCCTGGACAAACGGTTCTCTGTCGATTCCGAAAAGTTTGCAGACAGGCTGCCATTGTGCGCTTTTCGATCACCTTGTATCTTATTCGATCTTTCTAACGCGAGATTATTTGATCGGAAGAAGTCATGTGAAAGACTTAAAGGAGGAGCCGAAGATTTTTCGCGTGAAAAATCCTCAGGCATGTATGCGAGCTGCGCTCCGCTTCTAATGGCACAAATTCGTCGTAAAGGTCGACAGAATAAGTCAGAACGAAATGGATGATGGGTAACGTCGGCTCTTCGCCTTTCATCCTTGCTGAAGGGATACACGCCCCTTGCTTCCTTGAATCCTCTTCATCCCGCTGGCTCCTTTGCGTAGGGTCAGTACCTGATTGATGCCGGCCTCAGCCTATCGTCCAAACGTTCAAGCTTGTAGATTTTGTTGCGTGGGCTAACAATTATGAAATTAGCGAGGATCTTCCCTCTTCTTCTTCGTCTTCTAACTCTCCGCTGTTTTGTTAAGTATACGCTACGAATGAATAATAGCTTTCAATGTCTTTTGTCATTTATCTCTGGTATAATAAGCAATTATATAGTTGATAAAAACTAGGAGAAACCGCGTTTCATTGATCAGGCGAAAGTATGCGTACTCCGATGCTCCGATTGATGCGTGAAACAGGAAGAGGCGCATTCTTACCCGGCCGCATGGTGCGTGGTGCCAGGGAAGGAAGGTGGAGACCAGCTCGTTACCGGAATCTAAGCGTGGCTTTTCCTTTCGAATAGGTTGGAATTCTTCGGCCGATTAGAGTGCCAGTTGGATCGAGTTTCTTGCGGACACTTTCGAGCTGTACCTACCGCAAGAAACTATTCGTTTATCTGGCGAGTCGCATGTAACCGCGAGCCAGTGAGTAAACGCACACGCGCCTATGTGCAACTATGTGGCTACGAGCCGAACACGTTTCAAGTAATTCTATAAGTTCCGCGGCGATTTCAATGCGCGCATGCAACATCTAGACGAGAGGTGTCTAAGATAGGCATCGTCGGGCCTCACCTACCTACGTACGAATCGCGAGCCATGCCTGTGTTTATTCAATTCCGTTACTGCCGTGTAAATTCGCGGAACGTTCAGTTCGCACCGGAGGTTGTTACGAGAATTTTTAGGAGGGTTCAGATAAATATCATAATAGTGGGTGAACAGCTGGTACGTCACGGCGTGCAACGATAAGTGGGAGATTCATTTTCGAAATGTCATTTTTGACCCGGTAGAATTTGATACTGGAACAAGGTTGCGTAGAGTAACAAGCCTGTTGTGCTCGAATTTTCGCGAACGATCCGCGAAGGGAGCGACTGCGACGGAGAAGGGGACCGGGAGCAGGACAAAGGGAGAGTGAAATAAAGGAGAAAAAGGAAGCGACGACGCCACGAGTCGGTCTCGAGACGTCTATATGGACTCTCTCTCTCGTGTATACGGGAGGGCTGCGATGGAGCAAGAGAGAGAGAACAGAGCTGGTGGAATTCCCCCTTTTTTCCGTAAGTGGTCCCCGCGGGCCTTATGGGGTTTCTCGTGGTGGGCAATATCTACATATTACAACCTCGTGGCACAGGGGACCACCATCGTTGACATAAGATCCTGTTATGCTGTCTGCTATCTCCTCGCGAACCTCGCGTCACGCTGTAAGAAAAACATTAAAAGTACGAATAACATAAATTCGTTAAATGTTCACCCCTCCCTCGCTCGCCCGTCTACCTCCGGCGGCTCGTCGAATTTCCTTGGTACTCGAGACCGTGCCCCTTTCGTATCGCGTGCGTACACGCACACACACACGCGTACACGTACACGCGTCCACGTGTTACGTACTTACTCGGCACTATAAAGATCCTGTCAGGCTGTTCGCTTCTCGAAGTCGACGACAGTGATGCAAGCGTTTCTTGTTGCTTATACTCGATTGTAATCGCTGTTTAATTCCTTGACAGGGACCGGACGTGAAATAAGAATTCGATTGTGAGTCTGTCGGTTAGCTTTTATCTTTCTGTGTACATACTGCGCGGTACAAAAACCGTAGACCACCTACCAAACCCGGGACATCGTTATTACTCGATGTCGAAAAATCGTTTGCTACTATTTTTATTCAAACACTTTTTAACGACTTAATAAACGTTCGCCCGTTTATACGAAATAGTTAGAAGAGAGTTGAATCGCGGCGAGGAATTTTGTGCGAAGCATCTGGAATTGATCGATCGGTGGCAATCTCCTTTGGCAAGAAAAAAAAGAAAAGGAAACGAGGTAGGGGCGATGAGAAAGAGGAACGAATTCATCGGGGAACGTAAACACGCGCTCATCGGCCGGGGCATGTTCCACGGAGGTCTACGGAGCCGAGATTCCCCGGAGACCATGTGGCCGACGAGGATTGTCTGCACGTCTAGAGTTACCCGAGTCTGGCGGGCCGCGAGGCCGCGGCACCGGAGTTAATTGGCTGGAAAACCTTGCTATCCGATACTGGACGCCCCGGCTACTGCCCCGAGATACGTAAGCGCGTGTAATCTGTATTTTCATCTGTACGTTCTATCGCGCGCCGTGTTACGCCTCTGCCTCTCGTCCCATCGCCTATTCCCGATTCCTCTCCTAGTTCCCCTGCACGCTACTCTCTCTCTAACTGTACCCCGACGGAGCCGAGGCGGCGGCGCGCCGCGTTGCAGAAAGAGCACGGGAGAGGAGAAAAGCCCGCTCCTCCTTTACTCCTGCGAGCTCGATTCCCTTCTGATCCGTGGGCCTCTCCTCCTCCTCTCGTCCTTCCTTCTCCTCCGTCTTTCTTTCCCTGTCGGCCAGGAAAGATAGGTATTGTTGCGGGTGGTCCCTGGTGCATATTGTCAGACCGGCCACCAGGTAGTGTGCAGCGTTGCCGCTCGCAATGTTGCTCTCCCATCATCCATTCTCTATCTCGCTTCCACCCCTTTCTTTCACTCTTACATTTTTCATACAATTATTTTCCATTTCGTAATAAAAATGGTTCATCCCCAATTTGAATTTCGAGCACAGCAATATCAGTGACGTAACGTCTCGTTCTGCTTAGCACAGACGACACTTTTTATTTGCTCTACTCACTTAGAAATGTTCTTCTCTCGAACGTTGTCCGTGCTCGTCCACCTTATTACTACCATCTTCGTTCAATCTTCATCACTGGCATCTTGCCGCGTCTCCCTCTTCCTACTTTCTCCTTCTTCGTTCGAAAAGGGTGGTGCGCACGTTCGTACAACCCGCGGCTAGCTACTTATCATCGTCAAAGCCCACGCGGCCAATTTAAAGCGCTTCGGCTGCTGTACCAGCCATACACCGCCCTGGGGTAGCTGCCTAGAATCAGTTCTCTTTCGAGAAAATCATAGGCGGTAGCTTGTTGCGCCAGTGCCCCGTTGCACGAATTGGGAGCTCAAGTCGATGAGACTGCTTTTATGTATTACGTAATCGCTGGCAATCATGCAAATTTAAATGCTAATACGAAACTGTATCTATTTGTTATGCGAACGGAATTTGAAAAACCTGCGCTTAATTCGAAGGTAGAATGCTGAAATGCTGCTGAACCTCTCGAGATGATTGTTACGTTATCTCATTTGGTAGCATTTAGTTTTTGCACTTTATGTAAAACTGGGGTGAGTTTAAAAATAAAAGTTACTATTATGGCGTTTTGAAATAAATTAAGAATGATACTTGCGTCTCATTCATGAAAAATTTACTCATCAAATGAAAAATTTACTTATTCGCAGTGAAGTATAGAGAACTGGTTAATCATGCAACTTAATTATAATTATTAATTGTTGCCTTCATGTTTCAGGGCAAGGCGGAAGGTCAGAGGTCTGCGGTGTGGATCAGGGCAAGGCTGCAGGATCAGCTGAGTCAGCTGGGCTACTTCCTGCAGAGGCACGCAGGCAAGGTCCTCTTTCTCGCGATCGTCGCTTTGGCTACGTTCTGCGTCGCCCTTAAGTCCGCTCAGGTTCACAGCAAGGTCGAACAGCTCTGGGTTCAAGGTAAGTCCACGTCTCCCACGTCGCTAATTAGCTGTTTCTAGTTTTATCAGTTACGTACACGCGTTAAGCACAAGTACACGGTGTCGCAAATGCTTGTAGTTTTGAAAACTTTCGCGCTGAAAATACATTTTCATTATGGCCCGCGAAATCGCATATTTCAAATACAGTTGTCTTGGCCCAAGTAGTATTCACGAAGCTTTCATCCCACTGTGTCTCCTTCGATTTGTGTGCACATCCCTCAGGCTTATTACTTACATATCAAATTCCTGGAATATCTATTAAGATATTTAAAAACCATATTGGTTTACGAGTACTTCAATAAAACTATTGATTCGACGAATGGCCATTATACATGTTCTCTGCAAATGCTGAAGTAGACACGAAGTAGGCAGATTTTCTGCAAACAGTGACACGTTACAAAGTGTACACGACACGTTCTGTGTGTTCTGTGACAAGGACATTACTTTCTCACTCTTTGCCACCTGAATACGTGTATACCGAGGAAATTACACTTCTCAGACATTCGCAAATAACTTAGGAACTTTCTAACAGTTTTAATCGAGATTAATTCGTGATCATGTTACGTTCTACATTGAACCTTTGCCCTATTGACTTATTACTCGTTGAGACCGGAGAGTTCAACGCCGGTCAAACGATATGTAACTCGAACGAAGACAATTTCGGCGTGGAAAGAGAAAGAAGACGGCCGAGCCGAACTTCAGTTCCCCACGGTCGCTGTACACGGTACATTAGTTACTCGTTGGGTGGGCCTCTATATTTATCCGTAGTCCAAACGCTAATTCGAACACCCCGTTGCCAACTTCAACCATCCGCCGCTGAAATCAAAAGGTTCCCAACGACTTCTCGAGTGAAAAGCACGCGGGACGCGTCGTAAGTCAGAGTGGGATGTTTGTAAATACGTATGGATCCTATTGCTCGTAAAACCTCGGGTTTACAAAACGAGAACTATTGCCCGCCTTCTTCTATACAAGAATAATTCCATATCTTTTGTCACGGTAAAAGCTTCGCTCGATCATTACCGTGTCAAAATTAATCGTAAAAAATTTCCCCGGACAGATTTATCCCACCGATTATTCGCCCACAAACTGGACGGCTCAATGTCTAAAACGGTTCAACGACCCGTCTTCCTCAGACTGGAACAATGAAAAGTGGCGGTTCGGTATCGGGGACAAATATTACTCTCGAGGTATAGTCGGGGATAGACGCCGGCACATCGTACCGGCTAACTGTTCCGGCGATTCTTTCGTCTCGGTCCGCTAGCCACGGCCGTGATCATCGGCCCTTGTCTAGGATCAGTGAGTTAAAACGCCACCAGCCTCTCCGGGATTTCCTCTCGCGCGCGCAGGAAACGCTCGCGGACGGCAGATTAAAGACGTATCAGCGTTTTATGAGATTTTAATGAGCAAACGAGTTTGCCCCGGCTCGCTCCCCCAATAACGCCGCGGATCGGCAAACCGTGAACCGCGTGTACGCCGTTTACAAAGCCCGTAATGCCCGGCCGGGCCGGTGTTGCTTAAAAATTTGCATCCGCGATAACTGCGCGGGTAAATCATTAAAAAGTCATTCGTCTCGAACGAAACTTCGAGGGAACGGTGACCGGCGGTGTGGTCATGTTTAACACGGCGAAACGGTACCGTAATGCGTCTTTAATGCTTTTATGAACGGTTTAGATGAAAGATTTACCGGTCACCACGGTGAAAGTTACCGGCAACGATGATAATTCACGTTCAAAATTGCGTATTGTATCGCGCACGAAATCTCGCGGTAATTACGATTTCAGGCAATTTGTCAAACTGTATTAACGCGTTAACCTCGCGGAAGAAATATGATGTAAACTCATCGCGCGAGCCTTTCCGAACGTAATCATTTAGATTTCTACGACCGATCTCTT
>SHCU01000042.1:0-10140 GCA_004307685.1 Ceratina australensis | reverse complement strand
CTCGCGGAAGAAATATGATGTAAACTCATCGCGCGAGCCTTTCCGAACGTAATCATTTAGATTTCTACGACCGATCTCTTTGTTTTGACGTGTCAATTCAGGCTCGCGCGAATTATTTAAAGATAGAGATACCCTGATAATTCGATAATTAGCCCTTTGCACTTTGAACGAGTTTGGACGTTAGCTATGAGCTATTCAGCTATTTCAAGAAAAAACTTCAGGGAAACATTGTCTCAAAAAGTTGCGCTGAAATACCTTAATTCCCCGTTAATAATAATAATAATCAATAATAAACATAAATGTCCCATGAGAAGGCACATCTGAGTGGTATGCTAGAAGTACGATGTCCTATCAGAGGGGACAGCGGAGTGCAAAGGGTTAGAAATTACATTTAGCCGAGTTGAGTACCCCTCGCGTCTGCATAGAGCATTCCTTTCCCCTATGCCGGTTAATTAATCGCATATCAGGGACGACAGTAACGAGCCGTTGAAAAAGCGTCGACCAATTTGCACTGCGTTGTCGCAACTTTTTGCGTCCGTGATCGGTAGCGTACGGGCCCACGAGGGGTCTTCAGGGAGGCTCCTCCTCGCAACGCGTGGAACGGAGAAGAAATTCTTTCGAGATGGTGATTCGAGATGTGCGTGCGCCACGCGGATCAGTACCGGATATCCGTGAGGTGACTGCAGCCGAGGCAGACCGGGATATGCGGGCGCAGTGTTCCGTGCCGGTGTGCTGCGTACAGGAAGGGAAGAGGAGGAGGTGTGTTTGAGAAGAAGCGACGAGACGGAAAAGAATGAAGCGAGTTTATGACTCCGTGGCGCGATTCCACGATATTCCGGAAAGACTGACGGCTATAAATTTCGCCGGCGAGAGATCGATAAAACGTTGCTTTATAGCCCCCCTCTGATTTTCGCTCTTTACGCCGCGATGGAATGCGAGAGAGGGATTTTATTGGCAACACGGTGGATCCTCCTCGTTAGCTATTTATTATTTAATTGTCCACGTTTTAAGTAAGAAGACACCGTCGGTGTTTGATTTAAGATGATCATAAATGGAATACGTTGTGGTTGTAATAGTATCAGATTGTCCCATAAGTTTCTTCCTATAAGTTTTTGAAACGAAATGAATACTGTCCGAAAGAGACCTATTTATTTATTTATTTATTTATTTATTTATTTATTTATACACCGTTTTGCCAGTCGCACAATGCAGAATAGCTGAACGGGTTCTTAGATCTAAGCCTGTTTAGCCCCATATGATAGAGACCTATGAGATAATCCATTAAGTGGATTCGCAATTTCTTTGTTGTTTTACACACCTATGTGATCCAATTTGTTTGAAATTAATTTAATCAATTTTTAAGGTTTTGTAATGGAAATTTCAGGAGACAAAAAAATATATTTTCGATATTTGCTCTATTTCACCTTTCGTCGTGGTCAGAAACCTACGGAGGCACCTCGTCACATTTGTGATGAAAGGTGAAATAGAGCAGATATCGAAAATCAATTCTTTTCACCTCCTGATACTTCCACTTAAAAAACCTACAAATTGATTAAAATCAATTAATTTCAAAAAATCGTAACGGATATGCGTGTAAAGCAACAAATTGCGAATGCATGTATCGGATTATCTCACAAGTCTCTTTAGGACCGTATATTAATTTCGTTTCAAAAATAGGGAAGGAACTTACGGGACAACCTAACGCAATAATTAATCCGGCGTTGCCTCGGAGGGGTATTAAATCGCGTAATCGAACATTGAGAGCGTGGAGCGATAGCGACGTGCAATTTTCGGCGTATCAAAGCGAAGTAATAATTCACGTTTCGGCCCGTTTCCTGCAGCTGCGATTCGAGAAGGAGATCGACGTTCGATGAGCGCAATTAAAGTCGACCTCGAGGCGGAAGCCGAGAGAGTCGAACACGCCCGGTGTGCACCGAGTAAGCGCGCGCGATGTGACCGTGCGGCCACGCAATTATTCGTGATTACGTTACGGAATCGCGGGGGAATATTTTTACCCGTGGCCTCTCCTCTCGGGCCAGCTGGCGCGCGGCTCCGGCTTTTGTGAATCGAACGCCGGAGACCGCGTCCACTTAATTCAATCCGTTTTGCCTTTATTTTCGCGTGTACACGACGCGACGGCGCGGTAGGTTCGCTAAACAGAGACGCGCCGGCCGGCACACGCGCCAATATCTACCCGTCCCGTTCCACCTGGCTTCCGTTTCTCTCTTTCCCTCGGTCGAACATCCGCGTACACGGAGGAGGCGGTTTCGTTTCGAATCTAGAGAGGAAAAGGACGGGGACTTAGCCGCAGGAAGATCGGAAGAGTCTTCTTCCTTTTGCCCTCACCTTTGCCAGATAATATGCTTGTATAGGATATTCCAAGAACCGGGATCCACTGCATGTTTTTTTTTTACGCTCAATGATTGATGGCCTGACAACGGTTAAACGGTTACGCTGAATATCATTGGAAAAGTTTCCTGGAATTTGCGGAACGTGGAATACTGTGATCCTTTCGAATTGACATTGTATACTCAGTATTTCCTGTCGGCTATCGGTACGCGAGAATGTACTGAGACTAAGGGTTGGATCGCGGAGACGGATTTCCTCTGTCGGAGAAGGCGAAGATGACTGAATATTGAGACTAGAACTCGGAAGTGTCTCGGCGGCGTCTTCCTGGAACGACCTGTACCGAGGGCCAAGCGGGCGCAAGGAGGCCGCGGCGTTGGCACGACGGAGATAGACAGAGGACGAAGGTACGGCCGTGCACGAGGGACCTGGCCGACTGCTTACATCTTCATTAGGCCCCCATGCCTCCGAGTGCGAGGGAGATGGGGATACCGGGCGGAGGAGAAGAAAACGATGATGAAGAGGTCGAGGCGGAGCGACGAGGAGCGGCGGCGCTGGACCAAACCGAGGGAACGAGACGGTGAGATTCCGTAAGGCCGCAACGGGGATAAGAAAGTCAGAAGACCGTCGTCCAAAGACCCACCGGGAATCTGTTGTTGTTACACCAACGGACGGACGGACGGACGAACGGCCGCGTAAACAGAGGATCTCATCTTCTGTTTATCACGCGGTATCGTTCGACGTCACCCTGAGTCTTGCGCGTTGACTCACGGGATTCAGGATCGACTCGTAGTAGCCTTGGAATTGTGGATTGGCAGGATGAAAAAATTAATCACTTAAAATTGTGCGACGAGAGACATTTCAATTCAAATATAGAAATCATGTTCTAGTGTACGATTTGAAGAAATCGAATCGGAGAGATTCAGCCGGATGATTTTTGGGAAGCAGCCAGGGCGACGGGTGTGTATCAATGAGAAAATCGCACGATAGGTGGAAAAAGAGTGGATGACAGGAGAAAATGAGAACCGCTGGGATTGGATGGGGCTCGGTTCCGGTGAATGGTCGCGGTGGGTGGCCCGGTGGGCTCTCTGTGTGCGCCAAGCCAACCCAGCCAGCCAACCAGCGGTGGGCCTGCGTGCCTGAGCGATTGAGCCAAGTCTCAGCTCCTCCGTGAGCCTCAGAGAGCTAAGCCTGCTTCGAAGGGCCCCCCTTCGTTTTCTTCTCTCGTCTTCCTTCTCCTCCTGCCATACCGTCGAAACTCCGTGAAGGAACAGTCGGGAAAGGGGCCACGAGGGTTTCTATACCACACCAAGTAGCTTTAGGGCCAGCTCCTCCATCCGGGGCCCATCCGCGCACCTCTTCTACTATCCGTCCGATGGGCATCAACCCCGAAACTTTATCTGCGAACCGCGGACGATAATGAAGCCACCGGTGGGATGTCATTTTGGAGGAACGACCGCGATTGGATATATCAGTGGTCGTCACGATTTTATCCCCGACTTCCTCGTTTTATGCCTTGTCGCGAAACTTTGATGGCCACTGACTCGAAGAGCATTCGTGTCCAGGTCGGTCCCCCAGGTTTTTAAAGCCCTCGAGCTACGTCAAGTTGCGCGCATGAGAAAATCGATACGGTGCCAGGTGGAATATTAGAATACATTAGTTTCCGCTAAACGTGTTCGGGAATGAAAATTTTGTCGCCCGGGAAAACCGAAAAAACCGGGCGAGCACGTGGTTCTTATATTTTCACACGCCATAAAACTGTCCACACGTGCGTTTCCACGACGTTGACAGCCGTTCAATCTTGTTAGTCCGCGGCGGGGCGGAGGGATCAGCTTCCAAAACGGAAGAGCCCACTTTCCGGAACTGATTCGTAAAGTGTCACGGGAAACCGCTTCGTGGAACGTTTATTTAGCAACAGATGGTAGCCACTGGCGGTAAAATAATTCACAGTATGCGTAAACAGAGGTTTCAGATAGATCCACCAGATCCTACAGCTATTTCCTGTCCTCGTAGTTTTATAACTCTGCATTTTCACGCGCTCTAAATGCGTCTTGTAATAAAGTAAAAAGAATGTTGCTAGAATTCCCAATAAAAGATTTCGGTATTTAAATTGTGATTAAGTTTCTCAAACAATTTCGGTCGTTAGTACATACGAATCAATTGATAGAAGCGTTCGAGCATGTAATGCCCTACACTCTAAATACGTCTTGTAATAAAGTAAAAAGAATGTTGCTAGAATTCCCAATAAAAGATTGCGGTATTTAAATTTTGATTAAATTTCTCAAGCAATTTCGATCGTTGGTACATACGAATCGAATTGATAGAAGCGTTCGTGCAAGAAGCAATACCCTGGCTGAGAGCGACGAGCCGTTCGGCAGTTTCGCTAGTTACACTCGCGAAATTAACGTATAACCGGTAATTGGACGGAATATCCCTTTAACGATTCGGCCGTCGTGTCCTACCTTGTCCGGCTTAGCAGCCACCTCGTTTGAAATTTAAGGAGGAGAACTTAAGGAGGGTTGCCACCGCCGTTGCTTCTGCTCCTGCTGAGGCATTTAAGGACGAAGCACGAGAACGACGAAAACGGGGTGGGAGTGATCCCCGTCCGTTTCTCTCTTTTACTCTCGTTTTACCCATCGCCCGTGGGTTTCGTCGTTTCTGTTGGTTGCACGACCAAAAGAGCCCGCTGGTTGCACCTGTTCCTCTCCCTCGTACTGGCGTATACGCGTCCACGTCCGTTCGTGCCCGCCGACGAGAGGAACGAGAAGAGGAACACGCGCTGTTTCTTCTCTCTTTTCTCCGTCTTCCTTTCCGCTCTTTTCCCCTTTTCGGTGCTGTTGATTCAACGCTCTCCTCCTCGTTCGGTGGCCTCTTTTCCCTCGGGGCGAGCGACGAATTATCGTTAAACGTCGCTTCTTCTTCCTTCCCGCCGACAGGGGATGACGACGCGGTAGAAGAAGAAGAAGGGGGCTTCTTCTTCTCCCCCGTCCTACCCCGGTCGCATAATTATTTTGCGGTACGTGCAATTTGAAAGGTGCTCATTAACCCGTGTACGCACCGGAAAGCGCCCATTCGTTCCGTCCGGCTCGCGTTGTCCGATTCCCAAACTACGCTCCTGCGATAGGAGCCGAGGTACTGTTATACCTAATGAACACCGTAATGACGGCCCTCTATACGCGCCATAGATCCTCCGCGTGTCCTCGGTACCGTGATTATCGTCTTTAACGAGCCCGATCCAGCATTACGAGTAATGGCTTCGAGATTGAAAAATAATTCTCGCTTCTTTCGGGCGAACGAGTTTCCAGGGACATCCACGAATTTCGAAGTTGGTGCATCGCCGGGATCGACGATAAACGGTAGGGGATTAGCGGTAGGACAGGGGAGGAAGAAGCCGATGGACAGTGAAACACGCGACCATTGAAAGTTTCCCCGGAGGGACGGAGAGCAAAGTAGATTCTTACACGGTGCAATCACGGTAGCCGGAAGGGTGCGGATAGGACGGGAGCGGCGATGCGCGGCAGACAGGGACAGAGAAATAATTATAGAGACGCCCCGCCGATAAATCAAGATACGGCGTCTCTCCCCTTTTCTTCTTCTGTCTCTTCCCTCGGCTGAATCACAGCGGCTCCTCCTCGTACCCTTCCCCTGCCCCCCCGCTTTCGTTCTCTCGCTCGCGGTCGCCCCGGACGCACACGTTTCTTGCTGTACGCAGAACGTAGAGAGGAGAGTAGTGTCTTTATTACGCTCGCTGCATTCTACAGCTCGGTTCATCTTCCGCGGCTCGGCGACGTACCTCGCAACCGCGTGGGCGGCTCCTCGTGATTCTAAGTGATTCCGTACGCCAGGAAACACCGTCCCGTTCGCCACGAGGCAAACTCGCGTGGCTATAAAATTCAGTTCGATACAGGCTAACTCACGCTCGGCGAGCCGCGACGTTGCGCAGCGATTTTAATCGCCCCCTCCAGTGGCAGCTTTCTCGTCGATTTTTCGGGCCAGGATGATGCGGTAGCCCGAAATAATTATAGGATCGTCTTTTCGAGTCGTTGCAGGATGCTGCGTAATTCTTAATTCCCAGAAGATTTGTGTCTCTTTCCTCTCAGCTTTCATTCGTACTCACGGGATATACCCTTTTGGGTATCGGTCTGTTACGTCGTCCTGCCCCTAATTATCGACGCCACGTAATTTCGGGACTAATTGCGATCGCGCCGCAATCTCCGGCCGTTATCATAAAGCATGCGTAACTACTCGGTATCGGTGCGCGAGAGCACGGGTTCACGTCGGTTGACACGACTGGTGAAACTGTATCAGCCTGTACACAGCGGCTGTGGAAGCTTTCGTGGGTATTGGATACTGGCAGCGCCCGATAGAGTCATTTGAGTAAATGATCCTCCGTGTACGCCGTTGAGTATCAATAACACGGTTTACGGCGGTGCACGTGCCGCGGTCGAATAAAAATTCGACTTTTTTCACGGGCCCGTTCGATAGATTCCGTGCCACGGCTATTGTTACCCGCGGACAAATGCGTAGCGGTTTTCGACATTCCATCGGCTCCTCGGAACGCGGTAAGAAACGAGTGGAAGGAGCGAGCGAGGAGAGGGTCGAACGTGCACAATCAGGTTCCCTTCTTCTTCACGCCACCTTCATTACCGTCCCCCGAGGGTTTACGGCCGGGGTATCTGTCCCTGTTACCCAGGTCGGTCACGATGACCCTTCCCCTCTGTCTCGACGACACGCGGCGAACGAGCACCTTTTCCTTCCACACGAACGCGCCTTCCTCCTCCGCTCTGGTAATCGTATTACATAACGCCTCGTAACGACTTTCATTAACTCACGTCACGATACGCATCCATTATACAAACAGTCCATAGATTCGAGTCGTAGATAAATACGGGCAATTATTTCTGATTAATTATCCGGCGTTCGTTAGTCGGCGGAAGAAACTTGATCGTTGATGATTTTATTAGCGGACGGTCGGTGACTCGTGTCTATCCCCAGGGTGTTCGTTCTAAAAGCCGGACTGTGGGAAATTCGACGTGTTTCCCTGTTGCTAAATGTTGTATGTACGTGTACCGGATAATCGTTAACTATTCTTATGTGTTTTGATCGAGTGTTATATTAAACAATATAATGTACAGAAATAACATAATCACTTTGTGGAACTAACTTAACACTTTGACGGCCGAAGTCACGTATACGTGAGTTCACGAGCCAAGTGGATATAGAAGAAAGTAAGCATAGGAAGTGGATGGATACAGACGTTGAGGAGATGAAAACATTTATCGCTTTAATAATTCTCATGGGATTAGTAAAAAGGCCAAAAAAAGATAAGTACTGATTAACAGGTCTATTAATCTGCACACTAATTTTTGAAAGAGTCATGCCAAGAAATAGATTTCCTCAAATTTGGAGATACGAAAAATGTCAAGACCGATTATTCAAGATTAAACCCATCACAGACCATTTCCGATATAAATTTCGAGTCGTCCATAAACCAACAGAAGAATTTTCATTAGATGAAGCCTGCCAATATGACACAAAACTGACAAAATGTCCCGGCGGCAAGCGCAACTCTTTCTCCGAAACGTGCAGCCATCAAAGTGTTAAACTAGATACTAGAACTAACTTAAACTCTATGTAAGAATGATACAATGAACTGGATTCAATACAACTCCTTCGTTCGAGCTCCTTCCGCTCTGGCTAACTCTTACTTTGAGCTCCCTTCGTTCTAACTAATTACACTACAGGCCAACGATTTAAGGCTAACTATTGAAGGCTAACGACTCATCTTTCCTTCTACTAGCTCTCTACTCATATAGTACCTTCCCCTATCACCCGGCATCCCTTCCACGATCAAGTAGATTGACGCACAACTCGCTATTAACTATTCACCTTCTAACACTACTAACTATTAACTATATAAGCATAACTCACTATTAACTGTTCAACTACTAACACTACTAACTATTCAATCAGGTAACACGAGTGTCTAAGAATGCTGGAGAGGAAGAGCAGCCGAGGGAGAGATCTCTATCCCGGGGCATAAAATGGTCACATTGAAACGTTCCGTGGCGAGGAAATCCGTGTGACGGTCGCGCACAGTAACCCAGGTCGTCGTTTCTTCACGCCGCCCTCATTATTGTTCGTCCTTCGAGGTTTACGATCGCGGTATTCGTCCCCGTCCCTCAGATTGGTCACGATCAGGCCCCGTTGCGGATATATGTATATATACGTTCGTTTCATCCCGGCATACATCCCTGAATATCGACTTCGAAAGACCGCCCGTCGACTCTCGGCGCAGCCGGTTCTCCGGCACGGTCGGTCTCGATTTCCGCGTGGCTGCTCCTCGTCGCCCCTGTAACGGGTACCCAGGGATCGTGCCCGGGTCCCGGTTGAGAACCGTCTTGATAGCGGGCAACACGGGTGGTCTCCGGAGGCCGCGCCGTGGCGGAACGAGCAAATACGCCGTCGGCATTTTTGACGGTGAAATCCGACTAGGTGGGGTCCCGACGTACCCCGTGTCAGACGTCATTCTCGTGCCCTTCCTTCCCGCCGCCGCCGCCGTTGCTGCTGCTGCTGCTGCTTTCCGATGAATACGCGCTCCACGCGGAGCTGATCCACGAGCACCCTCGCTCGAACTGCTCTCTTCATTTTTCTAGCTTCGACGTTTGGAATTCTCGGATCAAAAATTCTCGGCTGCTCTAATATGGAATTCCTTTCGACTATTTCACTACTGAGCCACGTGTCTTAAAGATGATACGACTTTACCTGTGGATCTTAACCCTTTGCACTCCGAAGGATTCTGTACGTTGGCTATCAACTGCTCAGGGAAGGAAAGCTTCAGGGAAACATGCATGTCTCAAAAAGTTACCCTGAAATAACTTAATTCCCTGTCGATAATAATAATCAATAGTAAACTTTAATGACCCATGAGAAGGGACATCTGAGTGATATGCTAGAATTACGATGAGAGGGGACAGCGGAGTGCAAAGGGTTAAATTGTAATGATAATTAAGTGTTTGCTGGTTTGAAGTCCATTTTTTGTTACATACAATTTATATGCAGTTGAGCTTCTTTACAAATAATAAAGTGTTCCTTTATAAAAATATAACAGTAAATCTGAGTTGTTGAGGGAAGATCGATGGGGGTTGTCAGGAATCGAGGCTGACGAATCTCTTCGACCCATAACAGAGAGCTATTTCCACGTCTTCTTCTGGGAACGCTTTCATTGGTACCCTGCCAGAAATTTTTCCCGGTATATCCGTAAAGCCATAGGAAACGTGTGTTACGACACCGGGTGCCGGGGTGGATGTTTTTCTTCGGGGAATCGTCCCGAGCATAAACAGTGGCCGTGGTCCGTCAAAAGCTTAAAGTGGCACGAGTCGCGAATAAAGCGACCGGCCAATCCCCGGGATGAGAGCCTCGTGACTTGGCCGGGGCACCCGCTGAAAAGGTCCAGGTATAGTGGTGCTATTTCCCCTTTTGAAGGAAGACAACTGTGTTCCCAAACCTGTATTTTAAACGCGGCGGCCTTTGACGAATTACAGGAAATTATTAGAAACTTGTTATTGCGGGCACAGTGCGAGGGAGAGGCTATTTTACTTTTCTTAGTAATCTGGCTTTCTCTTTCCTCATATCTCGGCGAACGCATCAGAAGCTTCAGTTAAAAATTGAGTCAAAGGCTTAAAAATTTTACGATCTCGCATGTAAGAAAATTGTTAACCCTTTGTACTTCAGAAGATTCTGGACGTTGGCTATTTCAACAGGAAATTGCAGGGAAACATGCATGTACCAAAA
>SHCU01000041.1:508872-521831 GCA_004307685.1 Ceratina australensis | reverse complement strand
GGTTGTAGCGGCGATCGTTTCGACCCAAGGAGATTCCGAATCTTCGCGAAAGGGAGAGAAGTCGGTCTCGTGCGGGGTTGCGAGCATATTGCTCGGTAAATAGACCCGCGAACAAAAGGTGCATTCAGTCGAATCCGATTCCGCGGCTAACGGGCGAAAAAGGGAGTCCGCGACGCGACGCGGGACAATGAACGTGCGGTGTCAAAATACGAGGGGCATAAGGCTAATTTGCCGAATTTCTGCGCGGCTCATTCACGCGATACGCCCTCGTGATTAGGCCGGTGATCCAGGGCACGGCCCCGTTGTCTCGGACGGCCCGCATTGTCGACGACTTTTTAAATCGAGAGCACGAGGCTAATGACAAAGAGCAAAGGTCGCCGGGTTTTTAATTTAGTTGCGGCTCGACCGCGCTCCGTACCGACAGAACTTGCTAATTAACGAAAACCTTAAATAGATGCTAAGCTTCCGTTGATTTGACCGCGGAAGAAGCGACGGAAGGTGATTAGAATACATATAATTGATACGTTGTACTTTTGATATTTTTATCGCGTCGATCGCCAGAATTAATTGTCGCTTGCTTGAGAAAAGCCGGAGGATTTTTTATAAGTCGGTCGAATTATTTTTGCTTCGGTAACGATCAGCCCCTGCGCCTTACGTCCGCTTGAAACCCTCTTTCGCTCGACGTCGACAGGATCTTAATAAGAAGGATCGAATTTCACGGCATGATTCGTGTTCTTGACACTTCCGTGTTTCTCCGATCACAAGAGAAAGTCGATCCTAATTTTTCTAAAGGGAAACCGACCAAAGGGGAGCGGCGATGGGAAAGAGTAATTGACAGTATACACATTTATTTTCCTAGAAAATTACCAGGTTCGCTTCTCGTTCATTTTTAAATTAACTGCAATCTAATAATCCTTTTTTATCTGAAAGGGACCGCGTCCGCTCGGCCGGTATTAATAACATTTATTCTCGGTACTTGACTAGCCATTAAAAAAGCGAAAGAGATGGACAAATGGCGTGGAACGAGCACAAACAGAATAGGAACGCGAAGTAGGGCACGCGGGCTAATTTACAGTGCACCGATTAAACGCTTCTTTGGACGCGATTAATATCAGTTGATGAAACGTACTCATCAGGTAATTTTCGTTCCTTCTTGTTGTCAAAATGTTCGGATACTTATTTAACCGAGCCAACAATGACAGTAATATTACTGCCTCTCTCTCTTATACGCAATTTCAATTTTATTTTAATAACTCCATAAATGATATATACTTCTGCAGCTAGAAAATGTATAACGTATATTCTTTGTGCATTGACTAACTTCCTGACGAAAAGCGATCTTCACGATCCGGCTTGAAAAGAAACGAACAACAAGGCTCATTGTCCGCGAGTGGATGCAGGAGGATCCTCTCGAGAACGAGCGGACCGATACGATGACACGACGCGACGCCGTCTACCCATCGTCGTCGTGCACGTAGCCGTTTAGCCTCATTGTAAAAGTGAAATCGCCTCGTGTTTGGGATGTTATTTGTAGCACATTAGTATTGTATCGCAGTACGCCGGGGTTAGACCAGGGCGTTAGAGTGTTTAAGGGTGATTACACGCAACGACAGGGGTGGCTTTATTGGAGAAGCTTGCCAGTGATGCTCATTCGTCATAATAGCAGATTCCATCAACATGTAACATCTATTATTTCCTTCCATCATAAATTAATTAGAATATTGCTTCGATATTTCTTCTTATTATTTTACCCGTAATTTAAAACATAACGATTTGCGTGACCGAGTGCAAAAATTATCTCGAGGATCAAAAGGTTCGACCTAATCAATTCGCATTTAACTAAATACCGACCGCCCCTTAATGGAATTGATTTAACTCGCATGCTGCACCGCATCGTCAATTATCCTCGAGCCTCGGTATCCGCAGTGCGGATGTACCTAGATGACTAGAAATCGTGCCCTTTTCGTATCGGCACGCTTCCTGTCCACGGGCAAATCGAAATGAGAACAACTGTGTAGGATTGAATTTGCGCGACAGTTTGACAGGGCCCGAAGGAGAACGTGGGGGGAATAGTATAAGGCTAGGGTAGAGGAGGAAGGGGTACAAAAAGCACGCTGAATAATAGACTCCAACCCTCTCCAAACATCTCCCTTCTCTATGCATACCACGGCCACGCTGCCTTGGACCAGACTCTAGGCTCATATCCGGAACGCGTTCGCCCCTTCTTACCCATCGTTGTGCTACATTCTTGATAGAGCTTTGATAAACTTGTAATACACCCGTAGCGAAAACTGTTCACGGTTCCCCTACAAATGGAAGAGTTCATTGAAGAACTACTATCTCATTTTGAGTATCGATCATCAATTTCTTTATTTAAATATTGTCAGATTGCACCTCACTTAACACTGTTTCTACCATGAGGTCTCAACAGACACCTTTCAAATTTTAATTGAACATTATTCACTAAGTTTAATCATTTCTCTACAACTAATTTGTTGACTTTTCTCATAATAGTTGTTAAATTAATTGAGCGATATAATTTTCCTCCGGCTTATCCTGGATTTAAGAAGACACCTCTTAGTCGAAATACGTATACACAAAATCGCGGTAGAAATAGTGTTAAAACAATAAGGAATCGTATGCTGTTCAAAATTGAATGCATTTCGCGCAAGCGAAGCCGGAGACCCGTGAAACGTGTACTGGCACTTCTCCGGGTTGGCAACTCTTTTACTGAGTGGGCCACCACAGTTGTCAAACAATAGATGAAATCTGTTAATACTAGCACGAACGACAATGCGTTCGACGTGGCGTGATCGGCTCTCGAATACCTTTTTACCGGCGCTAATCCGAATTCGTCTGGGAGGATAAAGCGATCACCGTCCCGGAACGATGCGCTCACGAACGAAGGGAAGTTGATCGGGGAATCGTTTAGAAAAGGAGAGAAAAGTAGGAGGGGTGAAATGAATAAACTGGCAAACAACTGATGGAAAAGTGATTTTTTGGCCCGATACGAGCGGGCCTCGTCACCGTACGGCGATGGTGATCGACGAAAGCTGTTACGTGGCCGCCGGAACGACATTAACGTCGATATTTCCCTGTAAACGACCACTATGTTTGACCGGCACACCGTACGGCACCGTTCTCCTGCGCGAGGCTAGGATTTTCCGGATCCAACTGCAAAGCGTGCCGCGTCGTGCCGGAGCAAAGTGGTTTTCTGTCAAAAGTAACGGGACTTGGCGTGAACGCGATTTCGGCCAGAATCCGAGCGCAGTTCTATCCGCGCAAAATGGAAGGGAAAAACGTTAACGAAAATCGCCCGCTTGTTCCGTCTCACTTTCTTTTCATATTCGATATTTCAATTTTTGACGCACCATGAATGTTGAAACATTTTTTACTTGCAGAATTTTACTTATTGTTAACCCTTTGAGCGCTATGAACCCATATATGTGGGTTGTCGCGCAACCATTCGATTTTGGCTATGAACCCATATATGCATTCTTACACACTATTGTTATGTTGTTCATGTTGCTTAATACAATTTTTGTTGCTTGTGTTGCTTAATGAAATAAATGGTTATTAAGGATCTTGAGGTCGCTACATAATTTATTTCAGTTGCAATCAATGTACTCTGCAGTGAAAATTCTGCTCAACTTTTAAAATGTACGTAGCGCATAGGAATTTTTGTAAAGAGTGACCAGTCCACGGCGCACGTATAACGTCGGATAACGCAGCGCTCAAAGGGTTAATAACACGTATAGAAATAATGAAATAGTTGAGCCTATCCACCAGAATCTATGATCGCAGATATGCAAAATATACGGAGAAGATTATTGCAGCACGGAACGAAGCCACACTCGCCTATTTAGGCAAAGTGAGCGTGCAATTTTAATCCCGGAGTTACTTCCATTTTATTTCAATTTTCTTACATTTAAACCGTCTAAACGAGTTTACCCTCGCAATATCATTGCTGGCGAGCGTTCGTGCGGCATTGAGAAAACTGGAAGAGGTAGAGCTGGACCGACAGATAGCTGGCCGGGAAGGAAGAGACTCGGGAGATGAGGAAGGAAAGAACGTGGAACGTGGGCGGAGGAGGATGGGTCGGAGAAGGTGGAAGTACCTACTCTAATAAATTTACGACCTAAAACGGTTAAGCCGCGTTAGCCCTGTTCTTTATATTTCCGTGAGAGGAAGAAAGGGAGAGGCCGAGGTGCTCCGACTGCCAGCAACTATCCTTCCTTCTGGACAGAAAGAGAAGAGGGAGATGATCCTGTATAGCCACATTACAGGCTTCGTACCTTGAGAGATAGAGCTAGAGAGAGACGAAGAGAGAAAAGTTGAGAGAGAGAAAGAGACAGTTCGAAAGAGAGAAAAGAAAACGACAGAGAGAGGGATGAAGGACGATGAGAAGATGTGGATATATAAGAGATACGAAGGGAAATTCGCTTATTTTCTCATCATTTCAACGTGGCATCTTGTCTACGGCCTTACCTCATCCACGGAGCCAGGAAAGAAAATTGCTTCTCGTCCTCGAGAACGGAATATCGTCCTGATGAGCCCGGGAATGCCTCGATATCCGTCCCCTACCACCTCCTAACCTGACGTTACAGTCTCAACAGAGTCATCCCGTTAACGGGGCTGCTCTCGTCCCATCCAACGTTTTCGACCGACCCGTGTCCTCCGTCTCTTTCTCCGTCGCTATCGTCGACGGGCCACTCAATTTGTTCGCTATTTATTATTCGAACGCAGCACTTCCTCGCTGCAGCGATCAGGGGAAGAAAGAGAAAGTGAGTAAAAGAACGTCGAGGGGATTCAGGGAGTCAAATGGGAAATTATGAAGTAGATTACACAATAAAACGAAATGGCACCATAGCCTCGTCATCTGGTGGGTTGCGCACGAAACGCTAAAATAAGACGGGATGCTGCGTACGTCTGTATAGAGGGTTTGTTTGCAGACGCACGCGCGTTCCGCCACGGGCTGCCATGCCGCCGGAGACAACCAAGATACTCGCCACAACGCTACGCGACGCACGGAAGTCTTTACTGGGAAATCCGATTTCGAGATTTGTAGATTTCCGTGCGATTCGTTTTATTCGTCGCATCCTCCGTCGATGGGATCCGGTGGCTGTAGACATTTCTTGAATCAGGAATCTGATGCTCGACGCCTGCCACTTACCGTGTGTTCGTAGAATATGAAACGAGACAACGAAATTATGAACGATGTAGAACGGAATCTCGTTTTTCGTATCGTGATGCTACGAAGTCAATTATCTTTTTGGCGACTAACCGCACGTGACCGCGGCAGCGCACTTAAACGTGACGACGCGATTTCAGTTCGGAAAAAGGGTGCCCGTGGGCTGACGGACCTCCTGCCTCTTCTCCTTCGTCTTGCTCGTTTTCTCCCTCGGTAGCTCCTCTCGCGTACTCGTCACGGACCGGCCGGAACAGGGCCTATCGGCGTGTCTCCGCAGCACTGAATAATTCATGAAGCGAGAAGCCAGCAGCCGATACTTATCGCGATAGACTTTAGCGGGCTGCCAACAGCAGCCATGTTACAATAAAGAAATCAACATGGCCGACCGTACTTTTCGTCCCTCCTCGTGTTACGGCCACCGTTACTGCTCTCTTACCCTTCTTCTACCCGGGTCCACCTTGAGAGCGCCCTCGCCGTCGCTCACTTTCGATTTCGTCCCGCAAACTTATCCTTGTTACCCTCTGGATGTCGAAGGGTGGTCCCCGAGCGCGGACACCCCTCGCCTTCGCTCGAGCTCTCTTCTTACCTCCTTTTCTTGGCCCGTGCTGCCTTCAGGGGTGGACCGCCCCGCCCAGAAACATTTCTCTCCGCAACCCTCCTTTCTGGTAGCAGAGCTGCGAGAGCGGGACGGCAAAATTGAAGAAACGAACATGCACGAGAGGAATGAATGAGACGAACAGAGGGAACGTGAGAAGATTGGGTGGGATAAAGTGAGAGGAACGGAGAGAGAGAGAGAAAGGGAGGTGAGACGAGGGTGTTTGAAGGAAGGGAGAACGGGAATTCGAGAAAGAGAGGGAGAAAAGGGATAAGAGAGGTTTGGCAGCCACTTTTCTCGCCTGCACGGAATCGCGAGACGGCAAAGGAACTCCATTTTCTGGCTACCCTTGTTTAGGGGGCTTGTTCTTACCTCTCCTTTGTAAAAGTTTCACGTTCTCGCGGAAAGAATTTCTCGAATCATTGAACGTGCTGATTTCCGTGGCTACCTCACGGCTCTTTGCCGTTGCCGAATTTAACCTATTTGAATGCATGAGTTTCATTGAAATTCATAAAAATAGTTAACGCCGTGTTCATCGTCGTATTTGCATTGCACAGACGTTTTCGATCCCCGCATAGATTACAATACAATTGAATCAAGCCCCGTTTTTTGCGTTTGCTGTTTCAGGTATGGTTTCAGAACAGGCGGGCAAAATGGCGTAGGCAGGAAAAGATGGAAGCTGCCAGGCTCGGCCTCAGCGAATATCACCATCCTGCCAACATGAGGTAATGTTTCTATTATAAACAACAGAACTCGGCTAAATAACGCTACCTCGTTTTTCATCGAACACGTGTGAATCGATGTTTGATCCTGTTGTTGCAGAAGCGTAGCTGGTCCCGCTTTAGGTTTACCAGGAGATCCTTGGCTGACACCTCCTGGTCTATTAAGCGCACTTCCTGGTTTTCTAGCTGCGCCACATACAGGATATCCCAGTTACCTAACGTCACCGAGACGATTGCCATCACCGCCAAACGTCGGTGCCGTCGGAAACACAGTCACAGGTACAACCCTTCTAACAAACCACATACATACTGGATAAACTTCCTTTGAAAAATCATTAATAAACAACCCTTAATTCTTTTGTTTTATCTCTATAAAAGAAAAAGATTCGATAACGAGGAATAAATTAGATCGCAACGAGAAGTTATTAAATATTTTGTTGACAGGAGCACTGGGTGGCGGGATGACGAGCATAGGAAGCGGAGGGCACGTGCCGGCGACGCCGCCGAGCCCGCCGGGGCACGACCCGCGGACGACGAGCATCCAGGCGCTGAGAATGCGGGCCAAGGAGCACGTCGAGAGCATCACCAAAGGTTTACAAATGGTCTGAAGTTTAACGTACGACCCTGGAAGTCAGTATCGCCTCGAATCTGCCCCGACCGCGCTCTCAACACCGCGGGCGTGACGAGAAGCGAAACTACATTTACCCTCGCCGTGACCAGACTCTCCTGGAGACCGGAGAAAACGTGTCCGGTAAGCGGGCAGACAGATCGACAAACACGTTCCCTCGTCCCTCTTTTCCATGGCCGGAGCCGCGCGACGGTGAACGAGACTCTACAAGCTACGGTCGTTTCTAATTCCGCCGTTTTATCGGTTATCGAACACCGAAGCCGAAGAGTACAAAAGTCCGAGACGAGAGAAAAGGAACGATTAACGCGTTCGAGTACTAATTTACCAGTGGTAATCGAGGATGAACGGAAGAAGAGAAGGGAAGAACCGATCGGTTATTAACGTGGCTGATTGATAAATCAAATTTGTTAATATCGTTTTTTTATACGGTACGAAGCAGCCGGACGTTCTGTGCGAGTGAGTACTTTTGCCCCGTGATAAAGACGAGATAAAAAGAGGAGGTTGCTCGACATGGTAATCGAGTTCCCCCTCGGTCGGTCATTTTGGTAGCGCGTCGGGAAACTATAGTTCAGGATAACAGTGCAATAAACGAAGAGAAGAGAAAATAAGGTCAGAGAGCCTTCGTACGCAGATGGAGAGTAAACTGTAACATCCAAAGACGAAACGGTTGATACTCTGCGAAGAATCCTCCTTAACTTCCTGAACGAATCGTGCTCAGTAAGTAATCTATTACGTATAGCTTTTAAAAACAATCGCGATATCCTTTCGGACGTTATATCAGACCGAGGTTTAATTTCCCGCGGATAGTCGAACTCACCGAGAATGATTTAAACGTGACGTGTAAGTTTATCATAGAACTCGCGAATCGCATTGAGAGTGCGAACGGTATGAGATTTTCGAGCGTGAAACGCGATTTTCAAAATATAAATGCTCTCTTTTGAAGTTTGATTCTCATCAGCTTTTCGAGTATCTTCGAACCCGAGTCGAGAACTGAAGTCCAATACACAGTGATAAAAGATCAGCTAAAATTCTATCAAACCGGGCACACTCTTAATCCGACAAGCAACGCTGCCATCAGCGGATGTATCAGAGTACATTTTGGATACCCTGGAAAATTATAAAATGAAACGAATCGCGGGAGTGGTATGACAGTCGATCGAATCATCGTATCAGTAGGCGTTTAAACATGTAAAGTGGCTGCATCCCAGCGAAACAAATTGGTACAAACCGCGATGGGCACTGGCCCATGCCAAACCGAGATGGTGTGAAACGGTAATTTATCCGAGATACGGTTAGCATAATTTGTTTGATAATCATGTACCGCGAATAGAAGTGTCCGCTACTTCACGAACGTAACTATCATTCGCGTCGAACGTCAATGAAAAATGAATGGTCATGTAACCCGTCTGAGCGATCGTTCGATTTAGCCATCGGGCGGACGCTCGTGCAACGAGTATTGACAGAACGAAGATTCAGAGTTTACAATTAGTAGCGATTATCGCCGGATCGGAACTCGATCAGAAGCAGTGCGACGAACCTTGAGAGACTAGATCAATATTTCTTGTAGTATAGAGTTTAACAAAGTATGGTGAGAGGGAGAGAATGTGATGACGCATTTTGGCATAAACAATATTCTGCAGTATTAATAAAGTTAAGGCGACGAATTGTGCATAAAGTTACGTAATAAACGGTTATGAATAGTAACCGCTTGGAAGGGGACTGGCGGACGTGGACATTCTAATTTCAACCTTGTTAATTTTCTAACCTTCTTTTTTTTATCAATAACTCTGAATTCCTTATTGGTAGATTAGATAGTAAAATTCAGTGCTCCGAGTAAGTGAACGCGTTTCTCTGGGTCCATTCTCCAGTCAGTTTCCATGCGACGTATGAAAACCAAGTAGAGGGTGAAAGAAAGAATGTAGACAGTTACCCACCCCCGAATGTCTATTTGTATATATACCTTCTCGTGATGAAATAAAATTTGATGTACATATTTAATCATACCACATGTTCGTCTCAACGGAGTATTCTTCCGCGTGGCGAGCGAGCGAGCGAGAAATCGTGGTGGATCACAGATTCTTGACCATGATAAAATTGCATGTTTTTACGAGCTCTTGATGAAACGCCCCTTTTTCCTTCCACCTTCATAAACTGATCGATCGCTTTATTCCGTTTCTCTTTCGGCTTTTTTCGTTTAATCGATCTGATCGATCGATAGACACGCGTTAATAATGTAGCCGAAAGAAGGGAGAGAAAAAAGAGAGAGAGGGGGAGAGACAGAGAGGGATTCAGGGGATAAAAAGAGGACCGTCCGGTCCCACGGATTTTTAATTGTTCCGCGCGAGGCCGCTCGTATTTGTTAAAGAATTAGCATTTCAAAGAACGATTTCAATTAAAGCTTAATTAATTTCGCGGAGAACGGCGAGTCGAGTTGACGCCGCGCGCCTCATTGTTCGCCTTACTTTGGACTTAATTGAAATCGAAGAACCGCCCAGGCGAATTTAAACTGCCGACGGGATCCCGCGAGAGGGAGATAAAAATCGAGGGAATTATTAAAAATTGGCTGACAGTCCATTTAGCTCGCGTGATTACCCGTTAATGGAGGCCGCGACAATTACAAGCTCACCCAATTCGAATTTCTCTTTTCATTACTTCAAATATTTTAATTACTGATTTTGCAAATTGAACCAATAAATTTCCATTGTGCGTCGCGATGGAATATCCATAAAACTGTGGATACCTCTAAATTCGTGTTAGGCTCGAAATAACGTAAAATGTTAACCAACTAACGAGAGTAGAAGAACCATAACCGCGACAACAGTTTTTGACCATCGATTACGTGAAATCATAATTTAAAAATAACGCGTCTACCACCCCGTAAATTTATCGACCGTGCCGTGAAGCAACATCGAGGTACAAAGGGCTCGGGCCGAAAAAACAATAGAGGGAAAAAGGAAGTGAAAATCTGCAAAACTGCATAAATCAACGGGGGATGGGCGCGACGGGACTCGCGCTCTGGCTGGTTATCTTTTTCGAAGGGTGGTGAAAAAAAAAGAGCGGGCGCGGTGACGGGGCGTGAAAGGATTCGACTTTAACAGCACCAACAACGCCGGCTCGCTGGAACAATGGTGCTGAATGGTCCCTGAACGATTAGGTATTCCAATCGTCGCGCGTTAGGGGTCGCTGTGAAGTGCGGCGGCTAGGGGTTGGGCGCGAAGGGGCCGGCGGTAAGAGGGTGGCAGAACTCGCCCAATAAAATGGTAATTCCTGTTTGCAGAAGTTAACCATGCGAGCGAGCCTGGAGATTCAAGTCCATGCGTACTCCCTAACTCCAAAGACTAATAATACCTCTCGGGGGCCTAGAGCCGAGCCTGCTGACAGCGATATAGTTGTACGGGGTAAGAAATCACGTATACCGAAACCTACACATACGCTTGGTCTTGAATCCTCGCGGTGCTCCTGAGACCGGGGTTCCAATGCGCGCGTGTACTGGGGAGTTGGGGAACGCGATACACTGGAAAAATTAAGGGGTGACTGTGAAGTGGATGTGAGAGACTTTAGATTGAAACTGGTACTTCCCCCTTCGACTAGTGGAAGCGTGAAATAGTAATAGGGCTGGAAGATTTTACCCGACCTTCGTACGGTCCTAATTAAACTAGTAATGTATGTTCGAAATGAAGAACCATTGAAATGAGTCAAGAATACAAAATTATCTTCTTAAATTCCATTCCCTTAAAGATTCTCGGGAAAACCGGAATTTGTACTAATATCCGGCCACGCTAACTGCAGTGAATTCAACGTACTTACGGTATAATCGTTTCACTCGAACTTGATCGTTTAACGATACGTGTAGCAGATAAACGACGTCGAAGAAATTGGAGGAAGCAAGCAATTTCTTAAGGGTTGAAATTGGCGCGGAAATCGTGACTTTATTAAATTTGTTTAGGAACAGGTAAGGGAATGGAGGTCGGGGGGTGGTGGTAGTGAAAGAGCGGGAGTCGGCGAGGAGGACCTAGATTCTGGCTGAGTCGTCCTCGTCTGTCTAATATTGCTCGATGCCTGGCCTGCCTAACCTTATTGCCCCGACAAAGTAAAGAACCGACAAGGGACCCGAATAAGACCAGTTTAGGGCCAAGCAGATCAATGAAACACCAAACCAGCCGGGCGGAATGCTCAAACAGTCCTGAAGACAATTCAGTGGCTACGATGGAAATGGATACTGGCCCGATGCGATGGAAACTACGAGATAACGTTTTACCTCGCTTACAGTCCGTACCCAAGATTACAGGAGCGATCTTGCGTTTATCCATTATCCGTTCCTCTCAAATTGCATACGACCTTGTTCTAAATTCCTTTGTCCAATTTCTTTATTAATATTACACCGAATTACTAATTAACACGGTAAAACGGTATATAAGATACTGTACGATAACAAGAACTTTTAAACTGTATATAACGCGATTCGATCTCCATTAAATTTATTAAAATGTAGATTTTATTTCTCGACATAAATAAAGCAAACAAAACTGGTTTAAGCAACGGCGAAGGTGAAAGAACTTAAACGGTAGATAAGAAACGGTAAAGATGAGGTGAGGAGATTTCAGTAGCGCGCTTCTGCTCGCGGGTAGCGACTATTTAGCATTATTAATTAGAGCCGAAGTCATTCTAAGTTGGCAAGTACATAAGCAGAAATAATATTTGCACGAGCGTTCATTAGACGTGGCAGAGGGCACGAGCTGACGCCGCAAACGGGTTGGATTCTCATTAAAATAACCTTGCCTTTCCTTTTCGCCGCTCCTTCAACCCTTCCTCGCCTGCCGGCCTGCCTGCCCCCCCGTCGCCCTCTTTTCCTACGTTTTTCCATCCTCGTCGCCATCGGGCGAAACGAAGACGCGCGCGCGGCCTGGAGAAGGACAGGGGATGGGGTTCAACGGGAAAAGTGGGGAGAACGAGTTACGGGGGTAGTTTGACTACCACTAGGTAACTTAAATGAAAGTCGCGGTTACCCCCTTAACGCGAAAATACGCTCAGGGAAAATTTCGTTTTTTCATCCTGATTAATGTAATACCCAGCGCTGTGCTGCCGGCGCTGCTGGTCACGCTAATTGGTCATTCTCGGCTCGCCTTTGATTCTTGTCCCCTTGTCCGCCTCCCCGCGGCATTCGCCGTAAAACTCCGAGCGATGCACACACCGTAACTCCGCGTGTCTCCGTTCTCGTTCCGTCATCGCGGTGCTGCCGGCCAGCGGGCTGAAAATAAGTTTTATCCGCGCGACGGATTAAAAGGTAGCGGCGCGCACGAATTTGCGTTTGAAGGAAGCGTATTGCCGGCCGAGTTCTCGCGGAGAATTTTCCATACGGAACTGCGGCCGAGAAGTTAAAACGAGTTTCGCAGCGGCGAGGCGTGACAGACAAGAGGGACCATTATCAGGTTCCTATTTAAACGAGCATGATTTTCAGCTACCTCGAACGTAACGCGTTCCGTTTATCCTTCTCCTTATTCCCCGTCGGTTTCGATTATTTTTTAATGGTAATAGATTTCATCTGATTTCTTATTATTTCTGATGAACCGAATTAAAAGTTTTCAATCGGAGCGTCGACGATGTGTCAACACGAACGATCTTGTAAATTGATAAACTGAACGAAATAATAAACCGGCGGTACCAATCGTGAAATTAAATGTATTTTTTAATAACAAAAGGATAATCGTGCATTTTTCGCGACAAACTCGATTGAGGATTCCGATGAAAAGGAGTGATGGGATGAATCAGGACGCAGCAAAAATACGTAACGCGCGGATGAAGGAAAACGTTAAAACACTTTTC
>SHCU01000041.1:454823-472899 GCA_004307685.1 Ceratina australensis | reverse complement strand
TGGCCGATAAAAAAGCGGAAACGTATACCTTTGATGCGATGATCGACGAGGGTGGAGAGCTGATAACTCGTGGGTGTAATTGTTATATCATGGAGCCGTGCAGGGGGCTGGGTAAGGGACGGAATAAAGAAGGAGGCAGAGCGAAGGGGTGGCAAGGGATAGGGAGAAAAGGAGGAAGGCATGCGAGGCGACGCTTCTACAATAGGCAACATTAAATCTGCAAAAGAGAGAAGATTCTCTGCCGCGCGCGCGATAGTACTACGCGCCAGAGGAGAAAGCGCGGGGAGAGCCGAGAGGAGGGTGACGGGAGGGAGGGAGGGTGGAATCGGGCGTAAAGGAAGCAGATACAATTCACAATAGACCCGGCGAACCAGCTTGAAGATCAAACGCCATCCCCTTCGCAAGAACTAACCCCCCCGACGCCTATAACTGCCGCGCGCGAGTCTTCGAGTGTCAAAAGTACGATTCGCAATTCCGCGTATTTACTGGACTACGACGACGAGATATGATAACTTGATCGCCGGCAGACCGACGGATAAAAAAAAACACACACACACGCACACGCAGACGCGCGCACACACAAATCACGGGGTCTCTTCTGTAGCGTTTCACGCTGCGGTAGCGTTGTATTTCATTAGCGTGGCGAATGATGGGGGCGAAATCGTTCCGCCAGTTTAATTCGGCTGAATATAAAAGAGATTCGTTCGTTCATTTCCTTGTTTTTTTCATTTTATTTTTTCGCTTTTTCCGACTTTATTGCATTGATAATCGACGTCGACCGGGGAAAATGATTTCTTGCGGACAGATTCGACAACGGCTGGCGGTGTTACGATTGAAAGTTATTGAAAAATATTCTATGCCCGCTGATGGGACAATGCAATACGTGTCAAAGGACGTAAGAACAATGCCGTTAACAACGTAATACACAATTGATTAAGTAGTCTAATTGCGATAATGATAGTAAACCGGTTCGACAAACGCAACGTCGATGGTTGTTATTGAACGCTTTAGTACCGGCTAATAGGAAAATGATATCGATGCTAATGACAATGAGGAGGGTAACGAGGCAACGGGCAGCAATGGAGAATATTAAATCAATGTTGAAAAGCATCAGGAAATCGGTTCTTTAAACGTGAAAAACGTGGGGACGGAGGAAATCGTTTACCTATGCATCGCGTCGCAGCCCGGGCTTATTGGAGCGTGTAAAGACAACAAGATAATACGAGCCTCAAATTGGCCCGCGTCCTTTCTTTTTAACGAAAAAGGGGGAACGAGTTTAGCGTGGATTTTGTAAGGGAAGTCACGGTATCAAAGACGCGGTTATTATCCCCCGGGGGCACGCGCGTATTGTTACCGTCGAACGAGCCGCAGTACCATTGAATTTTATGAAACAAACGAGGCGAAGAACTGCATGTTTAAGCAATCGACGTTGGCTCGAATCGAATTGAAGCCGACGGGGGTGCGCGCGGGGAATATAATCAACGGTTTCGAACGTTTAATCTTACAATTATCGTGCCGCCTCTCCCCGTCGCTCTATCCGCTTCATCTGCCCGATGATAAACTCTCTCCACTTATAAATCGCAAACTTCTTGCGTCGCCAAAGCAAACTCCTCGAGTAAACGTTGTATTTTCAACGACGTAACAAAACTGACGGAAAAATAGTATTCGACGCGTTAGAGAAATTTTTCGTTCACCGAGTGGAAGAAAAATCGAATGAGAGGTGAGAGGAGTTAGCGTCGCGGAACAAGGGTATCCTTTTCCAAAACTATCCTTTTTCGCTCTTTCGTTTTTTTTTTTTTGTTAACGCCCGGATCCTTTTCAAGCGATAACAACGCGGTCGAGCAGCCACGAAGAGGTCGGTGGTCGGGGGGTAGGGTGGACGCTCTTTCGTGTTGTATATCAGGGGCGTCGCGTTATTGGCCCCTGAGGCGCCACCAAGCTTTGTCGGGTGGCACGCCGCGCACCGGATAAACCGAGACCGAAGAACCGCTGACTTTTATGGAATAAACGGGGTAAAGACTACCCCCGCGTGTCTCTGTGATTGTGCACGAACACCGGCTCGTCTGCATGAATATACGTACCGATTCATATACACTGTCTACAAATGAAAAAAAAACAAGGACGATTACCGAACTCAGGTGAGCTTTAGGCGTCATATCATTTGTCGTACCATAGGGATAATTCACAGCGAGTGATATTTAAATTTGATACTCTTTGTAATAAGATAATCGATGCAAGGTTAGAGTTCAAGCGTCAAATACACTGTCTGCAAATGAAAAAAAAAAAAACAAGGATGATTACCGAACACATGTGAGCTTTAGGCGTCGTATCATTTATCATATCATGGGAATAATTCACAGTGAGTGATACTTAAATTTGATGCTCTTTGTAATAAGATAATCGATGCAAGGTTAGAGTTCAAGCGTCGAAATAAGGGTTATTAATAATTGCAGCGGTTGCTCATGATCCTGCGGACATAATGCACAACAGCGAGGAGTGTCACGCTATTCCAAAGTTATTGGTACAGCGACGATGCAGGGAGGAAGATTAAAATGTACTTACTAACCGCATAGATGAATAGATCGGCAAAAAGGAAGGATAGAGAGCGACGGTAGATGGTGGCTACGCCTGTGCTAAATAAACTAACCCCCGAGGGGGCGGAGGAAAGGATCAGCGGAGACAGAGGGGGTGGTTACTGCGCACCCCGACGCGGCTGCCGGGATTTTATTAACTTCTGCACAACGACGATGCGCCGCACGTTTCATCCAAGTCGGACAGAGACAGAGGAGGCCGAGACCTCGTCTCTTCGACAAACAACCAAATAAAGAGACAGTAATTATTGTGTTTGTGCCCGGTTTATTTCTTCGTTGGCTCGTGCCCTCCTCACTCGCAGAAATCTCTCCTTGACGCGGCATCACCGCTTTATCCTCTCTCTCTCTCCCCCCTGTTCTCGGTCTGTTGCTTCTTAAAAAATCACCACCGATCCTCTTAGAAAAAGCATTCGTCCTAATTAATCCTGTGGAAATTGTGTTTCCGCTGTCGTTCATTTCGAATTACGTTTTCACGACCCCCAGTTATGCGATCCCTCGCTAAATCAGGAATCGCGTACTTCGTGTACTTCGCTGACTTCTGTTTTATAACACTTTCATTGCCTGTAAATGACATCTAACATTTTTGCAATTTACAATATCACGTGATTAAAAAAACAAGTAATTTTAACTACAGGCTAATCAAATTGGGATCATTAGAATTTATTCTGATCGCAGATCGCATTGATCGAATAACTTGGGGAACACGTCGCTTCCGGTGGCGTTACCGAGGGCGTCAATTACCGTAACACAGCCAGGCGCTGGGTAAAGGTCCGGTAACGAAGGTATGGTATTAAAAGGTGAGCATTACTAATGGAGGAGAGGGGCCGGTATAAACGATCGCGCACAAAGATAGCCACGTACATCGTAACACGCGTTACGTACGTTTACGTGTACAAAGCCAACGGGATTGGATAGAAGAACCGTGAATGTGGAACACAGGGAGAACATTCGGAAGTCCGATCAGGGCCATTGGCTTTGATCCGTTACCTACGGTAGCGTAGCGGCGTGGCTGCACGTGGCTGAATGCTCCCGATGAACCCCACTACCGATTCCAGGGAAGACACCCCACTACTAACCCGGGGCCAAGTCGTTCCTCCCCGTATTCACGGGGAATCCCAAATGATCGCGAAATAACCGCTCACTTATATCAATTCACTGACTGCTCTTTATAAAGGCGCATTCACGCGTGCCATCCACGAACGATCCACCCCTTACGCACGTTAAGGACTCTATATTTCGCCCCAACGCTCGCTCCCCGCTCGTCCTGCCGCCGCGGCTTCCTTTCGCGGCATCCTTCTTCATTGGCCTCCTTCATTCTTCGGCTCTCCCTTTCGGGACGCGATCTCTTTCCGATCCCGACTGGTAACCCAGCAAACGAGCCGAGCCCCCGGAACGGGCATCGTACCGACGGGCATCCGTCGTTATACGTGGGCAGGGTCCCCTATTCGTGTTCCTGTTCTTTATTTCCTCTTCTTTTTTTTCATACGCTGCTTTTAACGTCAAGAGACGATCGGGAATTATCTTAGTCAATTAACTTGAACGCGCGCCGCGTGCGCGTCCCCCCGATTATCACGCTTTAATCGCTCGTTGAAAGAAGCTGAAAGAGGAGCAGCACTTTGTTTGCAACGTGCGCGCGAACGGCTACGTGTTGGACGCCGATGAATGACGCGTCCGGGGGAGAGAACGATTCTCGCACGAAGAAGGATCAACCCTGTATAGAGTTCTTCGCAATTTTACTCGTTCTCACATTTGTCTCGCTTCGCTTTAATTACGCTTTTGCGATAAAATATTCAATTAAGATAATTTGGAAGAAATCTTAGTATTCGTATGGTTTAGATCAGTTCGTTAATTTTTCGTACGGTAATCACAAGCCTTTAACCGCATCACCTCGTACCCTCATCGACACTATGGATCTCTTATGTACATTTCCCTTTGTGGGAGTACGCGATACGACTCGTCGATGATATCTTCCCGATGGAGAACGGGGAATGATTGAATTAATAAAAAGCCGGGTAGAATGAGACGGCGATTAGCTGTTGAAGAGGCAACCGGATAGATATCCAGGCTCGAGACGAGCGTCCTAAAAATCGACGACGAACGAAGAACGAGGAAATGATCGTCGCCGAAAGGATTTCACCGACGCGGCGCGATAGGTAACAGCGGCAGAGGATTGGTCGCAGGCAGGATTCAGGAGACAATGGGCCGAAGGAACGAAGAGGAAATATAATTGAGCGATTTGAGACGTCGTCGAGGGCGGAGGTAGAGGGACGAAGAAGCGGATCGAAGGTGCGGGAGTAGAAAAGAAGAAAGAGCGGGGGAGACAGTACCGCCGCGATAAAGTATAATTATTTTCCGATAGAGTGGAAATTATTCGGGAACGAGCGACGAGTTATTGGCGATATTCATACTTTTATTAAACGGTTCTCTCTCTCTCCTTCCTTCTCTCTCTCTCTCTCTCTCTCTCTCTCTCTCTCTCTCTCTCTCTTGCTCTGCTCCTATCGTTCTGTCTCCCTGCAAAGTCCAACCCACGCCCATTGCCGTCGCCCCTTTCGACTGGCACCCTTTTTTACTTTAACGTCGATCGGAGATGTATAGCCAGCACTCTCGGCAAATTAAGCCCTCTGCTACTATTTTATTCCATTGTTCTTCCGGTCGAGGATACTGCCACGATTCCGCGGCCAATCGTCGGGAATGTAATTACCCCGCAACTCTGGTCGTCGTTTGTCGCGATGCGAATGACAACGATATATCCACCGGTGTAATCGCTTAAATAATTAGTTCCGACGATTTAATCAGGTCTTCCTCGTTAACAATCGGGATATCAGAACAGGAAATTTCATTATGCCTAACCATCCGCGTTCGCGTCACGGCCCAAGATAGAACCGCGGTGAAATCGGAATTCAGGACTCGAAAGTCGATTCAACTAACGAAGGAGTATAGGCTCTCTCTGTTGTCGCATCGACGTTGAATCAGAGTGGTGCTTCACCAGAAAACTCAACTGTACATATTACCTGTTCCCTTGCCACTTGAATCTATCGTCAACTCTAACAGCTGGTTCTTTCAGAATATTTAATACTCCGTTCCTCGGAAATGATTTCAATTTACAATATATTAGTTTCACATGATCAAAAGTACCTCAAAGATCTTATATACCTATTAGGTAAAATTTGATTTATTTAGCAAGATTATCATTCTGTCGTTGGAATCACATTAAAATATATTACATTACGAGTAGCTAGTGGGACATAATTTATCTTATGGATAATGTGCTTTCTAAGAAACATAGTAAAATAAGGAGCCGGTCGATCAAGAAATAAACGAAACACTTGCCGCACGTCTATCCAACTTCCTTCCTTCCGCCATGCTATCTTACTTTATAAAAGCAGACGATCCTCGTCCTGCTGATGACACGTTGATAATGATACTCCGCAGCTATTCAAGAACGAGTAACATTGTTAACTTTGCAATAAAGCTGGGGTGATATCATCAGTCGAGGGGGGAGGAGAGGGGAGAGAGAGAGAGAGAGAGAGAGAGAGATAGTAGCGTTGTAGCGGCCAGAGCGAAAGAGACGAGAGGACGGGAAGAGGAGCAACGAGAGGTGGGCAGGGCGGGGGGAGATAAAGCGACACACAGAAAGCGAGATCTCACCCATTGTAAGGTAAGGGATGATAATAGGTTGACATCTGCACTCAGCAGCCCCCCGTCCCGGCAGCTCGTTGGAAACGCAATTAATATTCGTAATTATGCCACATCCCCACTTACACTCCGCGCTCCTACCCTCGCCGCTTACCCCGTCGCCCGTTGCTTCCTATCCGATGCCTCGCCTCGGTATTCAACCGGTTACTTTCGCAGTCCCGTCGAAGAAATGGGAATTTAACGAGATAAGTTGCAATCGTGACATCATCGGCCAGGTATTACTTTCTTCCGCTTCGTTTATATCTGTCCCGATGCTGCGAACAGACGACAAGGGCCGAGGATTGTGCGAGGGTGTAAGAAAATTTTCGCTTCCGATTGAAACTCGTAAATCGTGACCGCTCGTTGGTGTACCGCTTGAAGTAACCGGGTTAAATTTGACTGTGAAACTAATTAAATTCATATCTCTCGGAATTATACGTTCCTGAGAATCGAATACGAAAGGTTCAATCCGTACGTTTAAATTATTATACATTCGCTTCGTGGAAAACGCAATTAGCTGGGTAACGAGTGCACGCGAATTCAGAAACCGGTTAATTAACGTTATAGGGCGCCGGGCGTACCGGTCTACACTGACCGAGCACGTTACAAACAATAATAGAGTAGGGATTTATTTGCGGCATTGAGGTAACCCTCCATTCTTCCACCCTACCTAAAACTGTCACGTTCAGCTTATACCACCTGCTGTCCCTCCTAATTGCCCGCAAGCAATACGATGAATCGATACGTCGTAGATCCTGACGGTTCCGACGAAATTCTCACTCTTCATTAACGTATAAAATATTGAACGCAACATCACGTCCGGATCCGAGTAATTCGAGGTACGGCGTCATACGTTGACAGCGTTCCGAAGCGACAGACACGAGAGCGAACAAGTTTTTTTAATCGACGCTACTCAGAGCGCTGGTTGCTGTTCGTTTTCACTTTGGCAATCGCCTGGCGCGGGAGTCCGTAGGCGAAACACATAATTCTATACCTAAGAGAGACGCTCAATGGGGCGGAAATTACGCAACGGAATTTGCGACTTCTCGTCCACCGAAAGCCCGCTGTCCAAATAGAAAATGGATTAAGAGCATCGAGGTACAGTTTCGAAGCTGAGTCGCAGATATTATCGGTAATAGCGCAATTATGATAATGGTGGGTAATTCTGCACAAAATTCAGACAGAGGCAGGGGGACGAAGTCGAGAAGAAGTGACAGAGATAGGAGAGATTGGGTGCCGGCGAAGGAGGGGTGGCAGAAGGAGACAGCCAGGCGAACTGAGACTGCTAATGAAGGAAACAGTTAGATTCAAACGGCCTCCAATAATTATCCTGCCAGCCATCCATATTATAGTCTCGACAATGCACGAAATTGTTCACACTTCCCTTGACAGTACACCTAACGCTCCGTAGTTCCTGGATGCTGGTTGCAAAGGAATGACTCGAATTCAGAGAAACGTTTCTTCGCTACCGTTGCGCGACTCGTACGATCTATTTGTTAACGAAAAATATTCAATTAATCACACTACTTCTCGGTTTAAGAAATATTTCTCGTAATCATTACATTTCGAAATTATTTCTTTATCGCCTAATGTATATTACCGTTTATATCATACCTGTGAAGCTTTTTGCTTATTGTTCGGAGCTCAGTAATGAATTCCGAACGTCTAAGTACATTGTCCACATAGAAGCCGTAATGCGCATATAATCGGATTTGGAATATAAAATGGAGAGGAACAAGAAGCACGACGATCCTTGGAAACGGCGCATCGAGCAGCTATACTCACACGGCAGATTATACGCTAAGGGAATTACGGAACGAGATAAATGGATTAGAAACTTCCTCCGACAAGATCGGACCCTATGGTCTATTCATTGTTTCTGAAATGTCTAGCTGATGCGGTCTACGGTAATCAGATGAAGACCTTAACTCTTTATTACTCATGAATTGTCATGAATAAGTGCATTTTTAATTTAATGAAAGAATTTCCTTATCAATTTTTTCGTTAATAATATTTTTTGCACTGCTTAAGAAGAAGAGGTATACAAAATATTTCCGGTATCAACTGAATGAATCTTACTGTGTCATAATAATTTCGGCCATCATTTTTGGAATATTGCACAGTCCCGATGTTATTCGTATTAATATTGTTGGTTCCTTCGGAAATTCGAGGGTGCACGCAGCAGACTGGTATGACTCTGCGTACCTCTTAGGAAATATAATCAGACCGATGAATGCGAACGTCGAACTGATCGTTGGACACGTAAATTCACGTCATCGTCGCCCGCCGCCGGGAGTTTAAACCTCCGCAGCCCCCAGACACACGACGTTCCATGTTGATGTGTTGATATTAGTAGAGCTAATTTGATAGTTTAATCAATTTCCGTAAGCCGACGGGAGTTTAATGGTGATGTCATCATTTTCAACGGGGTACAATGGGGTTAATCTCGCTCGACGAGCTAATATTCGGAGAGTTAACAGAGTTTCAAATGCAGGCAGGGCCGTCATTTGCGCTCGCATCCGTTCGTGATCGTGCGCACGAGGTTTAAACAAAGAAAAATGCACGAGCTTCGACGCCGCTTCTCATTCGTCGAATTTCGATTTTCCTAGATAACCAGCGGAGAATGTAATCTAAAACATTTGAAACGAAGCTAATGAAGAAAAAAAAAAAAAAAAAATATGGGAGTGATAATTACTCGAATTGACCGTATTTCCATCGCGCATTTTTTTTTCCAAACGATCGAACGAATACGCTTTTCGTATGGAAACGAAACAATGATGACACTCGATCGCCAGGATAAAGGGTCAAGTTATTTCGTGCGCGTTCGAAAAATAACGAGCGAGAGAAGCGGGGAATAAAAATGATGTGAAAAAAAATAATACTTTTTCATAACTGATAACTAAATGAACCTCTCGTTGCGCGCGTGCACTTCGAGCGGATATTCCATCAAAAATTTACGTGGTGACGAGGGAACGAAAAATGAACGAAAAAAGGAAAAAAGATGGGCGGTGGATGAAAAAAAAAAGTCAGGTACTTTAAAACGAAACAAGGTCGTCATTAAAATTAAAATAGATGGAAAGCGGAGAGATTCGAATGAAAGGAAGAAAAAAAATATCCGCATGGGTTCACGTACGTGCCTATGTGTGTGCACGTGCATTAAAAAAAAAAAGAGAGAGAGAAAAACGAATGAAATCAATGCGTAATGGAGGCATCGGCTACCGTATAAATGAAAAGTCAGCACGATACCGGGGGGAGGGTTCGTTTGCGATAAAGAATTCCCATACGATACACGGGCTCGCATCTCGCGAAACCACGGAAAAATCAAGCTCGAATAGGCCGGCTGACTCGGTGGGACGAAACGGGGTGGATGGTGTGCAGCCAGAGAAGAGAGGGATGCTGGATTACCACCGGCGGAATTAAAGATTCACAGGCGTGTTTCGCAGTTTTCGTTCGAGCGGCCCTGCATGCGAATCCCCGAGCGGGCATATTAGGTGGAGGCACGCAGTTAGGCAATAACCGCTGTCAATAGAACCCGGCCTCTCCTCTCCTGGAGTGGCCCCCACTCGAAAATGCTACTCGCTAAATTAGGTAGGTTATATGGGCTTCGTTTCATTTGCGAGCAAACTTTAATAAACGCTAAAATTGCGTAAAAGAGCAAGGTTTTCAGACGAGCGAATCAGGGTCGGGGGTGATCCCTCCTCGTCGCCAGTCTCCGCATATACGAACGGGAAGAGAGTTATGCTTGGTGGCTACTTCGTGGCCATCGAATACGTATTTGTTTCTTTTCGCTTATAATTTTTCTCGATTCATTTCAATGTTGATTCTCTTCGTCCTCCTAAGAAACGTAGATCCTTAATTATAATAATTCGACGAGACCGTTTTACTGGATTTTATAAAGTTCTATTAATTACTATATTTGTGAGTGTTATTTTAATTCACTTTTCAAAAGTTTCATCTCTTTCCTGATCAACAGATTACCGTTTACGTAAGAAAACAATTCTAATCAGATTAATGATTATTGATACATTAGCACTTCTTTTGAGTTCTTTACGAATATTACTTTAGAATTTCAGCGCTGTATTTTAAATGCGCAATCATAGTATGGAAAACAGTGAAATGACAATATTTCTGCCATCTATTTCGCAATTTGCAAATCATTTTACTAGCAGATATCTCCTCGGTGCAGATACATTTAGCAGATAAAAGATACCTACTGTATCTTGATGTAATAAAAGCATCTATCACGATAATTATTGTATTAGAAAGTTATTAGCATTTTTTACTTTTACATAATAATATGCATAGTACTTTTGATTCGATTTTCTGCTTCTTTAAAAATATTTGCAAAATCTCCTAATTCTGAAATTAGCACTAGATAGCGTCACTTGCCACTGAGATTCCCGACATTTCCGACATGATCAGAGCTGCTAGATTGAGGACGGGAGCCATCAGGCAGAGCTGCCAGATTGAGGACGGGAGCCATCGGGAAACTGCCCCTCCACTTTTGGCGCTCCGTGCTCGGTAGATTTCGAGCAGTAGTTTTGGTTAATACAATCTGATTAATAAATGAATGGAGAATGTATCTTGCCATTTTTATTTGACGATCCTTGTACAAATCGCTAATCCCATGAGTGGTCACATCCCTTAAAACCTGAAAAAGTCTGCGCAATTTTTGTAAATAAAGGAGGAACGAATACACAATTCGGGATTAAGACCACCGATAAAAGTATCCCTCATTTTAAGGATCTATTGTGCATGATATATTAAAATTACGGAAAGCAATCCTAGCCCTCGATGCAGTAGGAGGTTCGGTAACTTATTAAAAAAATTGTTAAATTCTAATTAATAAATAGATAAAAACGGATCATGGCACTTTTAATTTGCGACTCTTGATAAAATGACCAATGGTCAGACAGTGGTCATCTGGTCACTACTATCCTTAGAATCACCCTGATAATCATTCACGGTTATCCATAAACCGAGGAAGATCAAATATGCATACTGTAACTCAAAACATTTCGAAATAGCAATTAACCAATCATCTAGCAGTTCCGGTTGATTGCGTTTTAACCGGGGAGCCGGGCGCTCGCGCTAGGAACGCTCTTTGCCCGTCAGCCGTCGCGGGGAGCACATCGGCTCCTCGAAATTATTTCTGTTTTGGTTTTTTTTTTTTTTTTATTGCTGGGCTGTTAGGTAGTTGTGTTTATATGTGTCAATAGTTTGCACTCGTATGTGCTGTGGTGTTTCTCGGGGCTTCTAATTTGAGTTCGAATTGTGATTTTTATTTGATTTCTGGTCATGATTTTGGGCTCGATTTTGGTCACGATTCTGGTTTCGATTCTTGTGTTGATTTTCGAATTGAGATTGTTGATCGGGGTTTGGATCTCGATTTCATTTTTCAATTTTGCGTTTAATTCAGAGTTTAGGTAGGGTTGTGATTTCAATTTTCCTGTTAATTGTGGGTTTTAATTTGATGTTTAATTTTAATTTTTAATTATTAATTTGATTTTTCTATTTATATTTAATTATTAATTTGATTTTTTGATTTTGATTTAATTATTAATTTGATTTTTTGATTTTAATTTAATTATTAATTTGATTTTTTGATTTTGATTTAATTATTAATTTGATTTTTTGATTTTGATTTGTATTTCAGAAGATAGAAGAAAGAAGATGATTATGATTTTTGTTTTAATTTTGAGTCTGATTTCTGTTTCAGTTCTATTTGTAGAGGATAGAAGGAAGAAGACCGAAAATAGAAGATCCAAGGGAGAATATGCAAGAAAGAAGACTGAAGATAGAAAATACCAGGCCGTCCACATAGGGTACGGATTATTTCTTAATTCTGATCCTGATTATTTTTTAATTCTGATTCTGATTTAATTCTGATTTAATTCTGATTCTAGAACTTATAAAGAGGAAGGAAGAAAAATTTCAACGCATTGGACGAGAGGAAGGAAAGGAAAATCGACATAGAAGAGGAAGGAAGAAAAATTTCAATGCATCATACAAGAGGGAAGAGGAGATTCAAGAAAGAAGAAAGAAGATCGCAGATTTTGTATGTGTGTGAGCGTGCCGCGGTGTGGGTTATGCGTATGCCTTCCATAATTCCCATCCATAACGGATCGAATTTAACTTCATCCCTTGCTCGTTTTAATGCAATTGATTTTGCTCGCGTTGTAGTGTATCCGCGCCGCGATTTAGTTTAATAATCAGATTCTGCTTCGGGTACCAGTGGTTGACGAGAGTTTGGGTTCTTTGCCTTGGCGACGCGTCCTGTCAGGCTCGGCGGAAATGGCCCTTCTCGTAGACGTGCGTTGGGACGATTAGTCTTTGTGATCCGGGTCGGCTGCGATTTGAGGCTCCCTCGAGCAGGGACATGTCATTGCACCCTTGTGGAAAGGCCCTGCTCGACTCGACCACTGGCTACCCGAAGCAGAATCGGATTATTTTTCTTTAATTTTGCATCAGAGTTAATAGTCAGTTTCAATAGTTAGAGTCAATAGTTCGTTCGCAATCGTATAAAATTTTTCCCTTTCGACCGTATAATGGATTGGCAATTTATCAGGGAAGGGGTTGGCGGGTATTGTCCGCCGACCGGGTCTCGACAGTAGTCACCTCCACGTGGTGAGACCTGGGACGGTATCTTTTGCAAAGATTAGACTTTGCAAAAGGTACCAAGCTAAGAACTACTATTTAGTCTAAGAATTTCTGTACTTAAAATTGTATATTGCATTGTAACAATGAAATCGAATTTAACTTCGATTAATAAATGAGTAAAAATAAATCTCAGTATTTTTATTTTGCGATCCTTCCTCCCATTTATAATTTGCATTTCTTCGTTTGAAAATCTCGGATGCATTACCAAGAGGAGAAGTGGAATTGATCATTCGGTTAAGGATCGTAAAAATGAATTTCTTTCCATTAATCGTTCTCAATTCATTTATTAATCAGATTGTATCAATCATACAATTACATATGTATAAATTCTAATCTTCTAAAATCTTCGACTCCTTTCATCTGTATTTCTTCGCTTGATTCCAAAGTCACGCATACGGTACCAAGTGAAGAGATCCAATTATTCTGATGTAATTATCATTCTGATTTCGACGGCAGTACGGACAATCCATTCAATCGTTGGAACAACGATTACGTATGTTTTTCTGCATTGAAAAATGTTAACTTTTTTTTTTATGTAAACATATGCTAGAAAGAATGGAAATCCAGAATTGGGAATCATCTTAGCGTTACAGGAGTAAGAGCGACGGAAAACCCTCTCTCTCTACTGCACGAAATCTGCCGAGCACGAAGCACACCGATGCGGTGCGACGGTGTGCGTAAATGGAGGGGCTGGTTCCCGATGGCTCCCGTTCTCAATCTGGCAGCTCTGTTCTGGACGTGATATGTGTCCGTCGTGTTAAAATATGTTCACGTACTGAAATTCAGGTTATATTGCTAAACATGAGCGAAAAACAGAAAGTGTTAATTTGTGGTGACGTAGAGGGACATTTTAAATTTTTATTCAACAAAGTTGAAGCTATCAATAAAAAGAGCGGACCGTTTGACTTTTTATTATGCGTCGGAAATTTTTTTGGCGATGACAACACAGAACTCGAAGTGTATAAAAATGGTATGAAGAATATACCTGTCCCCACGTATATCATCGGAGCTAACAGGGAAGCTGACTTGAATAATTATCCAGAGGTCGATGGCTGTGAAATATGCCAAAATCTGACCTATCTTGGAAAACGTGGATTATATACTGCTAGTTCTGGACTTAAGATAGCATATATCAGTGGAACAGAAAGCGACTCCTCAAACACGAAACCTACTTGTTTTAATGAAAACGATGTCATATCGATCAAGCAATCATGTTTAAAAGGTCAGCCAAGTTTTCGTGGAATTGATATAATGATGAGTTCTCCTTGGCCTGCTGATATCACTAATTTAGACCCTGCTAAGCCAAATTTCAAGTACAAGGGCTCGAAGCTAATTGCTTGGCTTGCTGCACAAATAAAACCAAGATATCATGTATCAGCATTGGAAGGTATTCACTATGAAAGGCCCCCTTACAGGTAATAGAAAATTTTACTATATTACAAAATGTGTTCAATTATCTTAAAATGTCTAATGTATTTAATGTGGATTTTAAATAGGAATCAAAGTCTACAAGATAGTAATATTGAAATTGCCACAAGATTCATAGCACTTGCACCTGTTATGAATAATCAAAAGAAAAAATGGTTATATGCATTGAATCTGACTCCTGTTGACAGAACTCGTTTATCTGAACTCTTTATGAAAACTACGGATGAAACAGATTTCCCGTATTCAAAATTAATGCTATCAAATGAACCATCATTGAAAAAGTTGGAACAACCTAAACACACGCAATACTTTTATGACATGGAGTCTAAGGAGCCTACCAAAAGGAGTAGATATTCGGAAGGTCCTAATAAAAAACCAAAACGAGAATTTGATCAAGCAAAATGCTGGTTTTGTTTATCCAGCCCTGAAGTCTCTAGGCATTTAGTAATATCGGTTGGTACAGAAATTTATGTTGCGCTCGCCAGAGGTGGATTAGTGGAGAATCATTTTTTAATTCTACCCATAACGCATCATCAAAGTCTTTCTATTCTACCTAATGAGGTAAAAAAAGAAATGGAGCAGTACAAGAATGCTATTAAGGCGTACTATGCCACCATGGATAAAGTACCTGTTTTCTTTGAACGTAATTTCAAGACATCTCATTGTCAGCTGCAAGCAGTGCCTGTTCATAAAAATCAAGCACCAGATCTAAAGGAAACATTCGAAGTAATTTCTTCTATAATTAATCTCTACTAAAAATGTATGACATCTTAATAACTGTTTTTTATTGCAGGAAATGGCAGAGTGTAATAATTTCAAACTGATGGAATTACCGCAACACACAGATTTGGAACAAATTGCAAAACCAGGTGTTTTATATTTTTACGTAGAACTGCCAAGTAGAGAAAAATTGTACTACAGAATAAAGAGAGATTTCCCACTACAATTTGGTAGAGAAGTATTAGCTTCTGATAGGATATTGGATCTTAATGATCGGGTTGATTGGAAGGATTGTCAGATGAGCATAGAAGAAGAAACAGAGCTAGCGAAACGAATTAGGAAAGATTTTCAACCATTTGATTTAGACAATGTATAATAATTATGTTTATAGACACTGGGTTAATCAGTACTGTAACATATATTTATACATGATCTTTTTCTCATTAAATATATACATATATTAATTTTGTAGAAAAATTATGAGTATTAATAACTTACAATTCTATTCCTTTTATGCTTCAGGCACCGCAGTTGGATCTAATCCACTTAGTTTCATCTGTAGTGCTACATCAAACAGATAGTCATAACATTCAGTCCTAAAAATCCAAATATTCTTAGATCAAAGTAAAATTAATAGACGTGATAAATTATTAATACATAATGGAGAGAAGATATGTACATAGTTTTCGCTTGCTGCCAAGTATCACCCCAAACATAAACACCGTGCCTCCTTACTAATACAGCACAAGTTTCTGGGTAGGCAATAATAGTTTTATTCAATTCATCTGCTAAATCTTCTTCAAAAGGTGTATTCTCTATTATTGGTACCACTAACTTTTCATCATAACGGTATGCTCTCCCCAACTTTTGATTTCTTATACCTACATTTTACGATATTTTTTTATAAACATGAAATGATTAATCAGTAAGGATTGTGGTTTTATACCCTTTATCATTTCAAGGTGTGTTACACAAAATTCCTTTCCGGGCCAGTGTAATGTTACCATTACAGCAAACTTGGAATGTGTATGAATTACAGCTCCAGCATTTCTTCTTGTGTAAGCACACATAAATAATGGTGTACACTGGGACTTCTTTAATTTTTTCTCCTTTGGTGGTAATTCTAAGTCATTTCCACTGAGATCTTGTACAAACATTTCATCAGAACAAATTCTTTCTTTCTGTACTCCAGATGGAGCAATATAAATTTTATCTCTGTAAGTACAAGATAATAATAATAACATTCAAATGAATTACTAAATTTTTTAATGATATTGAATTTAATGTATCAAAAACGTTCTTTACTCATATTTAATGGATATTCCGCCACCTGTGCCAGTTACCCATCCCAAATTGTAAAATTGTCTACATAATTCTGGAATTAAAAGTCGTGGATGTTCCTGAAGAATAAAAACCTGATTAAAAATAATATTATCAGGCAATATTCATATATTTTAGTAAGATAATACCTTGTCGTATTTAATTTCTTGCACTGACATTATTATCAATTATGTAGACCTCCAGACCTGGGAACTTCACTGTTCAACACTCTACGCTCTTATCTTTTAATTCGATCACGATGTGTGCACGTGTATCATACCACGCATATTATTAATTCTATTGACAGATGAACTAAGTATTGTTATTAACCCCAGAACAGCCAATATCTATTTAATTTATTTATTTTTCTTATGTAAAATTATTATTTAGATTAGATTATTTATGTAGCTTTAATACACTTATGCATTACCTATATACTAGAATTAATATAACAGAAAAATTTAACAATTTCTAGAAAAAATGCAGTGTTAATTATTTATTTAAATTTAAGATATTCTTGTATTCTTGCGATTATTGAGTGCAAATGTGTTCAGTGTCACATTGTATATCGTTGAGAACAATAGCATGAGCACTCTCATTTTCTCTGATGCGACATGCGGCAGCAAACGAAATGAGAGTGCTCATCGGTAGATTCGAGAGTGCTGCACCATGCGGTCAATTGGGGAAAGTGTTCGACCTTAGCATATGAAAATACTTTTTTAGCAGCTATCCATCCTGTTTGGTTCTACCACCGTAGCATAAATAAACGAAAAAAAATTTGTTTATACCTACATTTTACGATATTTTTTTATAAACATGAAATGATTAATCAGTAAGGATTGTGGTTTTATACCCTTTATCATTTCAAGGTGTGTTACACAAAATTCCTTTCCGGGCCAGTGTAATGTTACCATTACAGCAAACTTGGAATGTGTATGAATTACAGCTCCAGCATTTCTTCTTGTGTAAGCACACATAAATAATGGTGTACACTGGGACTTCTTTAATTTTTTCTCCTTTGGTGGTAATTCTAAGTCATTTCCACTGAGATCTTGTACAAACATTTCATCAGAACAAATTCTTTCTTTCTGTACTCCAGATGGAGCAATATAAATTTTATCTCTGTAAGTACAAGATAATAATAATAACATTCAAATGAATTACTAAATTTTTTAATGATATTGAATTTAATGTATCAAAAACGTTCTTTACTCATATTTAATGGATATTCCGCCACCTGTGCCAGTTACCCATCCCAAATTGTAAAATTGTCTACATAATTCTGGAATTAAAAGTCGTGGATGTTCCTGAAGAATAAAAACCTGATTAAAAATAATATTATCAGGCAATATTCATATATTTTAGTAAGATAATACCTTGTCGTATTTAATTTCTTGCACTGACATTATTATCAATTATGTAGACCTCCAGACCTGGGAACTTCACTGTTCAACACTCTACGCTCTTATCTTTTAATTCGATCACGATGTGTGCACGTGTATCATACCACGCATATTATTAATTCTATTGACAGATGAACTAAGTATTGTTATTAACCCCAGAACAGCCAATATCTATTTAATTTATTTATTTTTCAAACTGCAACAAATGATCGTACATGCATTATTTATAAATATCTTAAAGCGATTATTTATGTAGCTTTAATACACTTATGCATTACC
>SHCU01000041.1:442763-453860 GCA_004307685.1 Ceratina australensis | reverse complement strand
TATGAATGTTTGATCAAGGGTAGTTTCATCAAGTGTATACAATAGAAAAAAAAAACAAAATCTATTACATTAATCTATTACATTAAGTGCAATGGTTTAATTTTCAAAGAAATTTTACCGTATACCTATACGTGTTACTGGACGAACGACAGTAACAAAAGTAAGAATATCGTATGTGTGTTCGTTTTTGCTCCTCAGTGTTAAGGTACATCAAATTTGACTTATGGGCAAGAACATTTAGCTAACAAAAAATCTGGCTCGAAACGCGAGATTGTGATTTATTTAGAAAGGTAATTTTATTTTTTCTACGAGATTTCCATAACCGTTATGTCGGTGCGAGTTAACAATGCGAACAATTAACCACCAATAACGCGTTTCCGGGCTGGTTGTGCAACCGAGTGTACGGCTACGCGACGAGCATTGCGCATAGCGAAAAAATCTCCTCGCGAACGTTCAAGGTTCGATCAAAACCTTTCGCTTCGATACAATTGCCGTACTGAAGACGTCTCACTCGTCGTTTCTCGTTATTTATCTTGCCGCTCGCATCGCTCGCGTGATGCGACTATCGATGACCTTGCGGTAACCCGTAATTCAAATTACCCTAATTGATCATCGTTTAATACACATTTCAATTCTAATATCCTGAAATCAACTCGCGAAGGAATCTTGTGTATCAAACGAAATCGATTAATCACGCATACAGGTCAATTCGAAAAACTAATATCTACAATTCGTTTACTCTAATTGATCATCGTTATATACATTCTAATTCTAATATCCTGGAATCATCTTCGAGAAGTACTCATCAATCATACATTGTACGTGAAAAAAAATACAGAATATTCAATTCATTGTGAAGGAGACAGACGTATCAATTTGTCAAGATTCTTATCAAATAAGGATCAATAACGACAGAAGTTTTGTATCATCACACAATCTCTAACTCTGATTGAATACTTTCAGATACGAATAGACGTATGAATAACAGCGAATTTCAACTTTCCTGATTGTTTGATACGTTGCGTTGGCTCGTAAAGCATTCGGATGACAGTAGTACCAGCCGTTCCTTTGTCAGCCGTAACGTCGGTCACCGTGGAATATAACTCACCCCGCGGTCTCGACAATCGATCGTCAATTTGCATACGATGAATCTCCTTTCAAGTCGCGTCGGATACAATCTTGCAAACTTAATTTACAGAACTCTCGTGGAAATTGATATCTCATTATTTTCCGGGCGAGATCGTCAGTGAACGAGGAATAAAATAAATCGGACAGACCTGTAATAAAAGGTGATTTTCCTCAGAGTGGATGACTATAATTTCACGTGAAATTGAATCTTTAATTGTATAAATCCCATATGACGATGATTAGCTGGCGCCAGTCAGAAAACGAAGATTAAAATCCTCGGCGATACGCAGATATCTTCTCGCACTCGGTTCTTTTTCCCCCCACATACACGGAAATGTTCTCTACTGTAATCGTAATTGGTAAGCTTAATACATACATTATAAATACATATATATATATATACCATTATACTTATTATTCTTCATTCTACAAGCTCTTGGGAATGAAGATTACGATCAGGATATAACGCAAACGTACTAACTAAAATGTCGCGTAACAGGATGTCTGAGCCAAGTTTGCGAGCTCGTTATTCAGTTTCCTATTTTTCGATCAAATTCGATCGAATGCTCGATCGATCCGTTTCGACATTGACCTTAAGCGGCTTGTCTCGGTCAAGCGCATCTCCAACGTAAAAAGATAAGATGAATCGCCGATGAGAATGTATGCGCACAATAATGTTACGTAACCCTGTGCGATTCCATAGAAATTAAGGAAGGATAAGCGTGACCAGTGTGTTCTTCAATCTTGGCAATTGTTGCCTTTGCAGAAGCTTCATTAGGGACATGTAATCACCTCCGTGCAATGCAACGTAACCGACTCAATGGAAAATATAATAACGATGTAGACGTGTACATTTAACACATCAAATATTTAGCATTTAGAGTAGAATCTTTTAGCTTTAAAAAATAAAAATATTTCGTCTAAAGTACATTATAAAATAGAAAATTATTTAGTAATTATTATGGCTTACACGTATAAGGAAAGAAGAATAGCGAAGAGAGAAGGAGAAAATTGTTTTCAAGAAGAGAGATATCAATAAAAGAAACATGGAGAACTCAGTGAAAATCTCGATGGGGAGCAAGCTCGTACAAGGTTCTTCAACGTGCAAGTTCAAGGTTTCGCTGGGCGATACAGATACTCGCAAGGTCACCAGGTGTGCAAATAACGTGATTATAGCCACGTACAGGTGCAGCTCCTTTCTCATCGTCGGAGATGAGACGTGGACTGACGTGCATTTGAGACTGTTGAAGGTATCAAAAATTTCATTCGATAAATTCTTCACTGAATAACGACTAATCTTACACGTAATACCGCGTCGTCGAGCTTGTTTGCCCTCAGTAAGAAATCTCTGTCAGGTGACCGGTAATCCTTTAGTTTGCGACCGGTGTTGCTTAATGGAAATGACGGAATTAATCATCGACCAGTGTATTACTCACTCGACCCCGAAATATCCTGTATCAGAAGAAGAGAGAAAGAGAGAGGGACAGAGCCAGGCGATAAAATCCTTCCATTCATAAGGCGTGATTTTAGCACGATAGATCGTGAATACGGGTTTCAATCGATCGATCGCTTTTTTGATCTCCTCGATTTTTACGCGCGAACAACAGTAGCATGTACTCACGGAAGGCAATACATTAACCCTGGGATTATGAATTCAAATATGGCTTTCGTAAGAACCAAACGTCCATGTTGATTTTTTAAACGAAGTGTTTCAATAACTTGTGGAAATGATTCATACCACCATTCCTATTCGATTGCTCCACATTAGAATCTCGATTAGTCACTCTTTTTCCTGTATTTTGAAAGAATATTCACGCACGACGCTGAAGGTAATATGTTATTATTATGCGTCAAAAGTACAAATGACAATTATTTCGAGGTCACGGCCGGATTGCACACAGCGGCAGGCAAATGCACTTACGCGGTATCGATTGTCTTCGACGAGTTCACGGTGGCAACGCGTATGTAAGTACATCACGATAAACCATCGTGTCCGATGACACCGATAAGCACGACGGAAAATATCGATCAGCGAGAGAGTTAACCGCGTGTAATTATGCGGTCTATTCGTTTCGCGGGTTCCGGTACCATCGCGTATCACTTTGCAAAGCATTCGAGACTATCCTGCCCATTTATAAGTGTCTTTCGCTGGGAACCGAATTCCACGCTTCGTCCCTATCGGGGAAGACAAAGGTTAATTGCGACCCAGTGAAACTTAGCTGCACTGACGGCAAATCGAGGTTTAGGCTAGCATTCGGACTTGATGCCGGTAATTTGTAAAGTCACGTCAGTCCAATTACTAGGCTAACTTCCAGAACCGGAACCGTCTATCGTTTTAATTCTATTTTAACCTTTCCACGATGTATCCGAGAATCGAAATCGTATACGAAATTAGAATTACAAAATATTCGATATCAATTGCCTAAACGGAGTTGCTTCCGTGACCGCGAGTGACGTCAGAAGTAACCCCTTTCAAATTACATCTGCACCAAAGCAGCCAATACACTTGGTATCAATAAACTACGAAATAAGGTCACAGAGGTCCGTCACGAACCACCCCTTAGGTTTTAAAAATATTCGATTCATAGTCAAGTTCTAATATACTTTGCTAGTAACGAATGTTTTATTCATCGATATCTGTCATCGCTCTTGAACCACCCTTGGTCCGCCATTTCATCATTTTGGCGTTGAGTTGCTGAGGGCAGCGAAAGGGTGCATGGAAACGATTCCTCGCGTACACCTGAGCCCCTGAACGCGAATGCGATTTGAGTCAGGTGGGAGGATGGAAGGTGGAGTTACGAGCGAGGAGGGCCCCTGGTAGGGGTCCCTGGCGTCGTTGCGTACCCAGGTAACATTGGACCCCCACTTGTGAGTTCCCGAGCCGCATATACGACGGCCCGACACCGATATACCCGACAACGACAACGACGCCGACCGGCAACCATCACCCGTGCCTATCGCTCGCAGTTGCAGTTAGCCACGGGCGCTCACAGTAGAACACGCGATTGTATTCAAGCTCCGCAGGTGATCCCCGGCGTTTCAACTCGTCTCCGATACGCGTACGGATCGGCCGATTTTCCCGTTTCGCGCGCGTTGCAACAGTGAGTCACAGGTGCCACGAAGCAGACCGGATGATTGAACAATTGGGATTCTCTCTTTCTCCTATGCCGCTTCGACTCGCGCGTGTTGCGCATACCTGTTTGTCACGAAATCGGAATTAGGGGGAAGAGATCGGCACCGACAGATGAGACTCGTTCGCCCGAGTGAAGGTACTCCTCGGACGAAGGAAAGTGACAGTGAGTAGATCCTGTGAATTCATGGATCCTGTGCCGTCAAGGATTCCTCACAGTGCCGAGAGCCACAGGAGGGATGTGCAACGATCTCGACGAATTTGAACCGCCGATCGAGAGTTCAGGTGTCGTCACTTCCCGTGAAACCCGAACAATTCGGAGGGAAAGCGGTGTCGCTAGTTACGCGCGTTTTTATTCAACTACGATCTCTCGTCTTCATTTATTCGCATCGAATGATCGCGTAACAACACGCGGGACAAACGGTCGGTATACGGTATTTTTGTAATCGAGAAACCAACGTTCCGCCGGAACGCTAATCGCTTTCTTTTGCAACTCGTTTCGCACCGATTTAGATTTCGATATTTTCGGTGATTCATCCATCCGAGTCCGTTACTCGGCTCCGCGAGAGTTCAAGGAAATGCGGGCTTGTTCGTCACTTTTCGAAATCATTGTTTTCAACCCAATTACTCCACGATCTCGTACACCCCATTATATGGTAATCGTAGCGGCACGTACTCGACGACGCAATGTTACTTCATGCTCGAGTAACTTTGAAATATTGGTAGCATAATCGGCCGGGACACGCAGTCGCGTGTAATTTTACTCATTTAATAAAACGTGTAATCACCATGTAGACCAACCAGCTGAGTTTGGTCTGTTGATTTTCAAAGGCACAATTTGATAGCAAAACGGCAGGCGTGATACCAATTATTATCCAATACTTTTTATGTCAGGGGTCAAGTAAAAGGTGGCCTGCAACACCTCGTGTAACCCGTAGAGAGAATATTGTATGATTATTTGATTTTGTAACATGACATTATGTGCATTGTGAGCAGGTAACGCTCTGTTCGTTCACCTCGTGCTTGACCTGACTTAGATCGTCGATCGTAGACGTTCATTGATCGATACGCAGACGCTCTTTTTTATTCCTGCCTCGTCGAGCTCATGAGTCAACGTTGTTCGATATCTAAAACGCCGCGAGCCACGTTCACGGATCATTCTAGCTTTGGAACGAGGTCGAGTTTCATGCGCTCCAACTGCAACGAATTTTCCAATACTTCTGGGACCGTACTACATCATCGCTTCATGTAGATTTAATGAAGGAATTCTTATCCGGGGTAATACCTCGCAAATATCATTCGGCGAAATCTTCTTTTAATAATAAGCAAGAGATTTTTAACGATCGTCACGCGCAATATTTTAAGCAACTGTCCGGCCAGTGAGTCACCCAGGGAACGTTGTATTTCCCTCGATTTAATTGAGAACTCTGACGGGTAACGATTTGTCGAACAGGGAAAAATTGTTCGCTTCTGACTCACGGTTCACATAAAAGATCGTCATAGGTGTCGGGCGTTCCCATTCACGAATCAAAACGATAAATCACGTTTATCTTGGGCCCAGCTGGAGCCTTGCTCGCGCGAATCAACGTCACGTTGCAATAACGGAACTACGTCATAAATTAGCGAGTCAGTCCCAGCGGCCAGGTAGCCCGATAAAAATTTCCTGGCCACCTTCGCGTCACACCGGTTTCTCCCGTGCTCTCGGCACCGTTCCCTTCTATCCGCACGGTCCAAGAAGGTCAAGTACTTTTCGCATACCATCCCTTCCGGTTACCGATCCATATCGATCCGCGTTTCACGTTCCCATCGAGTTCGGTCGATCGGTTCTACTTTAACAGAAACCTTCGTTCTCCAATTTAGAGTGAAGAAGCGGATATCGCTGAGATAGCGCAGAGAAAGATTTCCGAAATCACGAGAATCGAAAGAAGTTCGAAGAAGCGAAGAAAGTTCGTAACGTCTAACTGCGAGAAGAAAAAAGGAAGAGAAGTGCAGAGTGGTAGCCGAAGACGGTGTTACGTTGCTAGAGGGAAACGTTTACGTGGTCGTAAAACGGTGACACGGAGGGGGTTTTACATGCGTCATCGTCGTACGGGTACAAATCGCACGCGACCATACGCTCCGAAGACAGTACACGTGCGTAACGACGCGCTCGGTCGATCCTGCGAGGTACCGGGTCTCGATTCTCTTCCAAGGACGCGCGGTGATAAATGCGGTACCGGAGATGACGACCTCCGTGTTCTCCAAAATGCCTGTTCGGTTCCTCGCGCTGTGGTTTATCGCGTGCAACGGTGAGTACATCAGCTTTTATTTGTACCATCGTCAATAAAAAGGTGTAATTGTCAAAAATGAAAATATTAATATTGAATAATACGTGTTGAACTGAAATACAGGTAAAGAAACTTGGTAGCGTTGAGCTTTGGACCGCAGTTGAATTATTTATTAAATATATTCCGTGTAATATATTAAATTATTATTTGTTAAATTTGTTGTGTAGCATATGCGACTATTAACATTCGCTGTGCCTACATATGTAAATTTTCATAAACAATGCACGTTCTAATTTTCCTAAAGATAAATTTAAAAACATATCGCGTGACGCAAATGTTTATGTAAGATTAAATAGTTTCGCGCGTAAATCGTCGCATGTATGAATTGAAAATACGTCAATTTATTATCAAGAATACTCTCTGAAAGAAGAAGTAAATACACGCTGAACAATAAGTGATATCAATGAGTGAATGGTTTAACGATTAGTTCTCGAGAAAAATCGATTTCACTGCACAGATGCAGACTGTGATATGTTATGAATCAGAGGTTACAAAACCCAATGTTATGATATCGGCCAGCTGATAGATACGAATTAATATGCTAGCAGCCATCATATTTACAACTTCGAAGGCTTTAACCTTGTCAAGGGCCACGTAGCCATTAAATGCTATGACAGTGGTTGCATCCTAAATGACTATTGCGAGGGCATTGGTTCTTCCAGTCACTAACACGTAATATGCCACTATCACCTCGATTATCGATCTTCGCTCTTAATTACGGTCATTTTTTCTCTACTAACTTAAGCTAAAAATTTCTTTCATTTCGTACACGAAAGTATAGAAGCTGTCAATCATGAATAATTGCCTGTATTTACTAAATGTAGTCGGGAACGTCGTGTATCATCATTTAAGACTGAGATCGAACTCTCACGCGATGCGTTACACGGCTTATCCAAATTCCTTTCGCATCAGAAGCCGGAGCTCGCCGAAATTGCGTGTAAACGGTCTCATGAGCAGTACCTTGACAGTGAAACCAGCTCCCAAGGTGATTCCCTTACCGCGTTTCGAGATCTCTATTTCTCTTTCCAGGCTCGCGGCGCTCGTTTCCATTAAAAACGCGGCACGGCACGGCACGCGGCAGCCGTGCCTGACCATGCGAAAATCTGTGTTAGCGGGCTTGATTCACTTTCGTTTGATAACGACGGTGCCGCGTGTCCCGTTTAAATAACAAACAATGAGTAATTTACGCTTGTAACAGAGCGGAGGCGAAATCGTGGCAATTTCGAGTGTGCATAATCAGAGCGAGACGCGAATCATCGCGTCGAATGGAATATACGACTCGCGCTGGTTATATTCGGTTCGTTTATAAGTGAATTGAAATTGGAAGTGTGATTACGGTGAAAGGAATGAGTCTGGATAAAAAGATCTTCGATTTTAAGTTTCTCTGTGATAAAATCCGAAGGTTTAAAAATTATGCAGTTTATGGCCAAATGATTATAAAAGTTATAAAAATTATGATTGATGGAAAATCCAGAGAACTTTTACCACCAACAAAAATTTCATATTAAATATGTGAATACGTATGTATATACTACTACTAGATACACGAGGTGAATGTTTTATTACTTCTGGCCCATTCTGTTCAACGTACGTCATAGCTGACCCTATTCCCGAGTTGGGTCCTAGTTTACGAACTTGAAGAATTTTGTACACGTTTCAGAAAAGCTTAACTCTTGTACCTGAAAATTTTTCTTTAATATCAGAACGCCATAAAGATCTTTGCACAATTCGTTGTTGGGAACGATGCAACTTGAAACGATCTTGGACCATGTACCATGATTCACCGAAGGAAGAAAATTCTGTTCGTTTACTCTCGTCGAAAATAGATTATTGCCGGCATCGCTGCACCCGATCGTCGAGAAGCCAAGCAAAAAAGGCACGCATCTTCTCCTTTATCGTGTTTTAACGTGTAACAATATAGCGTGCAATCATCAAGCGCAAGAACGAAATAGATATTATCAACGGGCAAAAAGGGGAGGAACATCAGCTTCTTTGGGATGAAAAAAATGATAATTGAATTGCTCGCTGGGATAATAGCGAGCAATAACAAAACGGTTTTGCGCGTGGAAACGTTAATTATCGTTCGATAATGCCGGTCGTGAGACGACGATACCATCGATGCGCGTGTAGTTTTAGGCGGTGAAATTTTTTGTCGATCATTTTTCGACGCCTCTACGACGTAAAGCATTCATGGCATACCTGGAGGAGCGGCGTACTCACGGCCCGAAAGAACTGGTTCTTCTGCGGAGGGTGGTTAAACCCGATGCAATGCGTGCATTTAGTGAAACATCGCTCTGGAATGCAAACACGTGAAGAAGGGTAGGAACCTGCATGGGAACTATCGTACGATCTTGCGTTACACGAGCCATGCCTGCCTGAATTTTATGCCTTCTATAGACACGTTCATTTTGCTCGTTCGCTTCGAATTTTACGTAACGCTCATCCGTTTGAAATTATTCGCTTGCCGCAAATCGAATGTTAGTCTTTTAAATATTTCAGACGAAAATCTTTCTCAATTTGTTTTTCTCAGTACGAATTAACATAAATGAATTTATCGAATTCGTCTTTCACCAAGAGTTGTGTAGTATTAAAGTTTTAACAATTCATTTATACTTGAAATTGTTAAATAAAGTTATGAAAATAAATTATTGAAAAGGATTATTAAAATCAGATTATTTGAAACGGTGTAATGGAACTCTAAATGCACCATTCAAAGAGTTTGAGATTTTAGGATTCATAATCTGGTAGTTAATAATTGTTCGAAATTGCAATAAGAGAGAAGTGAAGAAATGAATAATAAATTATTGATATGAAATATATAGTACTGTACTTGGAACTAGATTTACTGTATTCGAAGAAAACATTCATATGCATCGACCTAATACATGATCGTTTTCTCTTTCTTCCTTTTGCATCTAACTCGTTGATAATTAATTGAACATGGCTTACTGAATTGATAATTCTCTATCTAAAAATACACAATTATTATAATTTTGAAATGAAACTTCTTTACGTGCACATCAATATGCTTGAACACATATGGACACAAAGGCGTAAAAAGTAACAGTCCTTCACACTTCCTAGAAGTATCTTTAATTATAACGTTCGTATAATAGAGACGATCTGTATACGTTTATAAGGAGTTGCATGTATAAGTGGATTAAAGTAATATAATCACCAGGAGTCTCGATGTAACCGGTCTGCCTCGATTAAGCCAGTTAATCGGGATCCCATAACTATACAATACAATAATGTCTTGGAGAATTCGAACCGAAATATTCGCACTTCTTTTAATCAATTAATTAACCAATGCGAGTAAACGTACTTTCCTATCCTAACCTAACCTAACCTAACCTAACGTAACTTAACCTAACCTAACCTTTCGACCGTGACAATTATTGCCTCGAACATTATTTCTTCCCCCTTGTGCATCATCGTGAACTTTCAGAGTTTCAGTTAAAAAAAATAAAATAATTAACGCAATTTCATTTAACAATTGCATAGAAACACTGCTAGAATTTTTTTTAATAAAATTTCCCAATGAAAGTAAGGAAAAATGTAAGAAGAACCGAAGAATTTCAAAGATGTATCAAAGCTATTCGTACGAACATTATGCTAAACTTGCCACGTTAATAAGCGATTAACAATCGTTGCGTCAATTGTACTTCACTAATTACGAACGCGTTCGCTCCTTTCGATTCCGACGATTTATACAGTTGGAGAACAGTTACGACCATGAATGATTCCGCTCGGTAACGAGCGAAACCGAGCCGTGCGCGATGTAATATTTGCGAGCCGCAGATGTGACATAAATCGATACGTGTACGGAAAGCAAGAGGACTGGGACAAAATAAATGGATCGATCGTTGAATGTCCCTTGCGAAGAGTATCAGTGGCCGATTGCGCATCAAGACTCTAAATAGGTCACAAAATTTATGCATTAGTATTTAAAGAAATATTTCTTGTTAAAAATCCAACATACATTTATAATAAATTCCATGATTTATGGATAATAAAATGCATCACGTATCCTGGTTTGTATAATACCATTAGATGTATTAAAGTACAGTTACCTAAAACTTGTGTCAGATGAAACTCAGCAAACATGTAGTTAATACCTGCATGCAAAAATTTCGTATTCCGTGTGAATACGTTTTCCGAAAACACGCGTTCCTTAAATAGTTCCTACAATTCCAAGTGTCCAGAATTAGAATGCCCTACTTTCGAAAATCCACTTCCTGAGCTATTCTCGCGGTTGATTTTTCAATCATCGTATTTGATATCGAATACAACGCGATTTTTAACGTTATCTATGGTGAGAAGGTCACGGAAAGGTAACGCCCAAGCATTTTGAGTTTCACAACGCGTCTCTACGTGGGAAAAGAAATCGAGTCTTTCTAATTGTCCTGCTACGGGAGACACCGACGTGGCACTGGGTTAACGACCGTTACTTGCCTATCGGCTCGTTCTTAATTACAGAATGAAATCCTCCCCGATCGAATCCTCATTTTT
>SHCU01000041.1:429066-441133 GCA_004307685.1 Ceratina australensis | reverse complement strand
CCGCATGGTGAGCGTAACGAGACAATACCAAGGACCAAGTTCGGTACGAACGCGTGTTACATACCGCGGTACCGCGTAGAAAGTGTGAAACGGTGAACACGGCCGCTCTTTCATTCAGAGAAATTCGATCGTCATCGTACGATGGTATTATATGTATACATTCTTATATTAATCGTACAATTCCGTAACAATACTTTTTTTAATTTCTTCATCTAGTTTTAACGACTACAAGATTCCGTTTTACCGAAGAAGACACAGGAAGCAAGAGTCAATGTACATAAAAGACTATCGATGAAGTTCTAAAATGTGTCTTAGATATTCTGACCACGTACCGCTTTACAACACTAATTCCTGGTGGTTCCCCTTTTCACAAATATTTTATTATCGATCCGTCCCTGATTCTATTTGCACATGGTGACAGACGCGCGACGCAAGGCGATTGTCTACGTGACTGTCGTTGCTTCCTGCCCGATGTGTCCTACATATATGTATGTTCAACTGATTGTGAGCACCTTCGGATCGTGGTGTAGCTTAAGCGTAACACCTAGAACCTGCTCGAGTTCCTGCTGTTTCTTTGAAAATCGTCAAAAACTAAGTGTGCTAGGATCAAACACTTAGAATATGACTGACCCGTTCAGAGTATCTGACAACTTAGTTTCTTAAGAAGAATACATAAGAGGTATAACAGGAGATATTGATTTTTGTGAAGACGTTAGCAGGCATTTGTCAGATTAAAAAGGAATTCTTATCTGTAAATACCTCGGTCCGATGGAATCTCTAAAATCTTTTTTTATGCGAGGCCAGCTGACAATTTGAGGGGACGTGATCGCATTATAGATATCTATGGTGGTATTTAAAATACTCGTGGAATTTCGAACACGTTTGGCAATCGAACGGTCCACCGTAATGCGTGACTTTCCTTTTCTATAATCTTACAAAACATGTTTAGGACGCCGCGCATCAAACAAGCTAAACATAGCCGGGAAATCCCGCGTTTAATTGAACGCTATTTCGAATTCTCAGGCGTACCCGTGCCGGAAGAATCTGATGGGGTCAGCACAACGATCGACACGACGGTTTTCTCCGTCGATTCCGAAATCGAAGGCCATTCGATGGACGATATTTTGCCAGGTACGAAGCCGTCGCCATCGAATCCTGTGATGTTCGTGGATGTTCCGGAGCACATAGAAACGGAACTCGGCTCGTCGGTGCTACTCGCATGCAGAACAGCTAGTCCTGTAGCTGAGTGCCAATGGTCTTGGCAGCCCTTGCCGCCTGTCCATCTGCCGCTCCCGGATATCAGCGAAAGCCCTATCACGAGTTAGTTACCAATATTCTTCTTATCTTTGTTGATAAAATGAACATCGAATTTTGTTCGAATCATAGACTAATATTAAATGTTATGTTTGTTTCGATTACTGTGAACGCAGTCTTTACGATGACTCAAGACGTTATTACGGATGATTTGTTGTCGACGGCACTTCTGCGCTGCGTATTTATCGGAGTTTACTCGTAATTTATAGCCACCATGGTCTCGGTGATTCAGACGACAACTACGCCGACTACCAATCCATTGCCTGTACGACAATTTCCTGCCTTCGGGAACAATAGCAACGACTGTTCCGTAAGATTCTCGAGTACGAAACATGAGCAGACCGGATACTGGACCTGCGCCGCGAGAGCATCCACGAATGATCCTTTCACTAGCACGGAACCTGCTAAACTGAGCATCGTTAATGACCAACTGGGTACGGATTGTTGATGGCCCTTTTGTCCTCTCTAATTCGAAGTCGGATAACATCTAATTTCTAAGATTCGAAGAGTTCGAAATGGGGATAGACTGATAGACCGAAGTAAATTAGCAGCGTTCGTTCTAAAATGTGTAGGTCCAGCGATCGTGTTCGCGAAGCTCGACAACGTGGTCGAGATACCGGCGGGATCCTCAGCGCAGATAATGTGTCAGATGAAGTCGCCCGTTCGTGAGTGTCAATGGTCCTGGCGACAATTAAACCAGTCGCAACCGTGGAATCTGGAAGTGAAACGATTCCCAGCTTTCGGCAATGACAGCACCGATTGCAGTATTAAGTTCAAGAATGTGTTGCCGGAGCAGGAAGGATACTGGACCTGTGGCGCCAGAATTGACCCAAATTCTTCCTTCACACAATCAAATCCCATTCGATTTCTCATTTCAGAAGGTAAGACAGAAATTATTTTTACTTCAGTCGCAACAGTTCCTTGAAATTCTCATTTCGACTTATTTCGTAGTTGAGTTCGTGCAACTATCTAAAGGAGTCCAGGTAGCATCCGGCGAGTCGGTTCTTCTCAGGTGTTTAGTGAATAAACCGGTGGTTCAATGTGAATGGTCCTGGAGGACCTCGAATTCAAGTCTAGAACCTGTGCTGATTAAGAAGTTCTATCCTAATAAGGATGCTGACCATGATTGTTCAGTGAGGTTCAAGAACATCTTGTACGAAGAGGAAGGCCTCTGGACGTGCGGTGTTCGATTGTCTCCGGATGGAATGCTACACGAAGCGCCACCCGCGACTGTTAGCCTTCTACCCACAGGTACAAATATCAAGACATTTATAAGACACAAGTTGGAACTCTTCTTACGTTCCTTATATCTCTTAACTTCTATAAATACGTTTATCCATTAGAATTGTGCGTTCGATCGATCAGTTCTCCTGTTTCAGCCAAAGTGAACTTCGTTGAAATGCCGATGGACACTTCGGTGCCGATTGGTACGGAGACCACGTTGAAGTGCGTAACGAGTAGCCGCGTGGAGAAGTGTACGTGGTCCTGGAAACCGCAAGGGACCGAGTCGGAGATAGTCTTTCAAGAATTTCCGAGTAACGGCGACCTTGGAAGAGATTGTTCACTTATGTTGCCGCATGTCGACGCCGAGAAACAGGGCCAGTGGACTTGCCAGGTGTCGATCAGTTCCCTCAACACTGTGCTGACCTCGCCGCCCGTCAAGCTCACCACGTTCGAGCAAGGTATATTTTCCTAACATTCATCTCCTCTAGTATTATCCCTTACTTTATTATTTACTACCATTCATTTATTTCAGACGAAGTCAAGTTTTCAGAATTGTCGAAAGATATTCAAATATCAGCTGGCGGAAGCGTGTTTCTTCATTGCGTGACCTCTTCGGCCGTGGAACAGTGCCGATGGTCCTTGACGCCGGTTAACTCGAACACGACGGTGGTCGTGAAGCAATTTCCGGCGGCAGGAAGCGAGGCCAGGGACTGCAGCGTCAGGCTGACGCACGCGCTCGCGGAACAGGAAGGCCTGTGGACCTGCGGCGCCAGGATACGCGGCAGACAAAATTATACAGACGCGCCACCGGCGAAACTGAGCCTCCTGGAACCAGGTATCATAGAATCTTGAGACAGATCCGCGACGTTCCTATCGTTTCATGGGTGTAGAGCAAAAATCATTGATTTACCGGGTCCATGGATCTGCGGTTGATATGACTGCCTCGGATGCTCGCAGCAACCTCGAGACGTAGTCGTGGATCGGCCATAGATCCTGACGAAGGACACGCGTATAGCTTAAATTTAAGCGTACATTGTGTATACATGCACGTTAGAAGGATGAGTCGATTGAACTTATGAAGGTATTAAGTCTGCTGAAGCGCCAATAGCGTGCAGAGCAACTTTTCATCTCGACAGGCTTGTAATTTACTCGACGTACCTTTAAGAAATCACACTTAAAGGTTGAATACGTAAGTCGACTTTACTGTCGCACCAAGAGATATAATTACGCGTTTCAAATCATATTAGATAAATGTTGCGTAATGGTAATCTGAGATTATAATTTTGCTCGCACGTAAATATCTTTCACTTTATTCCTTCTTCTTTCGTATGACGGAAAGCATCCGGATATTCTCATGTTAAGTTATTACTCATCCTACGATCCTGCGATGTATACACGATGTATCTGGGAAATAAACAATTAGTATTTGCGATCAGTATCGTTTGGAAACACAACACTGCATAAACAGCCAGCAGCAGTAAAAACAGTGATTAACTTCCGAGGTGTCAAGCAAAATTGATCGTGACGTACAATTGAAGACCGCGAATATGCGCGATCAAAGCAATTCCTGATAGTATGATCAGAGAGTGATTGCGTGGAGTAGATGATCGCATTTAAATTCCCCGGAGACTGTTGAAAGCATCTGGGTGAAGGCATCGCTGCGGTGATGGAACCTGCATGACGTTTCACATCGATGCCTATCTCTTTATGCGACTCGAGAACTAACAATAAGCGTTAACCGCGTCTGTAACACAACGTCAAAGAGATAGACATGCAAACAGATATTTTCCAAATTTCGTTAAAACAAGCATCGGCGTCCACGATTTGTTTTCGTACGGAGAGTCCAGTGCGTTTGGGAACGAAGACAAGATTCCTTATTGTTTGTATATTGTAACTGTATGTGTGTTTGCCATTCATCGCATTTGCATCAATTAGCATTAGATAGTCTTTAATTTATTTTGTTTGATGATATCAGTTACTGCTTCCTTTCGTAACGCCTTCCTAGTGAATCTTCACAGAGACTTATTGGATCGTTGCCCTGCGGGACTAGTCGGCGCTTCGCAAGTAACAAGTGATTAATAATGCCGTCCGTTTTTATTGAGAGGCGCATGCATCATTAAAAAAACACATTCAATGATCGTTCTTGCTATGATTGTTCGCCGGGCAATTATTATATTCCATTCCCGCGATTAACTCTTCGCTATCTCATCCGTCGAGCCGTGTGCCTGTACGTTTGCTAAACTCTGTTTTCAGTAAGTTTAAGTAACGTAGGTTTTCCTCTTTCCCTCGCGTTAATGACACGCTTAAGGAGCGCGCACCTCTTGTTAAATAATGTCTATCACTCAATGTCATTCACCTTTTCTTATTTATATGCTCAACGACAAGTCTACGCTCAAACGATTTCGCATTTAGCATAGTTAGTGGCCGCGTTAGTAGGTACGTGAAATCATGTTGTACGTGTGTACTTAAGCCTTGTCGCGAGCATTCTGTTCGCATTTATTGTTAATTGTTATTACCCGTACTATTTATTGTCGAAAACAGCCGTTAACAGGGAAAGTGTTCTCCATCGGACTTCACTAATTTTTAAGGAATTAGTTAAACGATAAGCGACCCAGATTTGATTTTTTTCTAACCGACGCTAATTTTCTTACATGGCGTCTTGACGAACAGCGGAACTGATCCGCTGTAGGCAACTCGTGCGCGATAACTAAACATGTTAGTTGATAATTATTTAAAAAGAGACTACGCGTAGGAAGGTTAACGTTTAAGACTAAGAACATTTATTACTTGTTAAGCGAAATAGGTCTTAAAGAGATTTCAACGTGCTAATAATGATCGAACTCGTCGCACGAATGCTAACGAATCGATTAGTTGAATCGTGCCGGTGTACTGCTAAACGAAAAGTTAGCGTACTCGATGACACTATGAAACAACTTTTTTTATTGGAATACTACGATACGCACTTATTATGTACTCATTATATTCACCTATATGTTAAAATTAACGCTAAGTAGACAATTCTTACTGTTAAGCGTCGCGTTTGAGATGTGCACCGTAATCGAACAATGCGGCTCATCGTCGTTGCGAATTAATCATAGCTACTTTCGAATCGCTATAGTTCCCTATAGCGATACTTGTAAATAATATTTCGATTTTGAGGAGGGACTATGATCGCGACGTCGTTGTTTGAAGGGAGTTCGATTGATTCGCGCCGCATGCAATAATCAAACGTAGATCGCTTTCGTTCGAAGCTAATTAATACCTTCGTGTGCCATTGAGCTACTATTAAGTTTCTAAAACGAGCAATTTCAGGAATCTGCAGATGGATATGATCGGCGGATCGTACGCGGTTGCGCGTCATTGTAAACGTAAGCGATTTCTTCAAATAAAATGATAATACGAAAATATCATCGCTGCCTCCTCATTCCCATTTGCCTTTGATGCTAACAGACACGAGCGGTCATTTGAATTTGAGATTATGTTTGCGAATGGATCATTGTCAGTAACGCACCGTTCATCATGTGTACACAGGTGATACGATTTTCTCATCGCATTTTAACAGAGAATATATTACATGTGTAAATTGCTTGGCACACACTGCGAACACCCAATGCACACATCGATCTGTGTTCTCGTTCTTGGAAGGATCTGCACTACAGAAGAGGAAGATATAGATGACGAATCAATGGAGGGTATCAATGATTAAATAGTAGAATTTGATGATTTTTAGACCCGGTCACTGTGGCAGTATGGGCTTCGCCCCATCAAATGGTCACTCTCTCGTGCAAAGTAGAGAGCGTGCTATCGAAAGTGCAGTGCCACTGGATTCATGCACCGAAGATACATATTTATCAAAATATGAATAGGACGAAAAGGTGATTCTCCTTTCTTCGCGAACACTTTGTACATGGAACGAAAACTTTAGTTGTAGATATGTAATTTCGTTCGCTAGGCACAATTTGCAGATGGATTACAATACAGGCATATGTTCTCTGGAATTTAAACCCAATCATTCGGATCTAGGTCAATGGATGTGTAAATTCACAGTTTCTGATGATCATGCGGAGATAGAGCTGGGAAGCGCATCCGTAGTTTTGTTGAATACTGTAGCTGGTACATATTTTATAATTAATAGCTAATTTAACACGAGTTCATTAATTATCTTGGTTAAATTAAAAAAAAATTTCATTTTTAGATGAGAAGTTGGGATGGATAGTAGGCGCTCTGACGGCTCTGATTTTGTTTCTGATGATTATTATCGTCGTTCTAGTAGTATGTAAAACGCGTTTCTTCGTCAGGAAGTCATCGCGTGTTTTAGAAACAATTCCTCCGGAGAAGAAGAATACTTTGAAATTAAGTAACGAACGATATACCAGAACTCCATCGAAATTTGATTTACAAACTTCTGAACAAGAAAATCAAAATGTGGTAAGTATTGATAGCGTTCTCCCCCAAAGGAGTCCACACTTCTACGATCGTGTCGGTAAAAATTGAAAATCTTCGAAAGATTATGAAAACATTCGAATATAATTTTTAAGTTTAGATTCATGTACCACGATTGGAAGTAATCACATGAATAAAATAGACCATAGAGAACATGTATTTTTAATTTCATCCCTGTCCTTGTAAAAGTAGTAGTAATAAAAGTAACAATCAATGGAATCGATAAATAACAAAATAAAGAAAGTATATTTCATATTAATAAAAAACATGTTTACAATAATTCTAATGTATATTACACTTTTTTGACATCAATCATATTGATTCTTCAAATATTACTTAAGAGAATCTAATTGCGATTGCATTTTCTCTAGGTTCTGGTACAAGTCTATAAGTTCCTTCTTATCAAATTCAACTGTTAATTTAGATTCCTTTTCTCCTGTCAGATTCAATTGTAATAATGCCATTGGACGTACATCTTTTTTAACAGTGGAAGATGCAGCTTGGATATTCAAACACCAATCGATATCTTTGACCTGTAGCAAAACAAAGTAAGAGGAAAATGTATGCATAGATTTTACATAGCTATAAATGTTAACTGTACCTGAACTGGGAATATAGATAAATGCCTAAAATTATCAATTATGCCTTTCCCATATGTGATCCAAGCATTCAAAAATATTTGAGTTTTGTCATCGTCAACCTTAAAAGTATCTTTCAAGGTGCTTTCCATTATTTGAGGCTTTATAATGTTACAAGCAGCCTGCTTGTAAATCAATGTCACTGCATCTAGTAAACAAACTAGATCATCCTTATTTAAGTCCAAAGAGACTAACAATTTCTCTTCTTCTTCTTCACTAAATATTTTTGTATTGACGGTAGATTGAAGTGTCTGGCAGATGCGATTTATTAATAAACGAAACTTACTGTTGTCTATCTGATTTGCTATTTTCAAGCCCAACTCAGTCCTGAAACCAATAATGAATCATTAGACAAAACAAATGAAATATATTCGAATTGAAACACTTATGAATTTAAATACTACCGCGCTGTAATTGTGATCCAGGAAGTCATGATTGTAGACACGTTTGTAGGTTACTTGATTAACTTGAGCAAAATCAACTAACAAACATCACATATTTCTATTGATTTATTACGGTTACTTATGCACAGTTACACTATTATAAAATAGTCATGTAAGTATGACATACAACTTTTATTTATGCGCATCGATTAAGCCCGTTAGTCATCTGTGAACCATAATTACTCGCAGAATGCACTGCAAAGCACGGTATCAGAGAAGAAATGAGAGCACGTCTTTCTTCTCAGTATGCCGCATTACGAAGTAGTGCACCATGCGGCCAATTCGGGAAAGTGTTCCACCTTAGCACATACCAAAACCTTTTCAGCAGAAATCTAATCGATTCAATTCCACCGCATACATGGTGGTACGCTGAGAAGAAAGGCGTGAGCACGCCCATTTTCTTTCTGATCGCGTCTGGCAATTCTTCCATAGTTCATCGAGTATTCTTTTTTAAACAAATTCGTTTTCGTAAATAAAACCGTTTCCTTATATCAATCTTAATGTGTACCAAATATTCTTTCAGTAGAATTAAAAGAATGACAGACGCTAGTCTGTCTCGCAACTTCTTGCATGCGTGTCAGAATGGCGATTTACCTAGAGTGGAAACCCTCGTATCGAAAAATAACATTCAAGATTGGACATCTTTCCGGCACAGTACTTCCGGTGACACCGGGATGCACGTTGCAGCGCGTGAGGGTCATTTGAATATTGTTCGCTACTTGTGCGAAGCTTTTGATAAACCGGACTTTAGGAACGACGTTGTCAACAAGGATATGAAAAGACCATTGCATGAAGCGGCACAATTTGCGCGCAGTGACATCCTTATATATTTAATTGAGAAAGGTGCTTTTAATTAGCGTAACACATTTATTACTAAATTAATGTAAAAAGGGGAATTTTGTAAATTTATAAAAGAATCAATATTGTAGAAATGAAAAATATGTATTCACGGACTGTCTATGCTCTTCGAAGGTGCAACTGTAGATTGTTTGAAACGCGCCGATTGGACACCACTCATGTTGGCTTGTACAAAAACCGGAAGTGAGGCCTGCAAATGCATCGCGGCACTCCTGGAGGCGAAAGCAAATCCCATTTTACGAAATAAAGACGGATGGACATCTATGGACATTGTTTGTCGCTCTGGTGACGAAAATGCTTTTGATTTATTAATTAATCAATCTGTCGATTGTATAAATAATCGAAGTAATAATGGTCGCAGTGCTATGCACATTGCTGGTAATTATAATTAAGCCGTTAAACATTCCTTGTCGCTCAACATGTAGTACTCAATAGTACAAATTTGTATATCATCGAATTATATTTTACTTTTTTAGCTTTTCATGGTCACAGGGCCTTAGTCGAGCGTCTTGTAAAATTAGATGCGAATATATTAAATGCGCGAGATTCTTCCGGGTCCACTCCCCTTCACGAGGCCATTAAAGGAGGGCATTTAACTCTAGCGAAGCGATTAATAGAATTGGGAGCTGAAATAGGAGCTGAAGACAACGTTGGTCAGACTATTCTTCATGTGGCAGCTTTAGCCGGGGATGTTGAAGCTGTTAAATATATTTTGGATAACAAATTAATCGATATACACAGAGGGGCGATGTTCAATATAACTCCTTTAGTTGCAGCCCGAAGAAGTAATCAGAAAGACGTAATCGAATGTCTAATTCAATATGGCGCTGTTAAATAAATTATATCTTTCCCAATGTTTGATACAATTAGAATTGCCTATTTGATTACTAAATAAAACATGACACATTTTTTATTCAGAGATTGGTACACATTTATTTATCCTCTTTTCCTGTATCAGACAGTCTTAAAGAAGCATACAAAAATGAAGAAACGGAGGCTCTTAGTAGATCGGAGATATCTAGATCTGACATTCTTCTATCTTCGTCTGTGTTCTTGCTTTTGTTCTTCATTTTCCTGTTCCTGTTGCTTCTATTCTTCGGTTTTCTTTTCGTATATCAGCGTGCGCAGGCAGAAACTTACAAATGCGCGTGAATTACACGTGTATGTGCTACAAACCATGTCCGCATTTATTATATTCTTCATTCCATCATATTTTCAGTTACACGTTCGCTTAAATATCATTTACAAAGAGGGAACATAAATGGTAAATATAGATCACAGAATCTTCACGAATTCTATGCGAGACCATGAATCGCGCGCCGGCTTTCGTCCGAAATTCTGCAATTTGACCGCTGCTCTATGCTCTTGTGTCTTTGGGTAAAACGGTTTAGAAAAAAGCCGATTCGAAAAATATTCTGACACTTTCATGGTGGTGAGGTGGCTGGGTGTGGGAAAGGATTTAGGGGCGGGGCGTTTTTTTTTCTGGGTTGACACTCTGCTTTGAACTTTCTCTGGCCACAACGCCGCTCCGAAGCATTTTCATTTGTTTGTCTTTTTTTCCTGCGCTCCTTGCACGCGAAACGAAAGCTTACTGTCGCTAGGTATCTCGAGGGACGACACAATCGGACCCGTTTACTTGCCGCGGACAGGAGAACAGGGACGAAAAGTAAAGAGAGACAGTCGCGCACGATTGTAAAGGAACATTCCCAGATTGGAGAATACGGACAGGTGTACTCGATCAGAGAGAAGATTAGCTTTGCGGCTAATTAGTCGCGTGAAAAGAGGAAACAGGAGAGGAGAAGATATTCTTTGACGAGAGGAGGTGAGAGGAAAGGGTCGGATAGGGAGGAGGATATTTATATTTATAAAACAGCTAAGGATAAAACATGCACTGTACATCTGTCCATCTGATTAACTGTCGTACAATATCCTATTCTCGATAGTTTTTTCTTTCTCCTCTCTCTTTTGCTTTCGTCTATCCTCGTGTTCTCTTCATCCTATCTCTTTGTCTTTTTTTCTTCCTTTCCCCTAACTCTCGTCTCATACAGCCGTAACGGTAAACCTAACACTCGAGACGAATGCTACAGTCCATACGAATCTTTTTTACAATCTTCTTCCTTCTTACATCGAGTTGACATACACATCAGTGCTCTCACATTTCATTTCTCGCTCTTTCCCTTTTTCATCTGTTTGACGTGACTTCTCTTTAGTGAAATCGTTTATGAATATCCAATGATTACGTGGGCTCTCATTTAATGTTTTTTATTCTGTTTGTTTGCTTTACTTCCTCGCTTAATTTATTTACACATTAACTAATTACGTTGGGGACTTAAGTTAAACCGTTTCGCGTGTATACGCCATCACGATAATAGTCACTGTAATATCCACTACTTACTAGTAACTTGTCTTATATAGAATATTCTTTTCTGGTTTTTCACATCGATCGTCTCGGTCGCCTCCCTCGCCCTCTTTTTCTCTTTCACGCAAATCCTTTCGCATCTTACTTCCACTTCTCGTTCCATCATACATAAAAGAACTCCTCTCTCTCTCTCTTTCTCTCTATCTATCTTAGCACATTTTCTCCATTTACATTACAACGTGTTCAACATGTACAAAGCCCTATTTACAATTATATACACCTCGTTTTGAGAATATCCTGACAATAATGCTTTTTTCTCACTTTCATACTCTCCCTATCCTCTCTCGCACTCAACGAATCCATAAAGAAACGTGACAATAACAGTGTGTCCTCTTTTCCTTTTAACATGGCCCGCCGGTTACGCCGTCGATTAATTAAGAAAAAAGAGAATAAGAACAGACGAGAATTAAGACTGTATATCGATTGCCTATTCACCAAACACTAAGTTTTACCCCAGTTTGACTGGCTCGTACCCTCCTACCATTTTCGATTACGATAAGTCGAACGGATGGAATGTGGCTGTATTTCTAATTATATCCGGTATTAATCGTTTCACGGGCAAGACCTTTTGCTTGTAAAAATTACTTTTGTGCATAGAACTAAGCATGATTGCAAAATGCGACGACGGAAGAAGAAAATGAATCAGAAGGTGAAGAAAAAATTTCATATGATCTGTTTTGGAACCGTATATAGTCTACCCGAGTTTCACGTGATTTTTTCGTCATTCA
>SHCU01000041.1:409227-425405 GCA_004307685.1 Ceratina australensis | reverse complement strand
CGTCTGTCGTCCTCGTGTAAGAAGACCATGAGGACAACAACAGGGTCCTGCCATCGGGGGCGTCCTAACACTCGCTGTAGGAGGGCGGTGGCATCCCGCGTCCGGTGTACATGTCCGCCTGCGGCTGCAAATGGCAGACGACCGTGTGGCCGTCGAGGACCGCGACCGTTCTCGTGTGATCCGGTTGCGGCGGTATACCGTAACTAGGCGGAAGTCGCGGCAGGTCACCGCGCTCGTACCATGCCTGCTGCTTTCGCAGCTTCTCCCAGCAAGCGTTCAGGGTTCTCTCCGCGGGGCTGTATTCCAACACGTCGCAATGAATGTTAGCGTCGCCGTTACCACGGTCCGTCAACGTTTGCCCGTAATGCACCAAATTCCTCTCGGCGGCTGGCGAATAGGGTATCAACGGCCTGTGATCGGCATAACTCCTCGACGATTGCCGGCTCATGTCGCTCTGCCTCCTGCCGTCCTCGTCGGACATGTCCGACACTTGGATCTCGCCGCCTCCGCCGCCGCCGCCTCTCTCGATCTCTTCGTAGACCGGTTCGTCCTCGTTAGCCAGATCCCGCGGCAGATGCACGTGTTGACCGTGATGGCCGTGGAACTGATGGTGACCGGGACCGTTCGCGCGACCGTCGATGATCTCCGTGTACTTGTGCTTGTACGGCATCGCCGCTCTTCTACCGCCGCCGTTACCGGTGATCCTGTTGCCGCTGATATCGTTGTTCTCGGTCATGTTCCTCGCGCCGCGATTCCGTGCTGAATGGCCTAAAGTCAGTGTGTTGTGCGTCCTTGGTGAATCCTCTTGCTCGGAGCCGCCGTGGCCGGAGTCGCGGGAGTACGATTTAAAAGAAATGTTCTGCAGGAGAAAGAAGCTCGTTTAATAACTAGACAAGTAGACAATGAATTGAAATGATCGAATGATAAACATAAAATGATTCGGTGTATTACTTGGAACGGGCCGAGTTACGAATACGTGCACGATACGACTATTACAATTTCATTTCAATAAAATTCAAAATCGTATAACTAACTCATGATGTTTAAGTTTGGTAAATGCAAATTCCTGGTTCACGTGACGCCTACGTTTTGCAAAGTAGGATAACGAATCTCGGTGGGCAAATCCGCGAGCTCGCATGCATGATCGAAGGAACGAGCCAGAATATTCCGTACGTGCTGCATGATTATGTATATACAAAAGGTATCGTGTGCGTACGTTCATATATAATGTTATTCTGTGACTACTAAATGAAAATGTAAAACACACATACATTGGAGCTATGCGTCCGAATTGATCATGTCGGAATAAGAATAGGGAGGAAAGGGTGTTTACGCAAGCTATCACCCGTGTATTCATCCGGAAATCATTTTTCCCACACCTCCATGCTGTCTCGAAGCGTCAAGTTTGGTGAAACCACGAGGTGTTCTCTCTAAGTGTGCAAAATGTGTCTCTAGGTGCTTGTCAAATAAAACCGGACGACGGCAAGGTGAGGAGATAAAATGAAATTATCAAACGAAACGAGAATCAAATGAATTAATCTTTCCTGATCCAGATTATCATATCAGCAAGAAGCTTACGAATCGGTAACTAGGTCGCGATGCCGATCTTTTTGTAAACCTGGGTCAGAAGGGATTAAACAAATCGTGACACGCCATGCAGTGAATCAGAGAAAGAATGCCACGAAGTATAGTAGTAACAAAAAATGAAAGATTTAAATCGAGACAATATGACACGAGCGAGCGAGCGAGCGAGCCTTTCGTTATTTTTTTTTGTTAGCTTTTAGCGGTGAGTTAGTTACCTTCCACATAAGGTTTTTGTTAAGGTGGCCCCAAGTGGCGGTGGCAGATTTGGGGATATTGGGAGCTGAGGGTAAGAAGGCGTGACGGGCGTACGGCAAGGTGGCAACGATGTGAGCCTCTGTCGGAGAGGATTCACCTGGCACCGTCACTGCCGGCTGCCTATCGACAATCGCCCAGCTTCGACCGGACGCCAAGTACTGTAAAAATCGAATCATTGGCCGTTCCCTCTTAACCCTTCGTTTACTGATATAAATGATGATCGATTTTTTTTATGTTTTCGATGAATAACTAGTATGCGTGTACTTAAAACGAATATTACAGTTGTTTTCGCGAATATTTTTCAAGGGATGGCTCGTTGTTGATGATACAACGTCGAGAGAATTGAATGGCAGTGAAACGAGTCAGCAACTGGTCAGACGCTCACTGTTACCGACGTGTACAATACAGATACGAATGATCGTTGTACCCTCTATATATTTAACAGGTTGTATTTGAAGCAATTTGAGATAATTTTCTGTGTAACGTTAAGGAAGAACTTATTAATAGTCAACCAGTCGAACATTAGTCAAACTGTGACTACCTTCTGTTAATTGCTGTCCGTAAATCAAACCGCAGTGTAATAGGAAGTTATGTCGAGTCATGGAAGACAAGGTTGTAATGTTCGTGTATTACAATACACGGGGGTATAATAGTCTTGATTCACAGGACACGAAAGATCAAGTGATTAACATAGAAGGCCAAGTCGGCACGATGATTAACAGCGGGGAGAACATTAAAGTCTACGACGAAACATTAATTTAGATCAATCTGACGATTGATTACAGACATTTGACTTGTTATCAGTAAACAAAGGGTTGCTCGAATCTCACGAAATCTTACGGAGCATCTCGCTCCATTTTTTTCTAATCTCAACGAAATGTTCATTCGTGGACTAAGCGTCCCCGGATCTAATTAATTCGCAATTAGTAATGCCAGATTGTTCGTGACAAATAACATGCCCGGTATTCGTCCGGAGATTAGCCGGATTTCGTGTGACACAGTTTAAAAAGAGCCCCTGGGCGACCCTTTTCGGAAGCGACGCGCGCACGAGAGACACGCTAAATCCGACGATATCTAGCGAGGAGCTGCTACCGGAAACGTGCCGGATTTAGCCCATGCACCTACGAACGTAACGGGCTGAGATACGCGACGCCTGCACGCACACAGTCTGCGTGTATATGTATGTCTCTTCTGGCGCAGGACGATAGGCGATCACATCTGTTCTTCGTTCGTATGTAGACGGATCACGCGAGTCGCCTACTTCCGGTCAAAAAATCATCAGACAAATTTGAACAAAAAAAAATAGAACTGATTCTTTGTAGTTATTAAACGTAATGATTGATTCAAACTAACGCGAATCTTGGAAGATAAAAATTTTTAATTCAGCGAAGTAAACATTTGTAATTCATTATACGTTTGAAGGTATTTCGATTACGCAATGGTGTGAGACGAGATGAGATGCAACGAGTACTCTGTTTTTTCGGTATCTGTAATGAGGTAACGCATTGGAGAACTGGTTCCTCGTATGTGAGACACTGACGAGTAACCACGCGCTGAGATTAGGACGTGTACACGAGATGTAGCAAGGAAATAGCGTAATATCGATCATCTGCTTCAGGCATTTCCGCAGTATAAAATTACCATCGCGTCGCGGTACGATGTAAAAACCGAAAACCGGGCGTAACGCATCCGGCGCGTGTTCCAGGGAACGCCGGTTTTTCACGCTTCGCTCAACTAATTATGGATTTTCACGCGAGCGTCTCTGCGCCACGTTCAATCTTGGCTTGTTAAAGGTTTCGATGATCCGTGTATTACCCTAGTCTTGCGCGCGAGTGTGCACCTGGTGTTAATTAGCGAAACGGTGCGAGCGAGAGACGGGCGCGAGGGGAGAGAGAAAAAAGTAGGAAAAAAATGAACGTTGTGTAAGTACGTTTGTGCGAGTGTTTGCGTGGGTGTGAATGGTAAGCAAAAGTGATCGAGAAGCGCGTGTGCGTACTTCCAAGTGTTCGTCTGAGCATTGCGGAGGAGGTGTGAGAGAGGAGGAGGTGAAACGAATCGATGCAGATTTTTCTCGCTTCGCCGAGTTTTCCGCTATCTTCGCGGCTAAGTGATCCAATAGTGTGACGTGTGAATCTGTATGTACGTATAACGTTTTTAAAGAGCGTCTCAACGCATATGAAGATGTGCTGGAAACCGAACCGGGTAGCAACGAGTTTACGAAAGGGAACAGAAGAAAGAGTTGATTTGGGGCACTCTTTGATCGAAAACTTAAAAAAGACATTTCTTGCGCGTGGGCAGAATTCAATGAACGGAAGAGTCAACTACTACTCTTTGTACAAGAATCTGATATCATTCGAATTTTATTCATACTTATGCGTGCCAATGTATTTACGCCGGTCGTAGGATTATGCCCACGCGATTGAGTAAAACAACATTCGCTCGTACATTACGAATCTTTCTGAACGTATACTTTTCTCGTGCAGCAGGAAGATTTGTATAGATTTATTTATTTACCGCGTTACCAGTCGGCTCACGCACCAGACGCCTCTCGACAGTGGAAAATTCAATAAGCGACAAACCGGTTATGGAAAGAAGTCGGACTTGTTAGAACAAATGCTACTAGACTCGTCACTTCAAGTTTCTGCTTCGATAGTGTTCGCAAGATATAGGAACAGATTTAATAATGAAATAATATGCCCGCCCGGGTAGCGTAATTTTGTATCTGAATCGTGAAACTTTGCTCGTATTCCTGTTGTAATAATTCCCGGTGATAAATGGACATTAAAATTTGATGCACGCGTCAAGTTAATGGCGTTAATTCGCCGCGGACACCGAGGCTACTCGTTTAAACAGAGATAAAACAGCGGGCGGGCAGAAAATGGAACGACCGTCCAGGTCGAGAATGTTGGCACTCGGCGATCAGAACCGTAGTTGCGAAGCCGATCGTATAAATCACCGATGCTACAGATTCGTTACGTCTCTCGTGGTCCGGCCGTCGAGAGGAACGTTTCATTAACGATCTGGAACATCATCTGAAATAAATGACGAGAGCCGTGCTCGCTTTCTTCGTAATGTACATCACAATAAAAGTGAGTCTCGCAGGTATTTCGAGACTTTAAGGGGGATAGGGAGACAGGATACAAAGTAGCCAGCAACCGCGTTACACCAAACCCAGAGCCAGATAAGAAGCACGAAAATCACCATTGTTAGTAGGAGGTCTTGCAAATAGTACTTTCGCGTGTTTACAGATGTGCAAAATCGAGCGAAAGAGCGTGCCATGTATTTTCCGACTGAGCAATGCGTCGCGACGAGAATACTTCGGATTAGTCATTTTTTCCTCGTGCGTCAATAAATTATTTATCTTCTTTACTCAAGGGGAAAGCGCAAACTTCGCCATGGATATCGACAATAAATTCATGGGGAGTCCAGGAATCGCGAAACATTTGCATTTCTGTTAGCTTCCGCGTTCAGCCGGTTGCAACGATTTTTAATATTTTCTGACCGCGTACATGCCTCCTGATTGCATCGGGTGGTTAGATAAAAAAAATAGAGAACATCGTGGAACCGCGTACAAGCGTCGTTTGTTTCCGCGAGAATCACGAGATGCGCTTTTATACGAACCGTTTTAAATTCGGTGAATTTACCGATGCGTAACCGATAAATTTACGAACGAGTGCAACATACGAGAAACGGGGAATAAAAGAAAAAACGGAAGAAATGAACGGTGTCGCGCAATTATATATAATTGTATAACGTTATTCATCATTCCCATCCGGCGAATATGGCTCGCGTTTAGTAATCTGCACTATCAACTCGATAAATTCGCTCTAACAATTGGCGATATATTTTTGCTGAAAATATAACCGGGCTCACGCGTATACATACCGAGCCGACCGTGGTTATCGTTTCATCTACAATCCAGTATCATCGTTTTATCATAACCACGGTCAGTAATTACACTCTTCGGTTTTTCTCTTTTTTCCTAAACAGGCAAACTAATTTGTAGATCAGCATTTTCTAGGTGCTCCCTACCTACGGCTAACTTTGACTCCCTAAATATCTTTTTCTCTCTCTCTCTCTCTCTTTCTCTCGTTTCCTTTCCTTCTAAACCCTCTTCGCGATAGAGCCGAAGGAGTGGGATGGTTCGTTAAATGCCTTTTTAGCTTGTCTCGTTCCGAACCCAACTTTTTGAGGCGGTAAAGCGATTATCGGTGACAATTTAAAAAAAAAAAGCTTTTCTGGCACGAGCCGCTTTTGTACAGAACGCGCGCCCATTCGAAACGAATCAGTCCCTCGACTAGGAGGGTCGAGGACACCCGCTTCGCAATTTATCCTGCAACAGACTTGGGGTAACACATTAAAAAAAGGAACGAAGCAGACGACAGGAGGAAGAATGGGGGTAGTTTCGAAGATGGGGCGACGCGGTTGAATTAGCATACACGAGCGAACAGGATGAAGGGTGACGGCGGTGACACGGTGGTTAAACGCTTAACTAGTTGAATAGGGCGTCTCGAAGACCCTTCATTTTCGACGATATTGTTTCTAGATACTAATCACAGAAAATCTTTTGCCCTTGCCAAGCCTGCATACAATAAATTTTACGAAATGTCGGAGGAAGAAAATTATTGTTATGTATTAGAAACAACCGCGGATGCGTCATTAAGTCAGAGGGTAAGTTCTGTCGTCCGGAAGGGTTACGTAACAGCGGTCACTTGAACCGCAAACGGAAACCATTCCTCTTAATCGCGTGGATGATCGTGCAAGCGAACAGGAGTACACAAGCGTCTAGATTCGAATCGCGGTCGGCGAAAGAATTCGCCTGATAAAGATGCAAAAACTTCCGCGCGGCTCACAATCAGTTATCAACTCGAAAGGCTGGTTCGTGAAACGAGCGACAGGGCAGGTAGTAGAGGGAATGCGTTATTAATTCCAGTACCATTAATCATACTTGCGTTACTGGCAGAAACAAGCGATAGTCGCAGGAAAGGAATAATTAAAAAAAAATATAGTCGAGTAATAAAGAGCCAGCAACGGAAAGAGTGCCAGTTAGCGATCCTAAATATAAATGAAAGGAAACTGAAGGGAAAGAAGAGAGAGAGATATATATATATCTATAATTATTTGTTCTGCCCCGGTAAGAATTTCCTCCTGCTGATCATACTGGTTTTTCCCCTCGCGACAGATACTATCGGGAATTTCAAACGAATGAATTCGATTCGTTTTTTTTTTCGTTCTCGGTTTGGTGTATAAGCGGCTATCGGATACCTTGCTGAGCGGGATGCCTATTGTGGTTGCTAGGTGCCATCATGTGCATCTGGTGTGCCCCAACCGGCGACCTCAGCGACAAATTGTTCAGGTTCACGTTTATCGAAAGATTCGTATTGTTACAGGCGGCAGTCAGGTTGTTGTGATTGTTCGGCGGTGACGTGGTCGTTGTTGTACCCACATTGGAGGCAGCGTGCGGCGATAATCCGGAGCTGTCGGTGGTCGGTGCCGACGGATTCGACGAGGTGTTGTGCGAACCGAAGTCCTTGCCGCCATTCGCGCCACCGGCGCCACCGCTGGTACCGGAAGAGCCGCCGGAGGTTCCGGCCACCGTCTTCGAGCATCTGAGACACTTCGGCAGCCACGAGTGCCGGCGCACGAACTTCCTGTACTCCTTCCTCACCTGCAATTGCAAAGCAAACCCGACCCCCCAACGAAAGGTTTTGTCTTTAACGGTGCACAAAAAACCAAGGTAGGTGCGCGTACGTTTCTCATTCGTTTAAGGAAATGTAAGAAACAAAATGAAATAGATTCGAAAATAAACGAGGTTCGAACAATGAATGCGTATTACGTTCGATGTACACGTACACATGTGATCGATTTATATATACGAAGCTGTTGGTGCTGCATTTACAGAGAAATAAGATAAAAAGAGCGGTGCGCCTCTGCAGTGGCAACGAAACATGTAAATGCTAACGAACGAAAATTGATTTGAGAAAACGAAAATAATCGAAGTTTGCAAATCAAGTTACAGGATCTCAGATTTTTGATTGACAACGAATTAAACGTTGGATGATTTTCGGTTGCCACAGCACTTTATTTGAGACATCATCATCTTGTTTGTCATCATGTTCGTTTAAGAAATAGCATACGATGTCTATGATTGCATCGCGTTTTAAGTACGATTTTTCTCGAATGAATCTCTTGCCTATTATGTTAATTGCTACTTATAATGATACGAAGAATCCGCTTACGTACACAGTGCATCGAATTCTTATCTTACAAGATCATTGACTCGTGATTAATTCAATTAACTATAAACCTTACGCAATAGAAACAGTTTTACAATCTTTTACGTATAAAATGTGGTATCTAATTCTTTTTTCTCACTCTTCTAGTCTCGCTTGATACAATTTTACGAATGTTTAGTACATAAGGAAAAACACAAATGCGGTCAACTGAACTTAATATCGTTCTTCGATAGGAATTACGTTAACATTGCCTTAGACGAAATTATCAACGTTCTCGTTAATGATGAGAGTGATAATGGGAGATATGAAATAATGAAAGATGACTCGACGAGATTGAAAAACGTTGAAACGCGTCGCAGAATGTTTTAAAGTAAGGTGGACGTTTGGACCCCGACGTATTCCCTTACCTTCTCATTCTGAACGCAATGGAACATAAAGATAAACAGCCCTTGCAGACTATTCAATATGGTGAAGACGTACGCCATCACGACGGACTCCTGGTTCAAGTAGAGGAGCCCGAATGTCCAGGTGAGTCCCAGAAGAAATACCAGGACAATTGCTCCTCGCAGCCATGCCCTAATTGAAAAAAAAGCACACAATGATATTAGTCACACCATAGTCAAGGTTCATCGAACATAATCGCGAGCGATGCTTAAAGGAACATGTGAATACTAATGTTGGATCACATGAGCGGTGGGCGTATAGATACGACAGGATGAAAGAAAATAACTAGAGAAAAATGTACGAAGAACGGTGAAGGGGGTGAAATGTGGGGGAAGGAAATGATTTTTTATCAACTCTTGTGGCATCGAAAATATTAAGGGTAACGTGCCAAATGATCGATGATGGTGTGACTTTAATTCTAATAGTTCCAATGCTACATTTGTCATGTTCCTTATCGAAATGGAGCGGCGAGAACACGGGAAGATTATCAGAGGGACGGCGCGGCGTTATATGCATCGAAGTGCACGCAACATTCGAAGTCGCACGACGATAAAGTATACTAATGTTGCTCGTTTCTACACGTTGCGCGCGTGTAGTATACACGATTCCCCGACAAAGCATTAGCATCGTTAATGCTCTCGCGGGTTTTCAAAACGGCATAGGGACGTCCTATAAGCATCGCACGCATACACCGCCATTCCTTAGGTGCTTCTCTCCATTTTTCTCGTCGTCTTTTTTCATTTCATTGCACCGCTCGCCAAGAAGAATCGATCTTTCCATATTTATATCTGTGCTATAATCGTCTGCTATTGCATTGGACATTTTTTCCATATCGTTCACAATGTTAGTACCACTGTCTTTTATCATACGTATAACTTTAATTAAGCATCAATAATGTATTTGTTTTGGGTTTCTTACTTAATTTCATTGGCGACCGGTACATTTTTTTTGCTCTCTATTCATTTCTGGGTTTACTAACAATAGACTAAAGTCTACGGGAGAATCGGGAACACGAGCTGTATAGGTAGGCACGGGGTGTTTGTTACTTCTAATCTCGCGCGCGGCGTATTTCAACTAAGCTACTCTCAAATCAGGCGTTACACCCGAAACTAAAGGATAAACACGGCATGCGGTTTGAATCGTCGTGTGTACTCAGAGGAAAGGCAAACGGCGTGACGTGACTAAAGGAGTTCAGAGAATTATCGATCGTCACCACGTGTGCTTTCTCTCTTTTTCTCTCTCGATCTCGTTCTCCTCCCTATCTGTTGTTAAGCATTACCAGGAAAACACTTCGCTACGTAAGCTGTTGGTAATTTGCGAATTGCTCAGGCTCGTTTCAAACGGGCACAAAACAATAACAATAACGATAACAATAACAATAATAATAGAACAATGAGGGTAACAATGACAATTTGCGATTCCAGTGAGTTGCACGATCGATGATGATTGTATTGATTTATGAACAATTAGCGTGTAGGTAACGTTCTCCTTCGCGAACAGATTAACTACGTTTCATTTCTTACGTTCTACATTCGCAAGAAAAATAAGATAACTAAACTGAAACAATGATCTGGTAGCTCTAAATGGTAACGTATAAGGTGGTGAACAAAAAATCGTGAGACGATTAATAGAGAAGATGATGTTTGTGATGGTGAATGAGAGGTGAGTAATAATAAAAATTGGTAAATATCTTACAAGTGCGCTTGCAATTTGTTGGGAAGAGCATTCTCTTCCTTTCCACTACCAACCAACCACGCCATGCAGAAGAATGTAGAACAGTGTAGACAGAAGTGGGTAGAAGATTTAATACAAAAATGAAACAAGACAGCAAAGTTAGGTGATTGCTCCGACACCATATCAATTAATTGATTATATGTATAAAAAAAAGAGCACTTATCGTTTCACTGGTGCAACACTCGATTCGTATTACTATACGTTAAACCGCTGCGCCGTGGTAATAGATAACGATCAAAAACGCTTAATTAGAGCTCGGATTGCATGATAGAACGCAAGATTGGCACACAAAACGGACAAATACAAAATGAACAAAAAACAGTACAGAGATGATTCTTTGCGATGAGGCAACTTCAATAATAAAACGAGTCGAGTTTGCAGAAGAATTTAACTACCATCACCAACGATCTCTATATATGTAGAGATTTATCAAGTTAATACCGTGTCGTTATTATACCGTCTCTCTTTCTCTCTTTATCCGTGTTCGGCTTTCATTTTAATTATAAAAAGTACAGAGCGTAGACTAGTCACTATCGTACTCGATTCTAGTTTGCGCGCTAAATCTTTTTCATTAAAAACATGACTCAATTTATAACGGCGTATGTATCAACGAGCATTTTTGAAATAATAAAGTATATATGTATAACATATATAATATAAGTATGTATAATATGTATAATAACCATATCCATATAATACCTAAGATTTATAGCAATACAAGTGGTGTGTCGAACGAACGGAAATCATCTTGCGGTCATTCCAAACACATTGAAACTTAATAAAACGGAAATATATAGTAAACGAACATAAATATCTCAGCATGGCCGCCAAAAGAGATGCGTGACAATAAAAGACTCTCTTTTCGGGAGACTCTCATTTTAAGCAAGTAAAGCTTGCGAACGTGAACCGAAAGCACCAAACAAACACTTCGACGATCTACTCGACGACAGGATTTCATAGTGTTTCGATACGTGTTTACGGACGGACTCGATCGAGATTACTTCAATATAGAGATACACAATATAGAAGGTATATACAAATTCGTATTTTTTTACGCTTCCTGTAGGTATGTAGGTACGAGCAGAACCGGAATTTGTCAGGCTTACCTTGCGCTGGCCAATCGCGAGTGTTCCTTACTCTTCATCGCCACGGTGGTATTCGCGTGTCGGCACATCATGTAAATTGCCATCGACAGGAATACCAGATTCGCCTGATGAAAACATGAAACACGTGTCTTTATTTATAGTATAATTACGTGATTAAATCAATGTCAGCTAAAACTTCAAAAGAATATGATTGATTAATACACTGAATTCAAGTAAATTTTACCAGTATAACGAGTATCACAGGCCCAACGAAACTGAAGATGAAATAGTTATCTGCTCGTAGCCAGCAATATCGGTCGGTGCCGTAACTTAGAGGATCGATTATACAAGAAATGGCGACGACCAGCAACGGGGCACCGTACGCGACCAGATAGTACCATCGTAGCCTCGATTTCTCCGCTTCAAACACTTCAATCAGCATTACGTATAATTGGAAACCTGCGAGAGAAGAATTGAAAGAAAAATCAAAATCCGCATTTCGCTGTACGTCCACGGAAATTTGTTGGTTCACTATTCCACGGTTCGTCGAATTGCTATAACCGGCGGATATTGCGTCGGCGTGATACCTTCGAGGAACATCCAGGCGAACGCGCAGAGGAAAAAGAAGTGGAGCAGCCCGGCGACGATACCGCAGACAATTCTCTGGTTCGTTTGTCCGATTCCGCAAACGAATAAAATTTCCGCGATCAACAGACATACACAAAGATTCTTGTGGATGGTTGTCCTGTCCGACTGTAAGAGAAGAGTAAAGTGGATCATCTGCAAGTAACTAGATACTGTATAAAATGAATTTTAGCTTGCAACACGTACCTTGAGACCGCGAAACAATTGAAATGTCAGAATAGCTAGAACTAGGCAAACGACAGATATTATGCAGCCGATGTACGTTATAATCTGCAACGCGACCTGATGAGCGATGTCCAATCTGACAGCGTGTACATCCATGAGGACGGCGAAATTCGTAAGATGATTGCACTCGCATATTGTGTGCGTCTCGTTAGTTTTCCGTATTTCACAACCTTCCTCAGACCAAGCACTGAAAAAATATAATCAGATATGACGTACTTGATGACTTGCGGTATTAAGAAACTGTTCGGTTTAATCAATTAGTCGTTGGTGTTAAATGACTGAAGTTCATCGGAGGATCGATCAATGAGAGATACGTAAGTAATTGAAGAGGGAGGAAGAACTTACCTCAGGATGTAATCCCAAAACACACAAGTTGGATTGGTAACATTTTCAATGGACAGATGCTTGAAATAGACTCTGACGGGCTCGGTTAGTTGTATGTGCCTTCCTTTGCCCAAAGACGCAGAAATTACTTTGCTGTTTAGAAGTCTGGTCGTGTTCCTTTTCGGCAATGGCTGTGGCTCGTCGCTCATAACTAACGACGATACCTCGGCTTGCGGCTGCAAGATCTCTTCCAGCCTGTCAAAGGCCATGAAGACCAATCGGACAATGCCACCCTCGCTATTTTCCAACAAAGCGCCCTTGGTCAGCTCGATGCGATCGTTCGATGCTGTCCATTTCTGTTGGGCGACCTCCGTTGGAAACACTTCCAAATCATCGCCGATGTTCCGTACATCCAACACGCGCACCTCCATCACTGTTATTCCATAAAAAGTAAAATTGTAAAAATAAAACTGTATTATGTATCGTGGATTATGGTATAAGAAATAAATTATTTACGAATTCAAACATCCTCAAATTCATTATTCTATTCCAATAGCAACAAGTTCTGATATGATGAATATTCGCATTGACCTATGAGTATCACAAATAAATTACGTATTACGATTTTTATAGTGAAAAGCTTGGATCAGTATCTTTTACTTAATATTTCACGGCGCACGTCGAAATAAAATTCATACCCTCGGAAAGTTGTACGCGTGTATTGGTTTGTGAACGACACGGCGATAAGCGAAGTCCGCGAGATACGTCAATCGCGCGATCATAAAGTTCCGCTATTCGATTCATCTTCCTGGAGTAACAATAAAACTAAATATATCTACCCGTCTGCCATTTTTCCATTCTCCTCGAGTTATCTCCGTTGCTTTCATCGTACCTATATTCCATCCGAATATAAATGTATGACAGCGGTAGCCAGTGAGAAAAATTCGAGGCACGGATGATAGTAGCCGTGGTGGCTAGTTTTCTGTTAGCGCGGAAGAAAAGAGAGAGAGAGATAGCTCGGTCAGAGAGACTGAGGAATATTATGTTACATGGCATCCGGCCGGCTGTCGCTCATCAAATTCATCCTCTTTTTGCTCTTTACTGTTATGCTATTTATCACGTGCGGATCTAATGTTGCCGTGGCCGTTGCCGGCTACCTCGCGTTCGACCGCGCCGCAGAAACTCGCTCCCAGCCTCAATCACGGAGAGCGCGCGCGAGTTCTATGTTACTTCCAGGAAGTAAATCAAATTGCTCGTAATTTTCCCTCGGTTTTGTTGTGATAATGTCCGGCAACGCGGGCGAGAGAGAGGCTAAAGCTCGGGTTACAACATTATCCACCGAGGTACCAGAGAATTACGATGGGTTTGGATCTTTGTTTTATCTACGCCGGATATTACCAGCGTCGCATTCCCCAGATAAGGGATCTAGATTTATGCGACCCGATGCTAAAGTCGGACCTACGATACTCGCATGTCCATTGTGCTAGACAGCTCAACGTTAATTCGTTATCCCGGGTTCGCCACTCCTTTTTATTCATTACAGTTCACCGACCCTATCTCTCGCCCTATTATCAGACAATCTAAATTAGTTCGTAGGTAATTTTTGTCATTAAGTCACATACCACCGTGTAATTTCAACCAATTTCAGAATACCGTACGAGTTCCGGTTTAAAAAGAAATTCCACGTAGCTACGCTGCTCTTAGACAATGATAAAAGACGCAGCGAGCTGTTACTTCGCGAGGTATGCCGCGCGTTGCCGAACGAAATACCAATTAACGATACATATAGACAGTAAAGGTACTCACGTATATTCCTTCCCTCGTGAGTGATCGTTTTCTCGTGCATCAGCGTGTCAGCGAGCAAAAACGCGTTCTCCTCGAGTCCGATCAATAAGGAGGTCGCGACTCTCATCTGCTCCTGATGGCTGAGGTCCTTCCACGACGCCATTTGCGCCTTGTCCAGCAGGTTGCTACCTGTCCTGACGACACCTTGCAACAGCTCGGTCACGCTCACCTCCCTCTGATTCGCGTCCTGGTACGTCCTTATGTCCTGCGCCATTTTCTCCGCCATGTTCTTGATGATCTTCGTCGTGATCATCATATCTCCGCCGTATAGCCCTCTGCTGTTGTTGGTCACTTGCGACAACTCCCTGCTGATACCGAGGATCACGTCGCCTTCGGTCACCCTGTTCTCCAGCGTTGTGAGCCAAACGGAACGGCACTCGCTCAGATCCGGACTGTCTCGGTGCCAGTAGGCCGTGTCGCCCCTCGCTAAGCATCGCCACCGGGCCAAGCCGTTCGCACCGCCCGGACAGCTTTGCACGGCCACGTCCCCGGCTCTGGTCGTGTTCCACGACAGGTTCCTGGCTATCACCGGGGGACACACTTGTCTGCCGTAGTCGTACCATTGCCCGTTCGAGCTCGACTCCGAGAACAGCGTACTCGGCACTGTGGAATATTTGAGTTAGTTACGAGCGTTGGTTGGCCTGTTTCCCGGCTTTAGTTAATGGCGCAGGCTTTAATGTGATTTTAGTGTCCGGTCCCCGGGCGGACCGTGGGCTTAGCTTAGCGCGTCCTATCCTACCGGGGCTGGCCGAAATGGAATTTTGGATACCCAGGGGTGCCTTAATCTTTTGCGACGATTGTTCCGAGTTCGCGAGTTATAACCAAAGTCAAAGCGTGTTCATTAATCGATACAATTTATGCCTGGTTGGTTCAGTATTTTAACGCGCGGTTACAAAGACTGTTGGGAGTGATCGGGTTGAGTTAAGATAATCGATAACTGCGCAGATTTAATTACCGATGTCTTTGCGAAGTTAATGTAACTATAATTGTTTCTACATGGAAATCGAGTTCCGACAATCGTTTTAAATTTTGTATAACGATCGCTCAGTAATTGACATTTGACGTGCTTCCGGGACTAATGTTTCCGTAATTGAATCTATATCACATTACAATGGATTTCTCGAATGCATGATTAATAATTCTTTGAATGAAAAATGTAACGTTCTTATCGCTATTTTCTCTTCGAGCACCCGATAATCGAACCGACAGACAATTAGCTCTCTTCCCAAAACCATAGCTAGGTTACATCGACGATAAAATAAACGTTATATCAATATTGTACTGTATAGCTCTCTTTATCAAAACGCCATCAACCGTTCTCGCGGCGTATAAGAAAACCGCTCAAACACTCGAGGGCTTACCGGTGGTCCTTCGACTCGTTCTCCAAGGAGCGGAAGTCGACGTGGTTGTGGGCTGAGTGGTCTCAGTGGTCTCAGGAACGACCGGAGGCACCGCCTGCGGTCTCTTCGCAGACGGAATGTTCTGTGGAAGTGTTAACTCTTGGTCCACCTCGAGGTCCTCCATATTGACCGGCGACCTCGACGACGTGGGACTGCAAAACGGAAGGGGTTTGTCACTTTCAATGGCTCGAACTTCCGCGATGTAACGAAAATATTTCTTCGTTGAGAGAGGATCGTAATTCAATTCCCGCTCTAATGGAACGTTTCGATAACTCTGTTTTCTTTGGTTGACACCGAAAGAATGTCCACCTCGGATCGTGACAAAGCTACACGATCGAGAATTATATCATTTCATTTTAAGAAATATTATGATCTACAGGAAACTAGTATCGAGTTCTAAA
>SHCU01000041.1:394537-409005 GCA_004307685.1 Ceratina australensis | reverse complement strand
AATGACATGGTAAACAATTTGATTTTATATCATATTTAAAATAAACTGTTTACATTAATGCAATTCAAGAATAATTATTACTCCACGAATTGAATCGAAAAGAAGAAATGCGCGAATACGAATACTGACCTTGGTGTGGTAGTAATCAGGGGCACCGGGGTGGACGGTGCTGGCGGCTGCTGAGCCGGGGGCGTCGTAATCCTCGAGGGAGGCCTGACAGTCGGCTTAGCTGTGCTCCAAACGCTTGGCTGAGAAGTCATGAACCACGGTGGGCTCGGACGGGACGTTGTAGTGGTTGTTGCCGCTGCAAGTGTTTCGTCGGGATTGTTTTAACTCGGCTCGAGAACACCGGGGGATGAGCGGGGGCTTTAAACGCACCAGGTGATGCGAGCGAACACGCAGAAAGCGGAGACGCCCAATTTTCGTGAGGATCGCGCTCGAGGATCCTAAGAGCTCGTCTACGAGCTTATCGGATTCGAACGCCCGAGTATAATTAAGAAGGAAAGTGATTTGAGGAGCTCTAAGGCATCCCGCTCTAGACGAACTACTCAGACTGGGTTCGAACGACGCAGACACTTTAAACCTGATTTAGATTAAACCGTAGGGATCAATCTACCGTCGATTTTCATCGTTTCCTCTTTCGACCCGATTCCCAATCGATTTTCCAAATCAATTTCAATAACATTTGAAAATTCTTATTCTTCAAACGTACGTAAGAAAAGGCTGCCAATATCATGAGTACACGTATTGTATGTTTGACCACGTTAGAGGATGCTCCCTCTCTGAAACGGACAATCGCCGTCGGCACGGCCGGGCCGGGGCGGGCAAAGTTCATTTCATCATTGTTGTATCTCGGGATGTACAGGATTCATAACCGACGGACGTCCTATGGTCCTGATGTTTGCTGAGACAATATCGTGATGTTCAAATCGATTGGGACAGAAATATACCCGAAAACGTATGCGAGCTTGAGCCGAGGCCCGAGCGACGAGATTAGCCTACCTTCGTGCACCGATATCGTGGCTATATCTGGCCTAAGAGGAGAAAACGATCTTTAACCCAAGATGGCGACGGCAGTTAATCCCTGAACGGGATGGTCTGCGTATTTCGCGGCACTATCTCTATAGGGGTCATCTTTATTGGCCGAAGGGGTTGGCGATAAGGTAAAATACCGGACGTCGCCGATGTCCGTTACGATAGTCGGCTACGCTGAGAGCAAGACGATCGTATGCACGTACGGAGACGATCGAAAGAGACAGAAAGAAAGACGGAGAGACAGAGAGAGGTACGGTTTAGGAGGCTTCCTCGCTCGTGGTGTGTCGAGGCTACCAGTAAGATCCCTTACTCCCCCTCGAGTACACGTCTGTGCCCCGGGACTGATCTATCGAGGCCCCTGGATATCGATCACGGCTGAGACCAGGCGTTGCAAATCGCGAGGAGTTAATAGAAAAGAAGAGAGCGTTGACACTTCGTGGTCTAACAAGTGATTATGTCGTTCGCCAACTTCGATGGATCGCGTAAACATTAACATCGTAAAAGTCACTTAAATCGTTTGGCCGTCAGGTTAGTTTGTTCGAACGTCTAAAGTAACCAAACGCACAAAGATTGCAATATCGTAGCTGTCGATGCGAAGTTATAATCTTGATGAACACAATGACTCACTTGTCAGCTTTCTAAGGATATACAATTGCAAATCTAACGTTGTGAGATATGATCTCTGACATATTTGATAAATTGCTGGAATTTATCCAACAATAGAATCTAACAAGAAACAGTGTGATTGTTTAATGAATAGCGATGCCAGGGTAGACTGCGTTGCAGTGAAAGTTACGTTTCCACGAATCGAATGGAAATGTCAAGCCGCTCATAATTTTAAGATTGCGAAAGCTCGAGCCGCGTTATGAGTAGGCGAACAGCCGGCAGTGAAACTGATACGGCTATTTAATAATTGATCGCGGTTAAATTAATTGAAAACGTGACGTATGTAGATTCACAATAAAGCGGCGCGTCGCGTCGAGGTCGAAGCGCAATATCATCGAACCTAACGATCGATGCTACGACCGATGATGCTCTCTGTTTCTCGTTGCCTTTTATTAAGAGTATGGGAAAGTTTCATTAGGATATGAAACACGTCAGAAAGTTAAACGCTCAGCCGCGTGTTAGTTCGCGTTACCGATCTCTACGATCGATTTCTCGATCGCAAAGATCGCGTCTTCCACCTCTCTTTCTCTTTCTTTCTGTCTTCTCTTAACTCTCCACCTTTTCTTTTCTCCGTTTTATGCTCCGTCTGTCTCGAGACTGGATAGCCGATGCAAGCCGCTGGAAGATCTTTATCGCGACACGGTCTCGCATTTACGTGGGCAACATGAATCATAAGCGCCGGCTTCGGGAAATTCTAATCGATTCTGGCGGTAACTATCAAGCTCATTTTAATCTCTACAATAAGAAATGAATCACAAGCGATCACGAATCTCCCAGGAAAATTGAAATTGTTTTCCAAGAGTGGTAAAAAATAAACGGTTCATCTTTTGCACGCTAAATATCAGCTCCGAAGTAAATTAATAATTTATGCTACGAAAGATTAGAATTATTAATTTTGTTAGCTATAAAATCTTACGCAGAACTAAAAAATTGAAATGACTGTATTAACAAACGCGATATTATCTTTCTTTGGGGTATAAAAACGATCGCGAAGTCGACGCCTATGCGATTGTTCGCCGGTATCTATGAAATACCATACGTAGAATAAACGATACAGGGTACAGAGATATTAAGACGGGATACCCGGACCGGTTACAAAAATGGAAGAGTCTTACTTACCGGACACGCAACGATAATGCGCCTCGAGGTACTTGTGCGTGTTGGGACAGGGATCGCCAAATTGCCCCGTCGACGCAACAATGCTGCAGTTCTGCTGGTCGTTGCACCTGGGTTTTCGATACCGCCGGTTAACATGATAAACGTACACCCTTACCAAAGTGTACCGAAACCATGGATCCTGTCCCTTTATTTCTTTTTTTATCTTTACCAACGTCGGATGCTCGGGGGGCAAACAAGAGACTTTTTCGACCAAGTTCGCGCTCTGTTTTAATCGCCTCGATAGTTCACAACTCTTTCCAAGACATTTTATATGATCGCGAACGAAGTCTTGGAAAAATCGTGAGACTAATTACGCGCCGGCAACGATGGGAAATTCGTCGAAAAGAAAAATATTCACCAACCTAGACAATAGTACTGCGCCTCGATGTATTTTCCGGTTCCGGGACACGGGTCCTCTTCGAAAATGTCGCTGCGCACGTCCACCGAACAGGAATTACGATAATTGCACCTGCAATTGTCACGTGAGCAAGAACGTCACCCCTTGGGGAGCAATGACGAGTCGCGAAGATTCAATGGAATGAATTTCTCTAACGAGAATCAATGCCGCCGACGAGAGGTGAACAAATTCTCGTTCTTTTCCTTACCGAGATCGTCTCTACTCGAAAAGCTCGACAGCAGGCAATTTAACAAAAAAAAACCACTTCGAAGCGTTTTGCCAAATTTCTCATTTCTCATCTTCGAACGAGTCGAATTCGAGTTTCCAACGAGCCGCGAGTAGCGTTCACGTGAAAATGGTTAGTAACAAGAAATGATCGATACTCACGGGGTACGCGTGTTAGCAAGTGACAATAGGACAATGTGAGTTAGTAGAAACAGGGATTTGCAGTAGTTTCTAAAAGCGCGCAGTATGCGTTCTGTGGCAAAGGACAGATGAACTCGAAACTCGCGCGGTGTCGTGCGTCAATTATTCCGTGTTAATGGCACCACGGTGTGTATTTACAGGTATGGTACATATGTATGTATGTACGAGTGTCATGCAGAAAATTGAAACCCTGTCCTACGTTCAAGCGCGTTCCGGACATACCCAAACAGCAACATTTTTTTCTCTCTGTAACAGGAGTTCCTCAAATTTTTAACCGGTCCTACACGCGCGACAGCGATACATCATAGTGTCAAACGAAACAAACAGTAGTTTTTATTTCCTGATACGTTCCCCGAGCAAATGAATGATATTATAACAGCGATTCTATGACGTGATGGAACTGCTGTTAAAAAGGATCGAGGTGTACTAAACGGAAAGTACAGACGGTGTAACGCCTGTCTTTCGCGTTGAGAAAGAGTGAATTGCCAAGCGCAGTTTTGTTTTGCGGTACTCTTCGAACACGGTCAAACAAACTATCGGTCTGACAAAATAGTAAACTTTCGAGAGAGGAATTCTACTCTATATCGCGATCCCCCCCGGTTTCCTGCGGAGTACTTTACGAGAGACTTGTTCGTTAAAGAATACCTTATTGCCGGATTCGCGGAGGGGGACCGGCACAAAGCTTTGTCTCTTCACAAAGTGCAATGGAACGGGAAAGCGCGGTTCGCGTCGGGCGAGCTGGTGACTCCGCGTTTACAGCATGACTGCTGCCACGGGTAGCAGCGGCAGCTAAGGTTTTCTACTTATTTTCGAATCTCAAGTCGCTTCAAAAGATGTTTCCGCTTGTTTTTAATCTCGACAATGTTGCATTGTTGTTCGCGCGAACCGTTCGGTCGTTTGATTTTAAACTGCGAAACTGTAATCGCCTTATCAGGGGAAAAGAGGCTTTCGGCTCTTAAAACAAAATCCTTCCATTAAAAATAAATCGATGAATCAAACCCGACCTTTCTCTCGTCTACCGATTCGAACAACCAGAAGATGCTCCTCCTCTCCTCTCTTTTTTAATGCCATTATAAAAATCCCGTTGATGCGGGAACAAGAAATGGGAAAAGAGAAAAACGTCACGCGGCGTCGTCGCGCCGTCACGGTAACGAACCGATCGATGACGCGGAAGTGCGCTCGACTTAACCATCAGCTACCATCGGCACGCGCATTAATTGATGCTCTACGGTTCGTGTGCGACTGTGTTTTCAAGTAGACTCAATTTTATCCGACCGATATATCATCTGATTTATTTTTCTCATTAACGACCAAGAATCGAACCACGTTTGAAAATGAATCCCAACGGTAGTGAAACTGCGATGCGCTTTATAAGTCAGGGATTAAAAATTCTTCGGAGATCGTTCAAGTGCGAAGCGAATTTATAGCGTCGACGGGCGGGCGTTGGCAGGCGCGTTAACTCGAGCCGGTCGCATCGTTCTTGCATAATACACGCGGTTAGGTAGTCTGCCTTAGATTCGCGGGGTGAGCACGGTTTAATCTCGATCGGATGCGAGCCATTAAAGCGAGCGCACGGCCCATTGTTGGCCGTGCTGTGTACAGGTGCAAAGACCACACACGACCCGGCGTTATCGGTCCCCCCGGTTGTACCAACTATTTCGGGGGATTAAGCGTCCTCCGCATTTGCGCGCGCGAAAATTCTGCCGAACTCCCCCGGCGGAGGGCAGAGTTTCCCCGCTCCATCGTCTGGAAACATTTTTACCCCTTCGGATCGAAACACGGATGTTTTTTTAGTACCGCGACGCGGAGGGGAACGTGAAAAAGAGAAAACGTTTCTTCGGGACGGAAGAATTAATTCGCGCGGCGGGTAGAGCGTGGCGACAATCGATCTCGGGAGGAGAGGCCGGGATTCCCGTTGACTTTACTGAAGGCCGGGTCACGTCAATTTGTCGTGATTCGAGTGGCGTGTATCGACAGGCCACCGAGAACTTCTGGTTACTCCACGTAATTGGCCCCGCTCGTAGATTACTATGTTACGGGGGAAGAAAGCGGGACCGAAGCGTTCCTGTTATCGACAATCCGGCTCGATTCACCTTTCTCACCCCCCTCGCGCGTACTCGTTTCACCTAAATCTCCCTCAAAGTCACGATCTCTCGTTAAAGTTACTCTAACGTATTAAAACATCCGAAAATAGAAACCAATGAATATTTTATACCTCATCAGACTCTCACAATAAATACTATTACGACTTTTTCATCGAACTTTATAATACATTATTTCCAGACATGGCATAAAATCATGAGAGATGAATTTCGTTAAATGGTTTTTACTAAGTCGAAATTATACGAAAATTTGAAGACATTATCGATGCGCGTCGTTTCTTATTCGTGTTGCGGTAACATCGTCACGTCGCGCCCCCGATTTCGTCAGCGATCGTCCTCCTTGCACGCGCGCTACCCGCCCTACCGTCACCAAACAGAAACCACCGCACCAGGCAAGGGTAAACGTAATTTCAGACGGATAAACTACGAGTGAACACGAAAAATCGCCATTTCGCGGATGTTGCGCCGCTCGTTATTAAGGCCTTTGGTTTCCTTTCCACCCCATGCCCGCCCGCCTGCCTGCCAGCCTGCAACCCCATCCCTTCCGCGCTCCCATCGCTCGTATCCATCTGGTCGTGTTTGCACGACCCGGTGGCTCGTGGTGCTTTAATCATTGATTTCGCGATGATTCACTGGGGTTTCCGTCTCGCGTGGAATTTAATACGTTTCGACCGGTTCACCCTGTCACTTACGCGGGTCAGCCACTGTTATTTTATCTCGTCGGGCCAGCCGTATTCGGCGCACGAAAAAGAAGTTTGAACCGGAACCCACGGAACGATTTTCACCCCCATCGAATTTATTAACCCCCCCCCCCCACATACCTCGTTTACGAAGAAACGAGCATAATCTATGCATGAAACTTTTGATAGACTCGACGCGAGTTTAATGACCGTTTTACGTGTTACAAAGAGTACTAGCGCTGTATTCAAATTTCAATTTCGATACGCTCTTCTTTCCTTTGGCTTTAGTAACGATCTTGCACACATACTGATATTTTCAATGATATATTCCTGTTGGAAGAGCCGACAGGGCAGTGCATAGTTGCTCGACAATAGCATCGACAGTTATTTGCAGAAGAATGACCCAAAAAAAGTAATTCATGTGCACTGATTAAGTTGTGATCAAGTTTTTAAAATAGTAGAACAGGAAAGAGTGAAAGAGTTTCCGGAGAGAGAAATAACTTGAACTACTATTTCGCGAGAACGACTGGAACGTAAACGTCTACATGCACTGTTGTGTAGAATTAATTCGTTTTTAATAAATCACGGGTCGAACGACGGAAGCGTGGGTAACAACGCGTAGTTAGGAATAGCAGATACTCGTCAGAAACAATTAAATTTGCTAAGAATAAAATTCTTCCTTCGACATCAAAGAGAGGAAACGATTAAAAGATTGGCTTCCCCTTTATTCAAACTGGTGGTGGCATTAAAAATCACCGATTCGATCTAACTGCTAAATAAAACTCGGAGTTAAAGTCTTCCGCAAAAGTTTATTCAAATGATACCTCGAGAACCTGCGATTTTCTCCTATCTAAAATTCTGCCCGATGATTTACGATATCCTTATTTATGCACCTAGCGTTTAATAACGGCAAAGGGAACGACCGTCGCGCCATGCCGTCGTTCTATTGTCACGCGACACTACACTCCACCGGGTTCTACTGAATACGTTTTCACGGACAAGTGAACTCTCGTACGAACTTTGACAATTAAGCTTATTTAATATTGACATCGTGCACATGAGACGTATGTGAAATTTAACTTTTTTACAGTCGATATCGTCCATAACACTCTTTTCTTATTGTCTACGATTACGAATCAAACGTACAATAACGCGATTAGAGATAACTTATTGAAACCGATATTAAAAGCATTGTAATTTTATGAAGAGATATTAAAATATAATTATTGTCCAATATAATAATTTAATCATTGGCAGAATTTATGCAATCCAATAGTATTTGGAATTACTATAAAATTCAATATTTCATAAGTTAATTTAATAATACATTTCTCCTGATTACATATAAATAATAAAGTAACTAAATTGGCATTTAACGTGAAGCATTGAATCAGGTCACATCTAATATTCAGCTATTTAATACCTCAACTATTTCATTCATCTCAACGAATATCCCGCTCGAAATAAAAACACGTATTATTTGAACGCAATTATTTTATCAATCGCCAAATGATCTGTATTGACAACACGACTGACAGTTCCATAATAAAACGTTTCACATCCAATAGCGATTTCCATAAGCCCCGATAGTTGTTATTAACGATCGCCCCGCGAAAAAAAAATCCTGTTAAAAATGTAACTGTTCACCAAAATATCTCTTGACCGATCATCGATCGGGCGTCAGTCGATTAGGCGACACGAAAGCGCCATTCGCGCAGAAAATGGCCACGCGAAATGAGGGTCCACGTGACACGCCGCGCGGCGCCAACATGGATTCAGTTTTAGCCGGAAACACGACCGCCGTCGACGGGAACCGTTGGCGGATCGCGGTGAGAGACGAGAACGTAAAACGGGACGCGATTGATCGAACGGCGCGGTTTCACTCGCTCGAAATTAATCGAACACGCCGTACGATTGGCGTTCTCGCGGTATCGACGAAAGATCGATGAATGGCAACGCCCGGGAGGAAGAGATCATGAAAAATCGTTTCGGGGCAGCGTGGTTCTATCGCTGTATGATCGCGAAGGATGTAACGCGAGCCGAGTCACGCCTACGTTCGGAAACCGTCGCCGGTCGAAACTCGAAACACGCGTACGTACGGCCAGCAAGAGGTGAAAAGCACGGCGAGGCTCGTTTCTCGTTCCGGGCCATCGGGACCCGCATGACTTTTTAATCGGGCGCGGCGAAAGAATTTCTTTGTGCGAGGCAAGCTGGCTCGGAACAGCGCGAAACCCTTTGCGAGTGGGGTCGAGAGAGCGAACTACCGAAAAATCACGTCCCGTGGAACACCGTTTCTCTTTGATCGTTTCACGGGAGAGACACGAGGTTGGTCCGCGCGTGATCCTCGCGAATTCTGGACGCGCGCGGGCCGAACGATCCGGTGCAAAAAGGAACCGTTGACCGAGTAAAAGGGTGCGGCGCGGCGTGGCGTCGAAAATTGGTCGCTTTGAGAAACGCGAACGGATTCACTCTCGTTTGAGACCGGGGCAGCCGCCTTCACGAACGATCATTACCGCGTCACGCTCGATGACAAGCGAAAAGGGAATCTCCGCTTGGGCGGTGGATCGATATCCTTTCAATTCTTACGTCTTAAGAAACTGTAATTGGTTATTGATAAATTGTATCAACGAACAAAATTGTAATTAATGGGTCATCTGATTAAACTGATGTTTCATGAAATACAAGAAGTCTCAATCGGAAGATTTTTGCTTTTTAACGAATGAAACGTAAATTGTTGAATAGCGCGGATGAAAATTGCAACAGGATAAAAGCTATTTATAATTGACCTCACGAGTGATTTAATCGATTAATCGTTATCTGAAATCGAAAGAAGGTCCCGGTATGAAGACCGTTTCGATCCGCTTGTTTTACGAGCCAGACGCTGCCGTTAGGGCTTGTTGACCATGGCTGAACGTGTCGTCGCGGCGCCGCTACCATGTAATTTCATACTTTGATACTTATTTCCAGTTTTAAACGAGACTGATAAACGAGTTCTTGTTTTCAGCGTTAAACTCTATCGCGTTATCTCGATCCAGTCGGTATTAACGTTTTTTTTTTCTTTTTCTTCGACGAAAATCAATCTTTACCTTCGCTTGTACGCTTCAACACGAGATTTTCCGATTTAATATCTCGCGAAATGAAGATTCACTGAATTTTGCGCGCATAGCTTGAACGAAGCAAAAAATGGATAGCAAGATTTTTTTAGTGCAGTACCTGAGACTCCAGAGGGAAAATTGATCTGAGTTTGTGATTGCTGTGAGACGAAAAGGAAGTGGCAAATGTCGACGAAAAAGCCTCTGGTTGCAAAAAAGAATTTTCCCCCATACGAATTAAATTTTCCATCGCGGACACCACAAGGACGAGTGTAACGACGATTATTACGTAAGAGGTGGAAGATACAAGAGAACACAACACAGGACCATCTCTTTGCGGCATTCCGGAATCGGTGATAAGAGTAAAGGGAAAAAGATCCATGGCAGCACACGTGGCGTTCTTTTATATATAAACTATATATAAATATATATAATATTCTCTTTTGTCCTTTCCATTAAGAAGTATACCTGGAATAGTAGCGCCGCAGAAGGAGATCTTAACCCGCGAACATAGTGAAATGGTGAGAAGAATACCATAGCCTTGATAATTTCTTATTTAGAAATATTGTACGATTGAAAATCCCCTTCTGCGAATTCTCCGATTACCGCCATGATCGTGGGTAACCTCGGCAACTCGCTTGTTCTCAACGAGCAAAAAACGATAATCAAGAGTATCGATTACAAAATATCAATTAACGAAATCCTTTAGCGAGCCGTTGCAACGAATCCGCTAACTGGCCGGCGCAGTGCGTTGCAACGGATTAAAACGATAACGGGGGAGCGACACGATCGTGGCTGTAAACGGGCTGCACAAACACATCCAGCAACTACTCCTGCAGTCTGCAAGAGTACATTACATAATAAACCTGTGGCATGCAATTGGTCGCTTGTGTGTCAAGATGGAGCAAGGATATCACGGAAAGTGCAATCTATGTACAGTTGCGTAACGTATGTATCTACAAAATTCGTTCTCTCAGACTGGTGATGTCCCAGGTAGCTACGTCTCTCCCTCGTAACTTCTCGCTCGTTTTCACCCCCCCTCCCCCGTCTAACCCCCCTTTTTCCGAGCCCTGAGCTCGTACTCGAGACCCCATATCCTCACACCCGGCCGAGCCCAGTTCCGGAAGGGTGGTAAAGTAACGAGAAATATTCGTCGGACTTGCGCCGCGTTCTCGTGATTGGAATACTTTTAAGTACCTAACTGGGAGCTCTCTCCCACTCTCTCAAGTCTCTTCCTCTTAATCTGCCGGGGGATTAAACGAGTTTTGTCGAGAGAACTTGAGGATACATTGCGAGTGTGCGAGGCGCGCGGCCACGTCCCGGATACGTGCAGATATTATATACTTATTTAGACGGAACTTACACTCGGAGGAAGAGACTACTACCTGCGATCGCGATATAGCCGTTCTGAATATTCCGGTTAATTTCATACTACGTACACTACAATGCTCTCTTATTTTTCATCGTTTACAGAATTTATAAATAGAAATTCATTTATTTTTTAAATAATTTAATTCGAAGCGTCAACTATCAGAGATAATATAAATCAGTCAGACAATCTTGAAAATGGGATTACGAAAAATCGGAAAACCGCGTCGCCAAGTTTCGATCACATTAGCGATTCTCGATCGAATGGAAGAGATAATTTTGTTTAATACGATTTCCACTGTGATTCACGAGACTGCACTTAGTCCGAGTTGAACCGGGACAAGCTGAGATCCGGATTGCGCATGCGAAAAAATACAGATTGATCGAATTAAAGAAAATCGGACGAGGCATGACACGGAACGGCGTGACGAGTTGTAATTTTCGCAGAGATTGACGCAGCTTCTTTCGCGCAAATGGAATTACCGTGAAGCGAGCCTCGTACGAAATTAACTCGAGCAACGGCTGACTTTCCGATTGTTATCGAACACGATCTTCGCTTCGCTTTCATACTTGTTCAGCGAACGATATAACCCCGGACTCATTCGACGTGTGACCATTCTACGTATACTTAAAAAAGTTCTCTGAACTTGTTTCATCCCTGATAATAGATATTTAAGGAATCATTTATATTCAGACTTTAGAACAATTTTCAAGCCCCTTGAACGTATTTCGCCAGACGTCCTAACAGCAGAGTACGCAGCCCCTATAATTCTAGATCACGCACTTGCGAACGGGGATCTCGGGTGAACTGTTTCCACGGAAAATTACGGGTATGTTTTCGATTTTCGTACGAGCCCTGTGTTCACCCGGCGACGAAACACGCGAGGGACCCCCGTCGTGACGAGAAAGTATACAGGAAAAATGTAGGATAAACACGAACGAACCTTTTCATTTTCGCGAGAACGACGTGTACCGCGATCATTTCATTAGCTACAATTCTCCTCTATATATAATGCCGATAGCGAACCGAGGCTTGTTTATTGCCGATGAGAACATCGAGAAATACCAGGGAACCAAGCTCTTTCTTCTCGTTTTTCCTCTTTTTTATCATTCCTTCTCCGATAGCAGGGTGGGTGTGTTTTGATAAATGCCAGGCTGGATACGATAGCGACTCGCGCGGGATATTCCCATAATTGTTTGCTATATTGTAGGTGAAGGTTAGCGGGGGTCGATCGCGGCACGAAATTGCGTTCGTCTCGCGTTTCCCTGCTATGGTTAATTATCCTCATCGAGCACGATGACGAATCGTAAAATTGTTTAATATATCTACGTCGGATCGATTACGCCGTAACACACTCCCACCGTGTACCGTGAAGCAATCCCTTTTACACATTCTCATCTTTGTCTCTCTACCCTCCCTTTTGTTTCAATCTACGCTGTGTCCCTCTCTCCTCTTTTGTCCTCATCTTGTTCATCGTTTGTTACTAATTCCCGAGATAATAAGCAATCGTAAATCAATTCAATTGTTATTTTCAAGTGCAAAGAAAATTAGAATTAACTACTAGTCGTGTTTTGAAATATCACATAAACCAATGTATTTTCTTCGTTTCTATTTTTTAAATCAAATATTAGTTATTAATCGATTCAGAGACGCTTTAAATCATTGCTGAAATTCATTGTGAATTTTTGTGTCGTTTTTTCGTTGCCTTTCACAACATTAATCAAGTACGGTGAGAGGAAAAAACTACGGATTTCAACGATGACTCGTTTACGGTCCGATCGTGATGAACGAGAGAGAGGAGAAAAAACGATAGGAAAGAAGGACCGAGGATACCGAAGTGAAGTTTTCGAACTGGTTTCCCGGTTGGTCCGAGTCAACGACGAGAGTCGAATCATCGAGTGGCTATTAGCGCAATGTAATTACGCCGCGATTGCGCAACCCTGCGGAAAGAATCCGTTCCCAGAATGTCTGGACTCGGTCCACGAATGATAGCTTCCCAGCGAATGGTTTCACCTATTTTTCTCAACCAACGTGTTATATTAGATTCGTATGCAAAATTACATTAACTTTCTCTGTTAAAAGAATCTAAAAAACTAAATAAATATAATCAATTTTCTTGTTATTATATTTTCTGTATATCTCATTTTGTTATAAGCGCATACAATCTGTAGCCTGATTGACCGAGGCGTGACCGACTCGTACGAAAAAGGCTCAAACTTTCACTTTGGATTATCCTTTAATACCGTTACGAAAAAAGAAACTTGATATATAGATTCGACCATGAAGTAGCCATTTGCAATTCCGGATCCTTAAAGTGGACGCTAAAAATATATATATATTCCAATCCCGTCTAGGCGTTTATTCACATTAAGACACAACTATGGGCTATACTATATGGGCGACAGTAAGTATAACTACAGTTGAACGCCTTACGAAAGCCTCGAATAATAAAGACATTTGTGTCACCGTTCTAGTTATAGTTTTAGCACGCCTGTACTTTACTGTCTATTGTGTCAGCGGCAGAATATGAAACCCGTACCCCTCGTGTCTCAATCGTCGAGCATCACTATATAAATAACAATCGCGTTAACGCGGTCGGACAGGGCAAAAGGAACAAGTCGCGCGAACTGGTTACCAGACTCTAAATACTACCGCGCATACCTATTTTATAAATCACCGCGAGAAAAACCAGACCAGTGGCATGTGATAAAAATGAAAACTCGGAAACCGATTAAAGAAAGCAAGATTGCCATCTCGATGTTAACGCGGCACATAAAATGTAGCTAATTTCCCTGCGAGCGCCCGTGTCCCCGTGAATTCCTCGTTCTTTTCCGATCTAATTGCCCTCGCCGGCTCGCCGCGTGGCAGATTAAGAGAGGAAAATCCAGTAACCGGCCGCGTCATTTCTCAACGGGTGTAATGAACATTTCCACGGTTACGCGAGCCGCGCGTGTCATTAATTCCGCGGACGGAGTTTCGCCGCGCGGACTCTGTCCCGTTCAATTTCATTAATCGCTCCGGCAAAGCCCTGCTCCCTCCCCCGTCCCCCCTTCCCTCCCCCGGGTTCCCGGATTCACTTAAATCTCGTACGTGCCTAACCCACCCCTCTGATAAATCTGTTCCTAACGGGGCTGCGTTGCCGCCAATTCGTTCGCCGCTTCGGCTGTGCGCTGAGCGAAGTCGATAGGGTGTAACGCGTGGCTTACAATCAGATCAACGGTTCTTAATTTTTATACAATGTTATATAGAAAATGGGTAAATGTACAGATCATCAACTCATGACTTTTACGTGTTCTTCAATTCGCGATTATGAACAGATTGTTACTTTGCAAAGTTGATGATCAATGAGATAATGACAACAAACTCTTTCACTTCTTATTACACAGGATGTAAATCTACAACTACTTTTGTCATCTCGGTTTTCTCTGATCCTAGTGGATGGAAGTTAATGAAAAATTTCTCAGTTGCACTTTTACACGAGTAGAATAAAGGTGAATATCTCCAAAATGATCGATCAATTACTTATGTTAGAACGAAATTGAT
>SHCU01000041.1:376701-390769 GCA_004307685.1 Ceratina australensis | reverse complement strand
TTCTTATTCCTTTCGAGGTTGATATACCGAAAGAATGCGATAAACTTTTATGTAGGCAGCGCAAGTACAATCATCTTTATTTTAATCGTACAAAGAACGACAAAAATTTGTTCCGATGCGAGACGTAACGTTCCAAGTCCGATAATATTGCCGTCGAAGCACAACAATCTAACCACGGAATCGACGAGTATTTCCGCATACTCGACAGTTAATAATTTTTCATTCCCCGCATCGAACCGTCCGATCGCACGCGTAACTCTGGCTGCCGCGGTAGAGATCCGCGCGCGATCGGATCTCGATCCGTACGGGATAGATCGTATAGATCGGCTCTTCGTCCAAGGTCATCGAAAGACTATGATCGATATACACGCGCACGGCACCGTTTCTCAGGAAGCGTTTCTCGTTACCCGGTTGGCTAGGGGAACGAACGAGAGATTTCCAGGTGTCATGCTGGATATCTCACGAACGGAGATGCTCGTAAAAGCCTCGCTTCGTAGCGGGTTAGATACCGATCCAATGGGAAAGTCGGATCGTTCGATAACCCGGGGACCAAATGACAAGCGCGATCGGATCAAACGTCTCCTTTAATTGGTGCTAGTCGACTCATTAAGGATAGAAAATACTTGGCACCGCGAACCGTTCCCATTTTTACTGCCTCTTTTCGTTCTTAGCACTCTTTCCTCGTTATCGATGATATCGATAAGATTCTCGAAAGGATTCGATTCGACTCGACGCCATCGTCGGTGTTCCTCGACGCGTTTCATAGGATAAGTGTGTACAGGGGTGATTGTTTAGAACCAGTTGTTGTGTGCGCGAGTTACAACGATGTCGATCATCGTACGGTATACTTACTCGCTGTTCAGCACCCGGAAGGACTTGGGCGACATACAGTTGACGCTCCAGTCGGTGTTCCCGTGCTCGTTGCATATCGTTATCGAGAACCTCCCGTAGTTCGCCCTTATAAGATGAATTAATTTACCCTCGCCGCACTCGATCCACAGCACCTTTCCCTCGCAAGCGTACGCGGTGTCGTACCTCTCTGTAACAAATAAAAAACGATTGTAACGTCAGTAACGATTTTTGAAACGAGTAACCCTGTTACCCCCGTAACAACAATTTNCTTTCCCTCGCAAGCGTACGCGGTGTCGTACCTCTCTGTAACAAATAAAAAACGAACGTAACGTCAGTAACGATTTTTGAAACGAGTAACCCTGTTACCCCCGTAACAACAATTTCTCATTATCTGGCGAGACACGCCCAGCTGGTCAAGAGAGGAACACCCTTAACATTGGAGCTTGTTTCGTACCGCGTTTCGAAAACTGTACCTACGTAACGAAGCTCTAATTAGACGTCGCGATCGTCGAACAATGGGGGAGCGAATAAAAAAACGTAGTCGCGAGCTGGTTGTAAAGAAATACATAATAAATACCGAAGGGCCCGTTGCCTCTGTACGATAGCGATAGGTTACAGAGGGAGGTTGAATTACAGCGAGTGAACAAGAAGCATGGAGAAAGGAACGAAAACTGGAGGGGTTGAGGCTTTCCAAGCGGCGCGAGTCAAGGACACGTCAAAGTAGCTCGTACGAAATTACGGCGTTCAGCCGGCTGCAGGAAGATGATGGTTGCGGCTTGTTGCCGGGCGCGAACAAGTCACGGACCCCGTGTGCCCGGAGCGCGCGTAGCTCGCTCGGATCGTGTTGCGTCGCGAGGTCTAATGGAATTAAGATAAGGGACACCCGTGTATAGACCGCGTGTACAGTGGTAATAAACAATGAGGGACGCGGCGGAAAAGAAGGAACGGAAGAGGAAAAAATCTCGGCTGTACGGTTCGCGGAATCATTTAAAAGCAGTCCGAGATATACCCAGCCTCCGTGGCTTTGTCAATTCACCCCCTTCTCGGATTCACCTTTCCCGGGGTTTATCCCGTGGAAAATCTACCGGCGGGATGTTTCTTTTCAAAGCAAATTAGCGAATTTACGGGCGTGGCTTTTCTCGAAGAAAAGTTCCTCTTCCCTACGAACCGTCGGTTACCGTTACAACCCGCAGCGGCGGCAGCAGCTTCTCTCCTCTCTTGTCTCGCGATGCTACGCGACGCCGCCGCGGCGACTCGTTCTCTTCGAAGGCGCGGGGGGTTGCTCTTCCTCGCAGACGCGGCCTGTCAAGTTTAATGACCGCGAAAATGACTCGAGTGCCGCTGGGGACATTGTGCCACGGAATTCTGTACAATTTTGTTCGAGATTATAAAGCGGAAATATAAGAGGCGAAGACGCGGATCCATGAGACGGTGCTAATAAAACACTAATTCGTTTTACACAAATGTTGTTTCCTGAAAAGTGTGAAGATCGTCGCCCGTGTTAACGCTGTCAGCTTGACGATGAAGAAAAATTGTGAAAGCATTTTTTAGACGTTACTCATATTATGTATACGCGTACGTTGCATATACAAATGCGAGTAGGTGAACGATGAAAGAAGCCGAAAGCAGTCCGTGACTGGGCTAATAGCGATTTAATCGCCGCGGTAGAGGATCGTAAAACGAAGCTCGGACTTATTTAGGTGAGCCATAGATCTGCCATAACATTGACCAACCGTATGGATTCAACCCGCTGACGAAGCTGTCTCGAAGAAGGAAGAAGGAGTCAGCGAGAAGTACCTCAGGGTACAGGCCGAGAAGGACTAGCACGGGGGCAAGGACGAGAGGAAGTCTATAGCCGGGAAGAGGGGCTATAATAACTCTGTCCGTGAAAGCCCCGTCGTGAGTTCATTAGTTCCATACTGACGCGCTACAATGCCATTTTAGAGCGCTGTTAAGACTTTCCGCGAACAACGACGTAAATGTTTTTTCTTTTTTGTTACCTCGGAAACATAATCCCCAGAAATCTTAACACGTCGTTTTATAATTATACGCTGCTAACTAAAAGTAAACGACCAAAACTGGGGGCCGTAAATGTTTCAGGAGCATGGAAATTATTCAGTATCCCATCGATAAACGCGCGGATCTCGAGAGCCGAGATGTAAATTTCATAAGTGTAATCAAGAGATAAAATTGTAATACTCTTACCAGCATCAGCTTGTTCACATTTTATTTCTGTAGAGGAACGATGCCGGAAGATAACTGAGATCATTAATAAGGCAAACTAAAATCGTGCTAATGGATACCGATTCGACGAGGATCGAAGAGGGGATATACGGCGCGGCAAAAACGGGCCCGGTTAAAGCGGCGCGAAAAAATGCCGATTTTACGGTGTCTCGAGGCTTTCCATTACCGTGAAAGATCCGGAGGTATTCGTCTTAAACGAGAACAAAATCGTTGGTCACGCAATGAATTCTCCCCGAGCCGGGGACCGCGGAATGGAAGCGGGGAAATAGTAGATTTTATAGGATCCGAGTAATTTCTCGCCGGTTTCCCATCGACGAGTCTTGACGATTAACCGACCTTAGAAGACTGCTTCCTCTCCCCGGTTCGTCAGCCAGTTTGTTCCTCGTTAATTAACCGTGTCTCGATAACACCGTAAGCGGCAGGGTAATCGATACACGGGGCGTCATCGCGCAGCAGCTCGCGCTCGACGCTCACGGAGAGAGAACACCCGCGTGCCTGTGCGCGCGTGTGTGCTAACCCCGTAGCGATATAAAAAGTGCTACAGCTCGCAGCTACTGTAAACGGAGCTGGAACGAGCATCGTTTCCGTGAAAAGAGCACTGTCCTAACCGCGGCCGTACCTCGGCTCGCATCGGCTTGGCGTAGCTCACTCGGTTCCGTTTTCGCGTCACTCGCAGCTGCGCCCTGTTGCAACCGGTGCATTCTCCTGGTGCACCTCTAACGTGAGCACGATGAAAAAAAGGCCGCGTTCAAGCTGACGTAAAGGAACACGTTCCACCAGCCAGCTTCCTCCTCGAACCCGCCGGCCCTCTGGCATTCCTCCCTCTTTTATCACGGGAGACCAGTCACTTTCGTCCGGATTTTTTTTCCTCTTCTCGTTCGTCTGCGTTTAGCTTTTTTGCCCTGTTCCTCGTCGCATGAGAAGGGCTGCCGTTTTTCGGTGCTTCTGATTTGAAATGCGGCCGCAGCTACGTCTTTTAACGACGGTTAAAGGTGTTCAGTTGTCGCCTGTATTTTCTCTACTACGTAGCTGACAGAAACGCGATGGACGCCGAAATTATAATACACTGGATCAGAGTACGTCGAGCAGCGGTCATTAACTATTGTTTTATTAAGTAAGTTCGGGTCCATTAACAAATTCCTCTTAACGCGGAAGATGATTCCTCGCTTTTAGGAACTGAACGTCAGACGCGCTAGCGCGATTATGATCCAGTTCACTCTCTTCTATGCAGAACGCGCAACGAGATAAGCGAGAGGGATTGAAGACTATTACGATTCGCGGAAAAGTTCGAGATTGAAACGTCGCCAGCTTTTCTTTGTTTCCCGCGACTCTGCTAGGCTAAAAAAAAAAAAAAAACATTTTCTCACGGAAACAGTCGGTCTCGAACACGAGAGATAATGACGAGACGAAACGGTGAGGGGACATGCGCGATAACATGCCGACGAGCGAGCGAAGAGAGCGAGCAGGAAAATCTTCCATCTTTTTAACGGAGTTCTCTCGTCGTCTGACCCCCGCATTGCACTTTGACGGAGTGCATTCGAATGAATGCCGTGAAAAAGTTTTTAACGAGTGCACTCCTACTTGCGCGAGCGTTACAACGCCCGGCTGCGTCTCGACGAAAATCACGACGATGACGACGACCGACGCCGGCGACGACGACGACGAGATTCGAAGCCGTAACACGGCGCTATCGTTTGGGAGAAAAATATCCCGGGCGAAAATTGCCGACTGCTGTTACCCCGTTTTTCCCCTGTCCGGGTTCGACGCGAGAAATAATCATAAAGAGAGAATGATGCGGAGATGCATCGGGCGAGGTCCTTCACGTGGATTCTGCTCCGTTCGTGTTTTTCCCTCTTCGGATGGTGAGCAAGACTAGGTCAAGCGAAAATACGGAGCAGCAGCCAGACGCTGAGATATTCTTTCTCCTTGCTGAACCAGAAAGAACGACCGCGAGGATCTTTTTCAAGATTAATCTACGAATACAATTCCTTGTAGCTTCATAAACTGCGAGTTTATTTTAGATTTACGAATTTTTTCATCTCCGGCTATGTAAAGCGTGTACGGAGGTGAACGCGGGAGTCAGACAAAGAGAGTCAAACTCGATAGTCGATGCTGGTAGTATCACCCCCTCGCGTCAATTAACCGCGTCTCAATTGCATAACATCCAAGGAGAGGATCTAATCAGCCGAGTTTGTCGAGATTGCCGCGGAGACACGGATTTCCATTCCCCGGATTCCACTGAAGTTCTTTGAAGTCGGCCAGCTCGTCGTCGTAGTATGTATCGCGACAGACGGGGCTCGGCTGAGAAGGTGAGAACGCCGCAGGATTTTGCGCGGTCAATGCGCACCCTGAACTCTACCCGGGGATTCTAAGTACGGATTTCGAGTCGCAACGGGCTTCAAACTTCCAGCCTGGGTAGCTGTCCTCGTTCATGTGCTCCCGCGTTCCTGCAAAGGCTACCGCGTGCGCATCGATTCGAGTGGCGTAAGTGCGCGAGCACCCGTAAACGATGGAGTGGAAGTGCTTGAATACCTACAGGACCGAACCCCAGGACAAAGTTTCAAGGGATCTGTGGGTCCGAGCATTCGTGTATCACGATCGTCCAGTGCTCCTCGAGGTGTGCTCGCTGCGCGACTCGGCTTAATAACAATAAAAAAGTAACTATAAATCGTGTAAACTTATTCGCTGTAAAAGGGAATCACAAACTTGAGAGATCCTTCTCAGAACACCGAGAGAGAAGAGAAACACGGAAAAAACGAGTAAAAAGGAAACTACAGGCAACCCGGTATCGGTGTTGCTCGGTAAGGGATAATTAATTATCGACATTGGTCCATCATCGAGACCAGGCCTTCAATAAAGCATCGATACTTCTCGATTAATTCCAGATTCGCCTCGCTACGCGAGACACAGCTCCGTCCGTACCCTGAAAAGACAGGGCAACCCTGCGCGCCGACCGTTGCGTGGATGGCGCGTGGAGGGAAAAGAGGAGGAATCGCAGTTTACCATTAATGACTTCGGTTAATAATATATCGGAGGTCCGGCGAGCCGTGCCTCCCGTTGCCGTGGCGGCCGACTTGAAAGGACCGACCTAACAGCGGGATGTCGTCAGCCCGATGCGGTCTTAGGCCTCGAAACCTTTACCGCGATATGTACCACTCGCAGTGGGTGATGGCTCGTTGAAACACTGTGGCGGCCATTATTGCACGCGGACACAATTCCCCGGGCGTCGTGCCACCCTCTCGACCCCAAAGAACACCGCGTCACACTCGGCGGTTTCAGCGTCTTTCAAGAGACGAATGAAACGAGGCACCGTTTTTCGGCGCCGCACCCGGATGTTACGAGGATTTGATGACACGGGAGAAGAGGGAAAGGGAATCGGGGTTGAAAGAGTTTCATTTCGAGTAGTTAGCGAGCGAGAGAGGGGCGAGGGTCCCTTGTTTGGGGCTAGCAACTTTCGAAATTGTACGCGTCACAGTGGCAGAGAGAGAGTGCTCTTTAAAAAGGGGGAGCTGGTTAGAACGTCAGATTCTCTTTACACTTCACGCCAGCTGTACAGATAACTGCGGGACAACTGGTATGTGCGCATCATCTAACAGTTTTAAATGTTCCCAGATGAGGAAAGTAACTGAGAGACACGAAGGACTAACGGTTTACCGCGAGCAGGATAGTTGAAATTTACGACTGGTTAACGACATGAGAGGAGCGGAGATACTTCTCACGACTTTTAAGATCCTTTAAAATACCACGTATCTCCTTGTGATCGGTTTCGATATCGCGGCAATGGGATTAAAGCGTCGAAGTAGCGCACCGTGATACACGGTTAATTATTTTCTCAGCGATCAAGAAATCTCGGAATAAACCGAGGCAAATTACTTATTTCTCTTCCGGGTGTTCGCGCGGGAAGAAAAAAATGCGCGAGTCTGGTTCTCGCGGCTATCGATCGAGGGGCAAACATTACATGTATAGAGACGCGAGTTCGGCGTTGGCGCGCTCCGCTCGTTGGTTGGCCATGCATCTTTGGGCTCGGCCGAGCTGCACACGGTTGCTGCACTCTCCGTGAAGCGCTCCCGGGACGCATAAATCAAAGTCCTCCGCGGAGACTTGCCTCGGTTACGTTCCTCGTCCGCAGTGCTCTCTCGCTCTCTCTCTCTCTCTCTCTCTTCCGTGCCCGCGCGTCTCCCACGAGCGAGTAACCCCACCTTCTCCGTTTCTCTCTCGGTTTCGTCCTACCATTGAATCGGAGTCAACCGTGTCGTCGGAATTTCTAATTCGAGCTAATCCTCTTTCACCCGTCCTAATTACATTATCAATTCACGTTGGAAAGAAACCTCACTGGCCAGAGGGGCCCATGCCTGATGCACATACGCGAGCCCAAGAGCGCGCCGCGGTTACGCTTGGTGCATCGGCATTTACATGGTTGGCCTGTTGCACGTCGCGGTCTCGTCGCGCTCGACTGATTTATAGCGGCCGAATAAATTATAAGGAGCAGATAGAAAAGAGCGTTGACCGCCTTCAGAGGCGGGATTCAGCAATTATCTGCCGCTTCCCAAAACCGGACCCGAACCCTCTCACCCTCGCGCGATTGATTATCTCATCGGACCGACGAAACGCGTCGAACTGAATTTCAAGTTTCACGAAGCTTTTGCTCCTCTGAATCAAATTACACGTGTTTCTTATTGAATACCTGAATAATGCGATTAAAGGAAGTCCATGTTTGTTTTTTTGCTCGGAAATGTTTTTGATACGTAATTACATTCCGTGAGTAATGAAGCGGTGTCTATGAAGTCTTAGCGATGATGGCAGCTCACGCTCGCGCATAATGGATAACGCAATCCGGACGTAATTTCGCGCTTAGAAAACCCACGTGGGTATGATTTACAGCTCGCGAGACAACCACATCGAGCAAAGAGGGACCACGCGGTATCGTTCAATCGAATGAGCCAGCGAAATCGGATGTCTCGCGTTCTTACCACGCGGTTAAAACGGTCAAGCAGATGCAACCTAGCAGGAAATAAGAAACCGTATTATACGTTCTATCGCGCAGTTTTCATGGTTCGCATGATGACGTCATCTAAGATAGCAGACGAGGTAACGCGAGACACCTCTTATCTGGCTTATTTAGCGATCACGTTTCATACATCTTCCGTTCATAACATTTTCATTGTGCTTTACCCTATACGAATCGCCGATCCAATTACACGACCCCGGAATTATCGGCCGATATACCGCGTTCAACGCACGACCCGCCGCCATTGGGACAAAATATGAATGACGAACGACCGGATCTCGTTATGAAGGCTTTCTAATGTTCTATCTTCGGCCGTGGGTCGGGCTCATAATTTACGTGGAGGAACCGGATACTCCAAGCCTCCATCGATGCGTCGGCCTATCAAAGAACTTCCTTTTTCCGAACTTCCGCCTTATTAGAAAGACGGACTCCCACCAAACTCTCTCTCTCTTTCTCTCTCTCTCTACCACCTGTTCCATCCAATTTCCGTTCACACTAACAACATTCTCGAAGTCGAACGGGACGATTAAAATGCAAACCGAACGCTCGGCTCGTGTCGCTCGAGGAAGCGACGTCGACGTCGTAAAAGGATACATCTTTTTACACGGCTCCTACCTTCGCTAATAATCAACGCGGCGGACATCGAATTCGATTCGCGTTACATGACAGGAAACACGAGCGGCCGCGTGTAAACGGCCCCGACGGGTTGGCGTCAGGGGGTGCGCAAGCGGCGAGGGAGCAGGGGGGGGGGAGCCGAGGAGAGAAACGAAAAATCGTTACCGTCGCTCTTTCACGTTCACGTGAAAGAGAACAAGAGGAAAAAATTTCGGGTACACAGAGGATGGGCACCAGTTGCGAGATGCCACTCATCGTGGACGTCGGCAACGTCGTCCAACCCTGTCGATATCAGTAACCGTACTCGCCGCGCGTCGCTTGATCGATGACCAACGCGATGGAAACGACATTTCGCGGAATGCCGTTGTCGTCGCCGACCACTTTTTTTTTCCCACCCACGCTACACTATCCTCTTCTCTCTCTCTTCTCTATTTCTGTATTCAAGTTAGACCCTTTCGTTCATCGTATCTCTGGCTTTTCTATTATCCCGTTTTTCGTTGAGCGGAAGATTAACATGATTTCGTTCGTGATATTGTACGTCTCGATTGAATTTATTGCGAACATACGCCGAAAACGGGATGACATTTGTACCCCGTGTAATGCGATATTTTTTTAATTCCTCGAGTTCGATTTGGATTGCTCTAAATGGTCAAGAAATCCTGCTTTCAATGTGAAAGATAGTAGGTTATTCGACAATCGGGAATGTTTTCAACGGATGGAAAAATGCAATACCAGAAATGTATCTAAAAAAACAAAAAGTAGATACACTATTTCTTTGTCGTCATTCTGTCCATCGTTTGCAATAACACATAGCGGACAGGCGATAAAATTCTAATCGGATCTTCCCAGGCATTATGTTTCCTCAGGGGTCACGATCGAAAGGTAACCAAAATTCGTCGACTACGCGTACTCGACGAGAAAGAGCGTTTTCATTTCGGTATAACGGATTAATTTCCAAAGACAAAAAGGTTGTACGTGGTAGAACGCGGAACAGGCTGGGACGGGATGAAATGGAAAAGGAGTACGGCTCTCATAAATTTCCCAGACCGAGCAGGAACAAAAGGACGATTGTACGCCGAACGCGCCGGGAAAAAATCGTCCCACAGTGCGTATCCGTGTGTATAGGTATCTTGATTACATAATTCAGATACTGTGCACGTCAGGGTTCTCGCGCGAAGTTACGCAGACAGCCGAAGAGGGATGCGAAAACGCTGCGCGACGCGGAGCGCCGGTTGCCCCGGTCGTCCGACGTGGATGCGGAAAGAAAGAGAACGTCTAATGCACATCTACGCTATCGCGAACGACATAATTGCGAGGTATACTTCATTAAATGAGAACGTTCGAGCCGTTGGACGTGTGTGACGCGTCTCGTTACGTTCATCCTCGTCTCGCGGTTTCACGGTGTTGGTAACGCGCACGCTGCTGCTGCTGCTGCTGCTGCTGCTGGTCCACACCTGGAAAGGGCGTCGTCTCTCCGGTCCTGTTCTCCGTTTCCCTTTCTCCGTCATTCACTCACAGATCCCATGCACCCCCGATCCCCGCCGTTCCCTCCACCTTTTTCTCCCGCTTTATCCGACCAGCCCCTCTTTATTCGCGCACCGCGTGCACACACGTGCACACGCGCCAGACTTAACCCTCTCTGCGACGAGCACACTCCATTCGAAAAGCTTTGACATCGGAGACGTCGGCAAGTCACCAGAGGACAGATTTATCGGATATTCTTCTCTATCCGTAGCGCGCCGGGACAGACGGTGAATTTCAACCGCGATGAGAGAGACGAGCAGGCCCGGGGTTTATTACCGGTAGCTGAAGAGAACTTTGCTCAGGCCGAAATCCTTGGTTTTACGAAACTTGTCCCGCGGAAGAAGCTGGCTGAGCGTTGGGTAAGGTCGAGGACCCGAGATGCACAGAGGAGATACAGAAACACATCGCAATTTAATACCAGATACAAAAAAGATTTCCGTTGCATAAGGAAACTGCTTATTAAAAGATTACTTTACCCTGCAGCTAATTACTAAAACGTACTTCTTGTTTCTATGCGAGATCTACAATCTTAATGTCTACCTCGCAAAAATCTCCACGGATATTCTCTCTCGAAAGTGTACCTTTTGATCGTTCAATCTGACGCTTGCCTTTACGATTCTACTTCTTGCATTTCTTTCGTTCCCCTGAACTTCATTTACCTGTTTTCTCGAGTTATACAAATAATTTTGTTGATCGCATTAACTCGAGGGACACTTCGCGAGCAGTGAGCGGCGTATACGCGTAACTGCTGTTTGATTGTGTTCCCGCGTTACAAGGGGCGACGCGAAGAGGACCGGAACGGGGAGAGCGAGACGAAGGTAAGGCGGATAATTGTACGCGGAGGAGACGCGCGAGACGCGAAACTCGAGGGACCGGTCTCCGAGGCCAGTTCCGATCGGTCGTACGTCTTCCTGAGATACTACTCGTATCGAGTTTCCAGGAGGATCGACGTATATCGTTCTCCGCGTCGTCGTGTAGACAAGAAACGACGATAGAACCGGCGCGGCACGCCGTTCTTAGGGTATACCTATACGTACGTACGTGTGGGGGATGCTGGCACGACGATTATACCCGCCTCCACGGGTCAAAGACCATCGACGGGGGCTAATAAACGTAGCACGTGTCCCCATCGAGGGAACTCGTAAACGCAGCCAAGCTTCGACGCTCGCGACGCGAGTTAATTAAAGAAACAATGTGCCCGCTTCTCTACTCTTCTTCTCTCGTGCTACCTACCCGCGCGCCGCGCTATCCTCTCGACGCGACACCGATCGAACGATCGGTTTTTATAACGAAGCGCGCGCGTACATCATTGTCTGTTACTCCCATCCCCTCTTTATCACTGTTACTGGAATTTAATATTCTGTTATCTTCTGTTTCAGTTATTTTCCCTGCATTTTGCACGGCGACGGTAAAAATATGTTTCGCTAACGGGTTTTTGCCTGAGTGCGCAAATTACCTGGGAAAAATGTAGTCGAAATGAAAAATGATAATAACGTGAATTGAAATACATATTTATCTTTGAAAAGATGCTCGTATAATTTTTGTTAGCTGCTACCCCGAATTTTGTGTTTCCGTATACTAGTAGTTTTCTAAATCTAGATGAGCACCCAACGCGAATCGCAATCAGCTGCAGCGAGTTGACCGAAAACTGGTTAGTCCCGGCGATCGATTGACCACCGACCGCGTTTAATAAACCGGCATAAATAATAAATGGTCCTCGGGGTCGTAGCGCAAACGGTGGCGTGCGTTCCGGTTTAGCGAGGTACACAGAGCGAGGGAAACGGGCGGCGAAATGCTCAGGGAAGATCAACAACGCAACGAAACCATCGGGGCGGGAGTGAAAAGTTACGGAACCGGAAGCGAAGGCGTCCCGGTTCCGACCGAAAACTTTCGAAATTAGAGTGTAAGTTCCGAAAGAGGCGAGAAATACCATTATTTTTACCCACTTTACCCCTTGAGCGATTACTCAAAAAGTGGCTGACCCCGAAGACGGCGGAAGGGTAGAGGGGGCAATAAGTTATTTCGTGTCACTAGCCAGGGGCGACATCGAACAGATTGAAAAGCGATATTAACACGGCAGCGATATTCGAACAGGCAGCTAGCCGAAGATAACAAAATGGAAGATAATCGTTCTCTGACATCGTGCGATCATAAGCCTTGGTGTTTTATCGGGAAAAGAAAATAAAAACTGGTTGTAAAGAAAATCATCATTTTATATTTACCGCCATCAGCGGGAGTTAACAAAATGTACCGGGATCGAATTTCTTTTTACCGTCAGACTCATTTCGACGATTTCTCTTTTTCTCCCGCGGCACTAATATTTAATGCAGCGATTCTTATTGGTCCGCTCCGCGCTTTACAGCCAGGTGAGTAGCGTTTATGGTATACGTACTCGCGTCCCGTATAATCTCCGTATCGGCGTCCATCGTAATCCCTCTTGGACCCGGGAATCTTAACAGCTTCGCTGTCGCGGCGATAACGTCGAAGTGGTGATAAAACGGGAACGCGGCGTCCCAACGCGGAATTTACGCCCGGGTCATTTACGCGCTCAATCCAGCTTCGGACGCGCGCCTTCCTGAATTTTTCAAATCGTCGAACGCGACGGTCTATATAGTAGAACTACTTCCGACTATGATTACAGTCGCCTACGTAAAAACGCGACGCGCGTGATTGAAACGTTTACCTGTAAACGCGCAATCGAGTAACACGATAAAAGATCTTCCTCCTCGCAACGGTGTTTGTCGAAGAAAGAAGAAGAAGAAAAAAAAAAACAGTTTAATGATCGAGAAAGGCGTCGCGAAACTGGATAGACGGAGCGGGTCGTAGCTCGTCTCCATTTTCCTGCGCGCGAATGTGCACGTGTACAAGCTTCTTGCAACTGGTTCAGTCACGTATCCGCGATAAAATTTTATCCGCGCTCCCGCGACAATCCGCGTCTCCCTTGGCTTTCTACGGCTCGACGCTGATTGATTCATCGATCACGCGGACCCGAGAGGAAGCGGATGGCGAAAACGTCGCCGATGCAATTTAATCGTTGAAACTTTTGCCCCATATATACGTAACGCGGTCGTTCATAAATCGAATTAGACCTTGTTTCCATGAAATAAATAGGGATTCAGTCCGAGAGACGTCGACTAGGTCTCTGCGATTGTACACTCTTCTTATGCTCTTTATAATACGTTGTTCCGCGTAGAGGAAGTGCGGGGAATGAATTCGTGATAGGATCGGCGTGCTCCATAAGAAAATGATGTGGCTGATAATAATACAGGCTCGCGAACGGCTATAAGAGAATGATACCACGCGGTGACCTCGATTGAAATCGTGGCAGAATCGTTGAAACTGCGGGGGAATCGCGGTGTGTTTCGTGTTCTCTCTTCAAGATTCCACGAAGGAAACGGGCGTTATCGGGATAGAAGCGTTCGATGCGGCACGCAACGCGGGAACCGAGGTCGGAGTCACGGCACGACTGCATTCCTGTGGTATTTCGGATAGGTTGGAACGTGGATGAATACCTTGACGCCTTTCTCAAAGCAATTTAACGGACACGCCGATCTTTCTAATGATACTTTTACATTTCCCTCCACAAAACTGTTTTTAATTAGGCAATCAGTGAAATCAAGTTATTAGCTGGACCATCATCCGGTACGTAATTCACTCCCACAGCAAAATTACTTACCCTCACAACAATTTTAACATTATATAATTTTGTGCATACTGTAAGATATCTGTATTATCCATATCTAATTAAGAGAGGTCATTAGTTATATTATTGTACATACAGCTCAGGTGTTATGCGTGATGCCCGAAAAGGTTTGCTTTAGGAAG
>SHCU01000041.1:359701-376692 GCA_004307685.1 Ceratina australensis | reverse complement strand
GCATACTGTAAGATATCTGTATTATCCATATCTAATTAAGAGAGGTCATTAGTTATATTATTGTACACATAGCTCAGGTGTTATGCGTGATGCCCGAAAAGGTTTGCTTTAGGAAGTTAGTCTTGATAGATTCAAGCGTGTAAGACGTGCGCGATTAGGGAGTCCGCTCCGTTCGATAATTAGTTTTTCGTTATTAGTTCGCCTATTAGTTATTTCCTTGTCCTTTTATGTTAAATCTAAATATATATAAATACCAAAGTTTGTCCTAACGAAAAGTGTGTTCTGTTTATAATAATAAATCCCGGTCGTTTGGTTATATCTATTTACAAACCTTACAATACTTGATATTTCATTAAAAATGTAATGAAAAAAATTAGCAATGGATCTAATAAGAAATAGTAGTGACTGTGTCTGTCATGTGTGTAGAAAACGGTACTTTATATGCAGGAACCTAACGTTACAACCGGAACAGAGTCTACTATAATTCTGTTATCTATAAATGTTCGTTCAATTGAGAGTTCCTAGACACAGGAATGATTCGAGGTGTACGGTGGTACGGAGAAATTTGACTCGTCGCCTGCGAAAGTGGCGAGATCGCGTTACGAGGCATGGTTTCTTGTGCGCGAAAAAGAGTCACGGCTGCGGGCTTCGAAGGCACGAAAACGAAACGGGAGAAGGCGCAGGTGCTCACGGCTACCCGGGCCCTGTAATTAGGCTAGGAACGCCGAATCCGTCTGGCAAGCCAGTGGGTTATGAGACGGTAGCTGGTTCACCTTAAGAGAAACGTGTCAAACGTGTTCACGCTGTTCAAGGATGCCTGTGCGCAAGAAATTTTAGCCTCGGTACATTAATGGCTTCGACGTACGTGCAGAACGCAGAACGTGCATAGGCACGAGAGCATTAACGTTTCTAAAAAAAAAATGGAACGGTTAAAAGAATGTCTTTAAGCGATATAGAACACCATAATTATCGTTTTTAAACACGTTTTTATTAAGGCGCAACGAGATGATAATCAGATTCGCAAGACTTTATGGAATAAGTGGTACGCGATTTTCAGTTCACGGCTAGGAGGTTAAAATCTCGTTAAAAATTCTCGCAGCCACGTAACGACACCGAAACATTAGGCATTTCCACAGAATCCACTTAGTGGCCACACCTCGAAACTTTCCACCGCGTTGCGTCCCGTTATCGCCCGGGATCTTATAATTTAATTTCCACGCGGCCTTATCTCACCGGCGGCGAGAAAAACCGCCCTTCTGTGTAGCTTCTTACCCGGGGATTCGTGTAACCCTCGAAGAACGGCAGCCTAATCTCGCGGGAAGATACCGTTTCTAGCGACCACCGAAGTGTCGGTCTTATAATCATTAGAGAGGGCAACAAACAGGCCGGAAGAAATTTGCGAGCAGCCGCAGCAGCGACCGCGGGGACGAGAGATGGAGCGAGTTAGGGAGGAAAGAGATTCGAATCTCCAGAGGTGCGCAAACTCGAAAGGAAGCTGAAGGGGGATGGGTTCGAGAAAAAGAGAGACGAGAGGCCGGAGAGAGCGGTGTAGGCGAAGAGGGTGGCTGGCTTGAAAGAGGTGCTTTACATTATTTCAAGAAGCCAGTTCCACGTTGCGGAGGACGAAGTGCGAAGGAGGCGGATGAATGGCGAACGGCCGGCGAAATAAAACGAGTGACGGCTGAAAGAAACGCGTGAAAGAAAAGGAGGAGGACAACGACGACAACGACGACGACGACGACGACGACGACGACGACGAACTACGTCGGCCAGGGAGTCCGCCGAGGGAGAATGGCGCAAGAGATTTAATTACACGATCGGTTTAAAGGTCCGTCCCTCCTTGGCTGATCGCGACATTGTGAATGAGCGAGCAGTCGTGGAAAACGAGTTTCCATGGTTCACGTCAACCCGTCTTCTTTGATCCATTATTGAACGGCCCGCTAACGAGGTTACCGTCGATGTTTTTCCTCGCCTAGCATCGGCTAATTTAATAGCCAGAGAATAGTTCCGTTTCTCGCCTCGCCCGACTTTAACTCTTGGCCCGTGCTTCCGACCCTCCCCTCCTGGCCGAGAAGGCGACGACGCGATTAAAAATTCAATTTTATTTATAATCGGATTAAACGCGCGACGTTTTTCATTGTTAACGGCGCACCGTTCCGCGTTCTGCGTTTTCATTTCTTTTGCTTCTCTAGTCAGATTACGTTCCCTCCCGTTGACACGTAAGTACTTCTTAACCTATTTGAACCAACGAAAAACTTCATGGTACTCAGCCGCGATAAAATGGTTCTTTAAAGAACAGAGATGTAAACGGGGATTATTAAATTAATGTATCAATCCTTCGTTTAAAACCTGTTTTCTGCTTCAATCGGCCAAAAAAAAAAACAGAACAATCTGGATGCAGGATCTCGCCGCGCAATTTCCACGATACCCGTCCCGCAGGAATCGGCCAAAAGCAGGGAAAAAAGGGGAGAGCAAATTTCACGGTGGAAGTTCCTGGGAGAGGTGGGCGGAGTTGCACTTAGTCCGCGGTGTATATAAGATTGAGTCCTTTTCGTCGAGGTCAGCTACAGCCGCCCAGGGAGAAGCGTTGCTCGAACAAGGCAGCGAGATAGACCGAGACGAGCTTCCTTAAACATTCAGGTACATACTCCACCCTCCGCTGAGGCGAGGAACACCGATCCCGGCCAACCCACGGAAGGCGCTAACCGACGGAATTGGAATTACCTATACCCAGCTAGTCGACGCGGCAGCCTGCTGCTGCTGCTCCCGACCAGCTTGGCAACGCAACATGAACGGGAAGAGTACGGTCCTTCACCGGCACAGGAATTAGGATACGCGGTTGTATTCAACAGAATTGAGCGTTCCACTTGAATCGGGAATTTCTCCGCTGCGCTCTGCCGACCGATTCGGTCGTTTCTATGCGCCGAATGTGAAAATAGTTTCGGAATAGCCTCGGTCAGAGCTCGATATAACCCCCGCTGCCGGTTTTTCGTCAAGATACGCGTTTCTATGAATATACAATGGCCTCCCAATAATTATTGAGAGCATTTTTTTCATCCGATTTCATGAATCGACCCGGTAATTGAGAGATTCCGGGTTTCAAAAGCGATTCACGATTGTCTGCTGTTTATACTGAAATTTCCCGATAAAGCGACCCATGTAACGGGGTTAAAGGGAATATATTGACGAAGAAGTAATGGGCGATGAATAGTGCGGGGAAGGGTATTGATGATTTTCGAACAGATCCTTTTTAGAATTTGGTCTAGGTTGGGGAAGCACGGGTAAGAACTGTATGCAGGAAGATTTCAGTTATTGAGCGATTGCTATTTGGTGTTGAAATGGTCTCGAAGATGTTTGGTACGGAGTATCGGAATCCGTTAAACCGATCAGAATAAATGGATGGACCGAGTTTTAAAGAGATTAATACAAGCATTGAAGTATGCACGAACTGCAGTCACGAACCAATGAAAAGAAATAAAATAAAAAAAACGAATATATTTATTTGATATAATTAATTATTTTATAATTTTCCGTGATTATAATTTCCTGTTACAATTCCTGCTCAATATAAATCTGATTATCAACGATACAAATAGGCAGAGGGGCAAAAGAATACGCGAATGGTAACGCGAGAACCCGTACCTACGGAGCTCGGAACAATGGCTACAGAGGTACCGCGGGGATGGTTAAGGAGGAAGAGGGAAGGATTACATTCCCGCGTTCTCGAAAAGTTCCCTTCGGGCCGAGGCACGGCCGGCGCATTACCGTTTAATTTCGTTCGCTTTACAAGCGGCCGGATTGCCATTCTCGGTTCGATTATCGCGTTCTCTCGGCCGATACCCCCGAAAACAATGCGGCGCGACAGTTTCCAAGCCGATAAAACGGTTTACGCTGGCCGCGGCGAAAATGAAAAAGTCCACCCGGAGATGAACTGCGCGCGTAAGCCTACCCGGGGTCGGCTCGGCTATTTTTTTGTTTCCGCCCCAGAAAACATCTCGTACCCCCCGCGATTAATACCATGCTCGATCCTACGCCCTCTCCTCTCCCGCTGTCCCCGTGCCGCCCCTCTTTGTCGTTACTGTTCCACGTAATTGCTATTGATTTTGATTCGCGGGGATACGGCCCATAGGTAGGGCTAACACGGTATCACGGTATCTCGTTCCTCTCTCGTTCCACACCCTCGGTGAAGTTATTTCCCCCGGCATCGGACGCCCGACGTCACACTTCCACTTTATAGTCGCTTGATTCGTTGCTAATAACTGATAGACACTTTAATTGATGGGATTTTCAATCACGTTAAACAACGACGAAAAAACGATTTAAGAGACTGTATAAAGTTCAGTTATAAAGTAGAACGCGAAGTGCGATCGGTTCGATCTATATTGCTTACTCGAATCAGCCTACGTTCCCGCCCTATAGCAATTGGAACGGAGAATGAAGCAGGAAGCAATTCAACTTCCCTGTTCGACGATGGATCCGATCAATCATAGCTCTTTCAAACGGTCGAGGATCAATGCTGTTCCCGCGCACCTGAACGTTTCTAGGCAACCGAAACAATTATAGAATTTAACCATGCGGTTCTGTAATACTATCTCCTTTGCGCGCAACGAGGCAGGAGCTCCGATCCGAGAACGCGGCTATGCGATCGGCCGTTCGGTTCATTCCCAAATGAAGAAACATCTCTGGTACGGACGGGGCTCTGCTGCTCCGTTCCGCCGAATGTCCGATAAATTCTCGGCAGTGTTCGCGTGCACGCGCGATCTCGCGCGCGGAACAACGAAAAGCCGAATAACTTACGCGACAGCAAGCTTGGGGTATGCTCGGAACAGGGCATAGGGGGAAGGAAAAAAAAAATAAAAATAGGAGGGAACGATCCGAAAAGTAATGTGAGAAATACGAGGAGAGGGCCCCGAACCCGAGGGTCATAAGGTGCATCGGTTAAAACGATCGAGGGGCCCTCGGAAGAGAGAAAGGGCCGACAGAGATATTTGGAACGCTCGCGCGGCGCGCCGCGAACAATTCGCGGTGTAGGAAGCCAAAGAGATATCGCACGGTGGCCTCTGCCCGTTAAGTTCGCGGTTCGGCTCACCGTGCCGCATCGCCGGTGAAATAACCGAAGAATCTTATGCTCATTTCACGACCGAAAGAGAAAGAGAGCCCTCTGTGTGTGTATGCTCAGACGACAATCCCATATCGGAGTCGAGATCGCATTGTCACCCACCTTCCTTTCTTTTCGCCTTCTCTTCTCCTTTGCGGAGGTTTCTCGCATCGCCTCGTTTCCCTTCCTTTATCCCCACCTCCCTCCTTCTCCCTCTCCTTCTCCTTCTGTCCGCTCGTTCGTTGCAACCCTCGTATTTCCTCGAACCTCTGTGACAGTCGCGCACGGCGCCGACATTAAATCCAGCCTAGCACAATGGTACGCGTTGCGGTACATATATAGGATATTTCGCGGATCGATGCCTTTTATTTCTGCGCGGTCTCCTGGTGCGGATAAACGGCACAACGCAACGGTAACCTACGTTACTGCTGTAGATTCTATGTTCTCTCTCTCTCTCTTTCTCTCTCTCTTTCTGTGTACATTCGAGCTTTCTAGCCGCTACGCTGCTTGGATTCGTCATTCTAACCCGGCACGGTGAGGTAAACGGATTTTGTTTTTATTACGAATGGTTTTCAGGACGTATTTGTTTTTTAGGGCGAAAGGAAGGGTGGGCGGTGAATAAAAGGCGCCTAGCGATTGAATCTAGCGGCAAGTAGAATAGTACACGCGGCCTGTTGTTCTGTGAGAAAACTGTTGTGGTCCATTCGGTTGGTCGACTCCATTCGACGCTGTCCTTTCAACCGGTTTCGCAGCACGCCTTTGGTTTCAGACTTAGCAGTCACGAGTTTTACGCGAGATTTATTTGGAATCGCGGATTATAAATCCGCATGAATTTCGTGGACGAGCCGGTAATAGATTCATCCGCAGAGTTCCGCGACGTACGCCGATAAGGTCATTGAATCGATCCGGAAGTGTCGGATTCTTGTGAGACAGTTCAGCAGATTACGATTTCATCCGGCAGACGTTTCGACTCGATATATTATACGACGCACAACTCTCTTCCGCACGGCAGACGACGCGGAGCTTCCGGCTGCGTGTGACGCTAATATTTCGCGTCACGTCCTGCACGGTTCAATTTGCCCCGACAAATCCGCGGTTTCCGCCGGAATCGGAATTTAACGCGATCACTGAAATTTATTATCATCGCTCGTCGCGGTTATTATCGCGGCCGGCTCGTGCTCACGTCGCATTGTAATGTTTACAGTTTACGTTATCGCCGGCCAATATTGCGCAACGCTCCCGAATAAATAGCATATAGCGTGCTGATTAATCGTTGTCAGCCTATAAAATAAATAGGCGTCAAACCTAAACCCCACCCTTCGGAAAGCTCGCCGGTTACGCGGCCTAATTAAAATCGCACCTCGTCGGCGCTATTAATTCGTTCCGCGTGTAAAACGGCAATTGAAGGAGAGCTTGGTTTTTTTTAATTAAAAATTACCGCGCGCCACGTTAATCCCTAACGTCCCCCCTCGTTTTAATTCCGCGGGATAATGCACCCGCTTTTTCCAATCTCTTTTCGGACACCGTCGTTTCCGTGTTTCCGCGCATCGGGAAATAGAATAACCCTGCAGCCCTCGTATGCATAATAACGAGGTCTTTCCTGAAAATAACGGGGAACCGAGTTAACCATTAGCGTAAGGAATAAGAATGAGCCGGACGTACGTAATACAGTGGCTGAACCTTTTTTTTCTCTCTCTCGTGATACTCGATTTCCCCAATCACGTGCCGCTCTATTCCGATGGGAGCATTCCGGTTCATTGTTATAAACGTAAGCCCCGTTCGAAGCAAGAGTAAAAAGCTATCCTTGGCTTACGCCGTTACACGTCGTTAATATTACGCTATCCATTCATCTGATCGAAAAGGGCTGCTGCTGAAGTAAATTACGCGCTTTATCTATTCTCTGCCCCTTTCATGGCTGCGATTACGCTTCCTTCCTCCGGTACGACTCGATAGCTATTTTTTTTTTTTTTTTATTCTGCTTATTGGAAGGGATTCGAGAAGCCGCGTCGATTGACGACGGCCTGAAGGTGATCGATGGACCCGCCAGCAATGCATGGTAATGATACATTACCGAGGCGAGATGTAGCATTACCTGTACCGAAAAATAGGGGGAGACCGGCACCGTTTGGTCCTGGTGGAAACGCGAAGGAGGACATTGTGGCGCGGCGTTTCAGCTTTCAGGAGTCGAGATGAAGGAGGAAGCGAGTGTATTCGTCGAGAACATTGAAGGGGCTGTAGCTGAAGTGTACGGGAAAGAGGACAGGCAAGAAAAAGGAAGCGGGCGGCAGAAGAAGAGGCCTGAAACTGCTAGTGCTAGTCGATATTTCATCCGGGCAACAAGCAAGATAACAGCAGGCACGCCCTCCTCCTCTCCCCCTTTTCTTTCCTCGTTCCACTGTTTCACTGTTCGCGCTTCGCCGCTCTTTTTACGTGTCGGCTAACCCTTCAGCATCGCGCGCGCACCATTCGCCTCTGCTCGCAACAGACTCGCGGTTGTTTTAAAATATTGCACGCCACCCCCTCGGACCCGTGGCAGCAGCAGCAGCCCGTGTTACACCCATTCGAGCCCCTTTCAAGTGGCCCACGTTGGAGACGACAGAAGCGGCTGGGTCTAACGCCGAAACAAACCAGCTATCCTTAAAAATCCACGCGCTCGATCCCGTCCCGGATTACTCGGACCTCTGTTCCCGTGTATCGCATCGCTTTTCTTGTCCGCCGGACGGATTTTCCCTCGAGCTCCACGGAACTCGATATTTTTACGACGTCTCAAGTGCTTGAACTGCCCCGTGTAGCTCCTCTCTCATTCTCTGCTCGAAACCACGGATACGACGTGTTTACAACTGCCCGGGATAGAGGTGAAGCTGCACCGTGATCAGACGTAGGGGAAATAGAAAACCTTCGTGAGTGGCACGAAACACGAAGGGGCGGATAAATTCGGCTGATTTTTTATATCTCTGTGAAACGGATTGGAAAATTCTAGCGGAGGATTTCGTCACGGGCGATTCGTCGCCAGCAAAGCGGAATACGATGTCGTACGAGTGTTCACGGGTATCTGCNCTCCACGGAACTCGATATTTTTACGACGTCTCAAGTGCTTGAACTGCCCCGTGTAGCTCCTCTCTCATTCTCTGCTCGAAACCACGGATACGACGTGTTTACAACTGCCCGGGATAGAGGTGAAGCTGCACCGTGATCAGACGTAGGGGAAATAGAAAACCTTCGTGAGTGGCACGAAACACGAAGGGGCGGATAAATTCGGCTGATTTTTTATATCTCTGTGAAACGGATTGGAAAATTCTAGCGGAGGATTTCGTCACGGGCGATTCGTCGCCAGTACGAGTGTTCACGGGTATCTGCGAACTGTATGGAAATAATTTCGATACCGTCGGAAGCGGAATTCGTTTCGTTCGACGTAAACGCGTCAAATAAGTTGCGCGGAACTCGATATTTCCATCCGATGCTTTAGCCGGAGTTAGCCGCGCCAGGGCGGTTAATTGAATCAAACGGATCGTGCCGAAGTTAACATCGAATTCGGAAAGTTTGCGAGGCGAGCTCGGTGAGAAAACGCGAATCGAATCCGTGACCCATTTACGTTGTTGTTCCCTCGTCGTGAAAACGGCGGTTCACACAAACTGGCAACGAACGTTCGCTCACCCTCTTGGCCACGGTTCTTTCTCGATGACTCGTCGAAACACAAGCTGACTGGCAGTTTCCTGATCTCGTTTTGGCACGTTTCTTCTCCGACTCCTGAGCGAACGCAATTTCCGAACGAACCGTGTCGTAGATTTTTTGCAACGGGTCGAAAAAAAGCCTCGTTCGCTTCTCGGGGTAGCAAACAAAACGGAAAATCGGTAAGATTAAGCGGAAGCTCGTCGCGATCGGGCTCGTTGAAGTCGCGCGCACTTGTTGCTAGCGGGCCAACTTTTATTCTGCCCGCTCGCGTGTCCCCACGATCTGAGATACCCGGAACCGCGACGCTTTTGTACGAGTGGCCACGGCACTGAAGATCTTCTATGTCCTTGCAAGGGGAAACGAGGGCGATGGTGGGGTCGCAGAGAGAATAAACCCGGACTCTTTTTTCTGTGGAATCATCGAGATGGAAAATGGCCCAAGTCCCCTTTTTGTTCGTTTCAGGACTGGCTAATGGTATCAGAGGTTTCTAGAGTCGAAATACATCTGCTATTTGTTTTACGTTGCTATTGTGATACCAGGACGTCATAATTCCAACAATGTGTTCATTCATATTGGAAGATCATAGAAGTTTCTTTGAGGATCGTGATACGCTACGAATATAGGCTCTGTTGTGCAGAAGGCTTTTGTTTCGAGAATAACTCGGCTGTGCCAGGAGACGGAAATATTTACGGACGCACGTAAAAAATGACGGTGGTCGACGCATTGTTTTATTATTCATACGACCTAGATCCGAGGGCCGACCGGCAACAAGTTCGCGTGGTGGAAATAAGCGTACACGACGCGGCCGTTTTAACCATATTTTCGGTCTGATATCGATCATTTTCATCGGGAACACTCGACGTCCCGGAGTCCATCATTGCGTCGGATTATAAGCTGACCCTTACTCGCTGCAGCGATTTTCACGCTCTCGCACGCACAAAATGGCCATCCGCTCGAGTGGACCGTGCGTGCACGCGCACGCACACGCTCGTCCACGAATATATGACTAACAAAGCAGTCCCACAACCACCGTGAAAAAGTGACAGGTAAGCCGAGGGAGAAGACTCGAAGAACATGCACTGCAGGATCGCAGGTGCCTTTCTTTCTCAAGTTCCTTGTTAAAGAGTCACTTTATGATAAAGCAATTACGTGTTCTTCAGTCGCATAAATTTTGTACACGAAAAAAAAAATTTTCGACGTTTCGCCAGTCTAATACTTCCCAAATCCAATCGACAATAGCTGGATTCGAATAAACATTTTGTCTACCAGTCGATCATCATGGAGTTGAGACTAGTTCCGTCATCCCGTACTTCGATTATCTTTAGAAACCTTGTCAAAGTACAGTTATAAGTTCGTCCTCGTGCAACAATCTATCGACGTCAGGCTTCTATCGGATAGCCATTTATCAGCGTAAGAGGGAAAAGATTCCTTCGGGTGATCGCTCTTCAGATTATCACCGCAATTAATTTCCGCCTCAGCTGCGTGCACCGATATTTCTTAAAATCCCATTCGGTGTAAGGTATATAATACAGCGGTGGACGGTGCGCGGCGGGAGAAGCGGTGCGATTCGGCTCACGGAAAGACTCAAAGTCCGGCTTTCGATTCTAAGTTATCCGATTAACCGTGACACCCGTGCAATCTACTTCACCGGTCTTACCGACCTCTGGAAGGTCCATCCGGACCGTCTTACCTCTTCCCCCAGCCGCCGCGGGTCCGATCCCTCCTCTCCCCTTTCCCTCCACGATCAACTCTCATAAGTCGTTGAAAATCTCTTCGTATCTCCCATGAAAGACGGTCCGACACACTGACTCGCGGATCTTTTCACGCGTGTCCAGTGTGTCCGTGTCCAACGACCGTGATTCGTCACGCTAAATGCGTCGGGGGCTCTGTATCCGCGTGACGTGCACGTACGGACGCGTGTGGGTAGTATCTACGTGTACACCGTGTATCCGCGTACCGAAAGTTACGTGACGTGGAAATTTCACCGTTCTTCTGCCCGATCATTACCCCGCGACCACATCCGCGAGAAATCCATAATGCTCGCTCGAAATTCTTTGAACGCGTCGCGTCTCGTAATCTCGTTCGAGCGATTCTTAATACTGTCCCCTCGAACGGTTGGTAGCTGGCACGTGAAACCGGGGAAAAACGTAATCTGTCCGGCGACGAGATTCCTTCGTTGAGCCTCTCTTGCGTAATTCCCCGATGCGAAGAATTTGGACGGGATCGCGTGAGGACGCGACGGGCCAGATAAAGGTGAGAAAATGAGCGACGGTGACGAAAAATGGAAGGAAAGGTGGTCCTCCTTCCTATCTACCAAACAACGTAGTGCACTTTAAGAGTGCCAGATAACGGGCACGCTGACCGTTATATTACCGGCCTTATAATTATTATTCGAGCCCTTTCTGCCGGCTCCCCTCCCCTCCCCCTTCTCCTTGCGGTCCTTTCTTCGCTCTTTTTTCCCCTATCTTCGAAACTTCCTCCCGCTGGGCCGTCTTCTTTTCTCTCTGACTGTCTCGGCCACGGAGCCTCCTGTTTATCGAGACGAGAGTGGTCCCGGTTCGGACGGGACATCCGTAACTAATGACCCTGATAGCCGGCTATCTTCCTCCGGTCTCTGTCTCGCTCCAGCTCGCGTCGAATCGGTCCGGCTCGTCGCTCCGGCCTCCCCCTTGCACAATTTCTCGTTCATTGTGTCTTCGAAGGTTAAGAATACCCGGCGAATCCTGGGAGTCACTTAATTAATTTTCCGTTTCGATGCCACGGCAGGGGTGGGGGCCATCGAAAAGCTCGTTATCTCGACTTATTACTCTTCGCATCCACGATGTCCTCCTCTTCCTCGCGCCACTCTCTCTCTTCGTAAAAGTGGCCAGCAGCCTGCTCCCTTTCGTGTTCCCCGGAGAAGCTACCGTCCATCTAAGCGGGGAACGACGCTCGTTCGGGTATTCTTCGATCCCCGTGAACCGTGATGTGAATAAATAATACGCGTGACGATCTACAAAAGGGGGATGAAGCGAGAGGTTCAAGGGACTCGTTCGTCATTCATAATACTTTTCGATGTTCCTTCGCCTTTGCGCCAACCGAACTTGACAACCGTGGATTCTAATTAAAATTCCTTTCTCAAAATTATTCCTACCATTCATTTTTAATGATTATTTACGCAACGTCCTTCTTTTTTTTTTAAATTACTCTTCATGCCAGCTGTCTATTTACCTTCTTCTTCTTCTCGGCCATAAATATTTGGTAAAAAAGTAATCTGCGAGACGGAGAAAGCGGATTCTTTCGCGACTGTCGATTCACCTTTGCCCACAGAGGGGCAAGAATTACGGGGCGCGGTAAAAATTTGTAGAAATGTCTTCCGCGTGTTCCTCACGCACGATTCGAATGCGTTTAATCGAATCGAACGATCTACGCGCGCAATGCAACGGCGAAGTCGAAATTCCAGCGTGGCGAGCCCCGCGCGCTGCCCTCGGCCCTTCGATTCCACGATATTTCTTTCGTCCTTTGTTCTCGTCTCGAGCTCTCGCCGTGTGCACGGGCTACGGAGATCGAAGATTCCACGCCTAATTGAAACGTAATAATTAAGGAACCCTCTGCACGCGAATATATTGCCTACGCGTACTGTATTCCATTCAAAATCTCATAAATATACCGCGAGGCGAGGTACGAATTCTTTTAACGTGACGGGCAACGTTCCTTTTATAATGATTTACACCTCGGACTGAACTTATGGATTTATCTTCTCAAGGAAATATCGAATATAAAATATCGTGTATAAAAAATCCGTGTAGCAGTCCGTCCATAACTTTTAGGTTGTTCAAATAATTTTTCAATCACTTTCATATATATTACTAAATCATTCAATATGATAAATGATCTAAATTGTAATTTAGTCCTATCGATGAAATTATTATGAAACCACTATAACGCGAAGCGATTTGTAGCATTATATATTTATATATAATAAAACAATATCATTAATTTATTCAACTTATTTTGCATGCCATTTCACCGCACGATTGTACTATAATTTTATACATCCCGCAACGAAACAGATAGTCGCGTCGAATAAACAAACGTAGCGGAAAATGTAAAATTGCTAAAGGGGACGGCAGCCGACCGCCGAAGTCACAATTATCGTACAAGCGAAAATAAAATCATCATCGCGCTACGGGTCCCATTGTTCCGTGGCGCTTAACCGTGCCATTTCCCTGGGAGATGCGCTCCGTAATTGTTTCTTTTTTTCTTCCCCCTCTTTCTCGCCCCCTCGTCCGCCTTTCGGCTCGTTAGCTCGCTGAAAGAAGCTGGAATCTACGCTTTGTAAGACGAGCGATGGACCGTAAAGTCTTCCCGAATCTGGATGCCGCGCCGTACCCCGAGTGCTCGCTCGCTCCTCTCCTCCTCACCACCGGCTGGCTGATCGATACGTTTCCCGATTTATCTTGGCCCTCTGGGCTCGTCAGAAATTTCCGAGGAAATTTCCTCCATCGCGTACCCGTGCCGTTCCGTTTTACGAGACACCGTGTCCTCAAATTTCTCTTACATAACCTGGTCGCACGCGGTCCTTTTTTTTAAGAACGACACTCCCCGTAAAGTTATTGCTCACTGCGCTTCTGATACCACCACGCTCCAACGAAATCGCGTTTAAACGTCTCTCAATAGAAATCCGATACGATCGCAGCTTCACGTAACTGATAAATTATGACCGAAAAACGACTATCGATATTTTTCATGCATTTTACGATTCTCATTTTGAAATATTAAAATAATATTAAAGCACTGAAGTAAATAGAAGATACTAATTATGCAAAGCTAGATGCACATGATTGTATCTAGATTCTCGATGTAGATAGTCGGGTTCGAAGAATTTTCACGTAGACCTATACGTATGACTGTGACTAATCACGTGCATATTCAGCATTGAGTTTTTTCGCACCGGTCCGACATGTACCTACGCGTGTCGTGGACGCGTCCGACGGATTGCTAGATTACGTTCGAGAAAATCTTTTCGCGAAAGAGAGCCGCGCACGATTATGCTAATCGGGCGTTGCTTGAAATAACAGACAGGTGATACGTTGACCGTGGCTGAGTAGAGAAAAAAGGACGTGAAATCGATGCGACGTCCGCGAAATGTAAAGCGGCATAGTTAAAAAGTTGTCGAGCGGCGTGTCGGCGGCGTAGAAATTCTTGTTCGCTGATGCTATCAACCTCTGTTCTACCAGTCATTTTATCACTTTTTCATTGTGCACATATACGCGCGGGCATCGCTTCAACACGCCGTGAAGGCGTTCGGGTCTACCGTCCGGGTATAAATGAGACCTTGGAACGGAAAACGACGTGAATTTCAAGAAGCCGAGATTCGCTGCCTGATCGGAAAGGATGTACGTATGTAAATGAACTAATCGTCTTTAAGACATCTTTGAGAGATCAAAGCAGAAATGGAGAGTGTCTTGACATTGTCTTAATCTGATCTCGAAAGCAAAAAAAAAGAACGGATGGAAAAACATGATTGTCAAACCTACGCGACACTTCGAACTAAAGGATTAATCTGACATAACTATTTCGAATGGATGATCTGTGAAAATTAAGATATTCATTAGGATTTAATAAAGATTAATGTCGGTAGTTAAACATTCTCACAACGTGTTGCATTTATTTTAAAACATTCACGCACTAATTATTTCCATGTTAAATTTCCTCTGACTTAATAGTGATTCAATTTCGACCGCTGCCCGAACAGTAATCGTGTTCCGCTCGCTTTATAAAATCCCGCACGCTATTATCGCTTCGTTTTAATTACTGCCTTTTCGTAAATTTTCGCATTCCTTTTTTATAAGCCGTATACGAGTAACATTATTCCGTAATTCCATTCAAATGCAAACCAACTGTTGAAGAACAAAATTTTTTATAAAAACGCGATCCCCGATTTGTTTGTAAAAAATAAAAATATTTTTATTCCGCGAAAGAAAACTCGTGACGAATCGGAAGTAATCAGTCTCAAAAAGAAAGAAAACCCCGGGCACGTGCACTCATTCTCGTCGGCATAGAAAAAACGTAAAGCGTAAAAAAATGTCGGTAAAATTAGAGAACGTCGAATTAGAGTAGCTACGCGTTTGGAAAATACGTGAGCGCCGGTCGTATCGGCATTGATCGTCGGTTAGACCGTTGATTACACGAATGTGGCCCTGGAGCCGGCCTGTGATTTGCATACGCCGATTAGGCCCCCGTGGCCTGACATTAGGCGCATATACTTGGAGCATTTAGGCGCGTCGTCTATTCGATAACACGCGATTCCGACGTTCCGCCATCGCGTTCGTCTTCGATCGCGAACAGGTTCGCCACCGTCGGAATTCACGTGTGCCAGCGTCTCTCATTAATTCGCGTTCACGATGAAAAACATAATCGATTCCGGTCATGCGCCAGGTGCCAGTGGACCTTGGGAGGGAAAAGGGACAGAAACTGGCAGACGGACGGAACCGCGCGAGGCATTCGAAAAAAGCGAGATTCCTCGGATCGCGTCTTCCCTCGAATATCCATTTCCGCGGATACACTTGTCACCGATAACGTCAGAATCTGATTTTTCAAATAACAAAAACGAAATTAATTGGCAAGACTCACGCTCCTTTTAAGTTCCTTCGAACGAATCGAGTTTGCTCTGGTGGTAAACGTCTCTGTGGCTACGTACCTGAAACAAAAACGAGATCCGATTAAATATTTCATGCGCGTAATAGCGGAGCTATTCGCGAAATAAGAACACGGGTCGAGTCGTTACGATACGGATACGTTTAGCAGGATTTGAATAATTCGCTGGGTAGGAACTTCGGTTAAAAGCTGTTACAATCCGTTAAATATCGAAATGATTCCTCCACTGCGAATCCCGGTTGAAATTCTTCCCGGGCGGAGATAATAATCGGCGTAGGATTATAACAGTGAGAATACGCATATCGAGTTAATCCCGTCAGGTCGGGCGAAGAGAAGCCGCGTATCCCCGGAATCGTTCCGGTCGATCCTTTGCCGGATAAGCGTCCCGTACTCTTCCTGTGGTCATAGTCATAACGGTCCCGTCCGTGAAATACGTAAATGCCCGGTAACTCGTAAAGGCAATCGACCACAAGCTAAGCTTGCCAATAGTCTCCGGACCGTAATCTACGAGCCTCCCCGCAGGACGGAGAAGGAGAGGTAGCGAACAAAAGAAAGAGAGAGAGAGAGAGGGGAGGAAACCGCGGAGGATAAACAGAAATAGGTGGAAAGCACCTCGGCGTTCCATCGACAACGTTCTTATCTTTCTCCTGTCCTCGTTATCTCCCCGTTGTCGATGCGACGTACTCATTTAGTTTCTGATGATTTTAATTAATTAAAGGGAGCGAGCGATGAAATGGATTTGCCAGGAAATTGCTACGTAATTTTCTGAATTGCATTCTAATCATTTCGCCTGGCGAAATTGAACGTGAAGCGGCACGTTATTAGGGGTCTCAAAGAGATTTAGAAACACCAGTGCGTAGCTAATAACCGTAGACGCTGCAAACGTAACGGAGCGTAGCTTACATCGATGAAGTCTACTGTTATTAGTGTCGGTGAAAATTCGATAACTGTTCTCCGGTATCTTCATGGCAGGTAGTATTGAAAAGAGCGAAGCGGAATGTCCGCCGTGTCTAGCGTCGTGGCCAATGTCAATACTCATAAATTCCAAAATCTCCGGACCCCGTTAGTTCACCTCAGACTGTATCGTACATCCATTTATCAGCGACGGCTCGAGGTTCACCGATTAGTACCAGGAAACGGCACAAGGGATCACGAAGTTCCTGTTTACCTTCGGACTAACGTCGCGTTTTAAATCTGAATCATCATCAGTCGATCGGCCGTCTATTTTCTCGCATGACTACGTCCGCGGGGAATCTTCGCGGTCGCATCGCCGCGCGGCGTCGTGAGAATCCTGCGAGAGTCGACGCTCGGGCCACTGACGGTGAAACGTGTCCTGCGCGTTCTGCGTAATCATTTATCGAATGATTTAAACCCGAGTTCTTTCGAAAACGCGTGAAAGCATCGCTACGTTGGAATGCGACGCGAAGTTGAAAAGTTCTCAACGCTACCAACTCGTGCAACGCGTTTTCCTCCATCGACTATCGGAGTTTATTCACGGTCATAAATATTTTCCTTAAATCGCGTGAAATCGGCGGATCACAACGTTTCGTTTTCGGAACAATCCCGAAGAAATGCGAACGGT
>SHCU01000041.1:338115-350465 GCA_004307685.1 Ceratina australensis | reverse complement strand
CAACTCGAATTCGTTTTCCATGAATTTTCCACTTTCGCTCTCAAATAAGCGCATTCTTTTTTCCTATTTTATCTCCCGGTCGGAGGTTCGATCGAAACGTCATACGTGTTGGGCGAACGGCACATTTATTTTATGCAAGCGTATCGCTGCTGCCCGATGGCGATTATCGCCACGCCGCGGAAAACGGGGCCGGTTTTTCGTGTTTACGCGAGAAATTCCTACCGATTTTCCCATTCGACACCGGGTCGACAGCGATCCCATCATCGTTATAGATTATTTCGGAATTCGATGACCGTTCCGCTGATCGAGCAACGAAATCGACGCGGCCTCTCCGAAAACAGCCGGTTCGCCAACCTGGATCGATGAAAATGACCGTCTCGTTAAAAATTCAACGAGATACCACGGCCACGGCGCAACGTATTCGACAGTTATTCGATCCTTCCGAGCCTGTAAGAGCAGTTATCGACAATATTGCGGGAATCCCAGGCCAGTTATTTGTCGACAAGATAGTCGAATAATGAAAATAAATAAGTATTCCCGATATTAGCTGGCCATCAACAGCACGCCGGAATCGTTTCGAGATAGACGAAAGCGAAGGAAACATCTTCGATCTCGTCTTCTTACTTTCAACATCGCATCTCACGAGTCACGAGCCAAGAATGACTAGCAGGAGGGAATTCACTCGGTGTTCGAGTTAATTACTCGAAAGTAGCAAAAATCGCATTGTGAATGCATTTCAACCACACTCATGCAATATTCACGATACCGTAATTCGTTTAGGGTCATTACAAAACTGGGCCGCATGATTGAGCATTGCACAATGAAAAATCGTGCTGCTCTTACACCGGCTGTTCATTAATACTAACTGCTACCAGAATTTTAACATCTGGACTCTCGCTCGACCGGTGCGCGAAATAAAATCTTTCTTCGCGAGTCCAGACACTTTACACGAGGTGAAAGCGATCTTCCATTCGAAATTCGACGGAGTTCGAGGGACCGATGGCTCGTTACGGGGCTCACCAGAAATCTATATTTGGGTCAGTGTCGAGGGGTGCGAAGGGGTGTCCCTGGGACATCGTTTGCATACGTAGGTACATATGTAACAGAGATCCCGCCTACGAGACTCGTACACGCCTTCGCATAATGTCTACGATATATTATGTATGCTTCACACCCTTCTGATGATTCGGAAAATCACTGAAGGGCAGACGCACTCCGTCCGTCTGTCTCTTCATGCACGAACGATCGACGCTCGTGGCTTGTTTCAGCGTGTCGTGCCGGTACTACAAATCGATTCCCTAGAAAAATTGGCCTATCGGTCGATTATGCACTGGAAACGTTCCTGCACTTTTGCAACGAACGCCTTTTATATTCCCTCGACGAACAGACGTCTGGCAGACGCTCTAGAAAATAGTATATGTGGTTCGAGACTGGAACAGCTGTGTAGCCTACGAATTTTATTACTATTAATCTAATAGTTGTGTGGTTTCCTAATTTCATTTAAACAAAAGTTATTATACGTATAATAAAATATAATATAGATCAAGGATATTTATGGAAAGAAAAAAGATCGGTACACGAATGCATTAATAACACTGCGGAATAAGGATAAAGGGGTTGACGTGACTTGAAAATACGCGAAAAATGAGATTAAAATTTGTGGTGAACGGGCTCGGTTAATCTACCCGTTGCCGGGCCGCGAGATCGGACTTATATCACGGGTTGATTAACGCGTCCAGGGAACGGAACAAGTTCGAAACGGGAACATGGTTGATTTGCATAGGGCCGCGATTAATTATCGTGAAATCGCACGGAAACAAAGTCGGCCAATTACGCTCGACGGAGCAATGACAATTCCGTGTAATCGATAACCGGTGGCGAGAGCGGGGGCCACCGCGTCACCCTGAAAACAGCGACGCGAACGATGCGTGATCAGGAATTCGAGAGCGCGGTGCGGCGTACCACCGTCATCTCTCATCCGAGACACGAACGCGAGGGCACTTCAAAGCAGGGATCGTCCAATAAATGCACTGCATTCGTCATTTGGCTCACACCGCGATGCTTCGTTGCTCTTGCGATCGAAAGTAGGAATGAGATCGTCGAGTACATCGTTTGAGATTACATCTCTAAATAGTAAAAAGTATATAAACTTTGTGAACACTATTATGTATAATATAATTTATGCTGATAAATAATTATATGCATTTTATCGTATTGTACGAAATCAATCGTTTATTTCTACGCGGATTAGCTTTAACCGAGAATAGGGGAAATAGGAAACTGACCTCAGACGGTTTCCGTATCTCGCATAACAAATCAATTTCCATTAGCGCGATTAACACGATTCATATCGTGGCTCGCTTTCGGTCGATAGTTGCGCAGTTTCGGGAGTAATTTATGCATGCGTACCGTTCCCTTTCGGGCTGCGCGTTGCGCGCTTTCAGCCCACTCCCTCCATCCCTCTCTCTCTCTCTCTCTCTCTCTCTCTCTCTCTCTCTACCTCTCTATCTCTCTCGGTTCTTCTGTCTGTCTCATCCGAGTGTTGCTGTTTTTATTTTCGCAAGTCACGAACGCGCCAAGGCAAAGCGCCCCTCTTTTACGTCCGCAATTTAATTAGCGTGGATTAAGCTCGAATGTCCCCGGATCTGCGTCTCGATCTCGTTTCCTCCTCGCGATCCGTTCGTACTTTCTCTTTCTCCGAGGCCGTGTCGTTCGGCGAGCGCACGGAGAGAAAACGAAGAGAGTAAAAAACCGCGGCTGAGTGCCTGCGAATCCTTCGGAGGGAGGGAGGACACGCGGATTCGGGCACGGGAAGAAGGACGAGGAGCCACTGAATTATGCGCGATACTTTTTCGTTCATTTGTCGCACTCAGGGCCCTCCTCCTCCCTCTTCTCCCGTGTGGACAATATCTATTACGGCCCGTTCTGAAATTCAATGATTCAGAACCTAATGAACTGCTCGCCGATAAATTCGCATTCGTCGGGGTTTCGTTGCTCGCCCCGGGAACACGGTCAATTTACCCGCGGACCGGCTGATGAATTATGGAGAATATGGGATTCGTCGGCCCCTTTTGATTTCGTGCCACGCGGTGCGTTTCCGCGTCCGCGGGAAACATTCCGCCGATTCTCGGGGTTGCCGGCGTTTTCTGAAAAGAATTTCTCGGATTTCGAAGGAACGAAAAATTGTTGCCCGATCGAAAACACGACTTTTCTCTCTATTTGTGGCACGTGACGGATAGCCGCGCGAGTTTTATGAAATTCATATAAATTCAGGATATACACGCGCGATTCCCGGTACGCGCGCGCGTGCGGCCGCCGCGTCGCGTCGCCTGGTTGCGTCCTGTGTTTTCCAACTTCCATCAGAAATTTCGTTCCATTCGTATTCCCCGCGTGCGCGTAATTCATAAGCACTTCCATTTCGTGGAAAAGCGTGTCCGGTGCATGAACAGGTGAGACACAAGAGCGCAGGATGAAAAATAAAAAAGAAAAAAAGAAAAAAAAATCGAGGAGAGACAAAGAGGAAGAAGGCGCGGGAGCGAGAGAGAGAGAAGGAAACCGGAGGGAAAGCTGGCCAAGCGCGAGAGTCGTAACACGCGACTGGCATAAAATACGCGTCCCACCTTTTCGTCCCCCAATTAACATAAACACGGGAGCCAACTTCCAGAGTGCGTTCGCTGCGTTACGATAGCTACTAAGCCGCACCCGAAAATCATCCGAGAGGGTCATCGAGTTTTCCCGCGTACTCCACCCGAATCGATCGAACCCAACGGTAAAAGCTTCATTTATCTTCTGTCCATCGCGTTCCAGTTCTCAATAAAGAAGCTCGTTCCCGATGTAAAGATTCCTGAGGTACGCTTCATCTTCCGCGATCCAGCGCGTTTTCTTTTCAGGTGTGCCGCCGGCAATTATTGGCCCCGAGCTCGGAGAACATCTAAATATACCAACGGAACGAAACCTGGGAATTTGATCGGGCGGGAAAAAAGGGGAAGGAAGGGAAGCCGGGACGATAGGAGATAGGTGAAAGGCCAGCAACGACATCGTCGATGGAGCTAAAAGGACTCTCTGACTAGTGCAATTAAAGACGAGAAATCGTTGAGAGAGATAAGCCGGTCCGAGCCGACCGCGGCCGGGCTGAGGGCTCGGACCGGCTGAAGAAGGGAAGTAGAGAAGGAGGAAAGAAACCGGGAAGAACGGAGTGCTTTCGCGGAGGACTCGTTCCGGATTGGCCGTCCGCGGACCGATAAAAACTGGCATCTCTATACTTAATTAATGATGTTGCAATTACGCGCATTGTCCCCAAGCGCAATCTTTCGTTGGTCATCGTATATTATTCCCAGAACAAAGACGCGCACGTATCATTTTTGTCAACATACAACAAGCGATCTCTCTCTCTCTCTCTCTCTTTATCGTCAATCCTGTTTTTACCGTTCCTTGACATTTCGTGTGACCCGCCACGTACGTGTAGCTCTCGTTTAAAATATATTTATAACCTTCAAAGGAACAATGCTGGAAGCTAGTTGGATCCAGAAAATTATTATCTTATTCAGGGAAAATGTGTCAGCGATACCCGAGAGAGGGCGATTCAAAACCAGCCATTTTCTGATACTCGATATCGCCGTTCTCCTGACACAAGAGACCCTCGGCTTTTCCTTTATATTCTTTGCTGCGTTCTGTCGTCACTTATTGTTAGCTTCTGCAGTACCGTTTCCAGGCTCGCTGTTCCTCACACGGTCATAATAGCCACTCGCCGGTAGTTTTGTCCAAGTACTCTTAATATTTAATTGAACTGTAGATGGCAACGATTACCAGAATGAATTATCGGAACTTTTTAATTACGTTAGAAATGTTCAATGAAAAATAAGAGAGTTGGTCCTACAATGAATTCTAAATTTGGGCAACGATTGGTGTGGTCCAGTTTACTAGTCCTTCAGTTTACCGCTAATTTTCAAGTATTCTTCGTCCTCGAACCTCTCAGTCCCTCTCATCCGCTCCCTTCTATTCCTATTCAAGTTGCATCGTCGAAGTTTGAGTGGGCTCGTTCTAAGTTTTGGTAGCTTCATAACAGCGCGGCGTTTCGTAACTACGGTGTTCGAGTGGACGAACCTGTGGTTTCGCGATGATCACGTACTGTTGCGCAATGTTTGCGTATTAAGTGGATTTTTATAACGTAGATCTAAATGCCTGTACTCGAACTTCGAGCATGTACTTTGCGAAAACCAAGACCCCGATGGTAAAGCTGGTAATTTTCATTCTGTTCGAAAAGGAGTTCAATATCTACAGCGAAGATTGAAGTCGAACCGTGAAACTGCTCTAACAATAAGATTTTTCACTTCATTCCGGAAATCTCCCGGGGGTTTCCAAATGGCCCGAAAAAGCCGTCAGCCGTTTCGTCGGTTCTTCAATTTCCCATTTACGAAAGGGTTGAATTATCATCGGGAGGCGGGAACGAGCGGAACTTCGCTTCTCGATCCGATACTCGAACACTTCGACAACTTGGCAACGAGCACGAGAAATATCGAAGAAATTCACGGGAGCGCCGCTGCGGCGATATCGACCGAACGCTCGGGATTGGTTAATTCCGTAAAACTGATAACGCGTATCTGATCGCAGGAGTCGCCGCACGTACGTTCCGTGATACCACCACCACCACCACCACCGAGTTCCGGTCTGTGTACGTACGTGGAATAACGTTTCATGAAACCGGTGGAAGTTCGGGAACTAGTGTACAAGTCGTACCTGTGACCCGATCTCCGATCCCTGTCCGCTTCTAAAACCGCCACCGAACTCGGACCAGACGCGCAGTAATTAATCGCGAGTCTTGCTCCGAATTGACGTGCTCTCTCGAGTTCAAGGGGGGGAATCCCAGACGTCCGAGAAATTACGGGGATCCGGGGGATTTCGAAAGTCGCGCGCGCGAAACCCCCGGCTGTGACATCGATTCCAACTCGATTACTTAATAGCCGCATCGTGATAGAACGTACGGGGGATATTCACGGAGACGTGGATAATTATCCGAACGAGCCAACCGGGTGCTATTATGAGAGAGAGAGAGAGAACATATATGTTACCAACAGCTTCGAAGTCCCAGTTGAGGACTATCGGCTTATAATTGTCGAGCACAACTCCGTGAGCCCTTGATTGTTTTATTTTCACCGTCCGATGCAGTTGGTTAACAAGATTTCAATCGCTGCCAGGCTAATCGTTTCATTTTCCATATGTCTAAAATGCTTCTTCAGGTATGCATTGTAATGGAGCATCGGTGTGATCGAAATACCGGGCTACTCGATTCGAGCTCGTTCATCTTTCTTACAGCGATGATCATGCTTATCTCCCGATTACTAGCATTAAGCGGCAGGATCAACCTGCCCGGAGAGAGAAACGGTATTCTTGAATACTGAGCAACGTCTAGTCATCCTACCGGGAGAGTTGTTATCTCCAGCCGAAACTCCAGCCAGTCAACTTTCCCGACCTTGTCGCTACGCTTGCTTACTTGCTCTCACGGCTGGTGAGAATTGGATTTAATCGTCTGAACATACCGGATAAATAAATGTGCCAACAAAAGATGTCTTTAAATTATGTATCAGATTCATTAATTTATTTCGGGCTGTGTGAAAGAATGTAATACTCTTTTGAAAAGAAGCGACTGAACTGTCTAGCTACTATCCAGGCGCGATTATCCCTAGACGAGTAACGGTCACATCGAGCGAGGCAACGTCTCGGCAAAAGAGAGAAAAACGCATGAAGTACGAAGACGAATTAACGAAGGGCGGCACCTAAAATTATCCGGTGTAGCGAGGACCGTGTTCGCTAGAAGTTTTGAAGTATTTTCCCAAGCGGTGAGGCGAGGTGCCCCGGTCGAGGCAAGGACGTGCAGGTGGCAGGTGGCCGCTGGTGTTCCAGACAGGTTCGGGTCCCTGATCCTTCTTCACAGAGCGCCTAGCCGCGGCGCGTGGCGAATCGGCCCCGAAGAATGTGTGTGCGCGCCGTCCCTAGGCCTCGTCGTTACCAACCGAAAAGAATCGTCTTCTCCTTCTGTGTCTTCCATATATTATCGATTTCTTGCAAATCACGGTACGAATTCGATCGTAAATCACGCGCCCTCTCTCGCCGTCCAGTTCTTATCGGGGATATTCATAAATTAAGATCGGCCGATTAAGCCTCGCCGGATTAAATTTAAATCGGACGATTCGAAGAGCCGCGCAAAAACGGATGAACATGAAATTGTCTGACCCCTGCGAGCGGAATTCGATTATAATTTACGCGCGACCGCGATCGTTAAGCTGTATTCGAGGCTACGATTCACGGTAATTAATCGTGCACGTATCTACGCTCGCACGCCCATTGAGACGAGATTACCAAGCGAGGAGCCGAGAACGAGGATCGGAGTTCCCTATCTTTCTCGTCTCCCGACATAACTTTCTTTCCGCTGGGCGACGATGTGTTTTCGCGAACGCGCGAAAATCGCGTTAAGCCGCGATTCGGGCCTGTCATTTATGTAAATCAAACATTAACAACGTCTACCAAGTTTTATAGTCCCGAGTTAACTCTTCGCCCCCTAGGTGCGCCGAGGTGTCTCGCCCCAGTCGCTTTCATCCCGCTTCCAGGCGCAGGACACGAAAGAGGCAAAAAAGAGAACACGGTAAAATGGAAAAAGAACGACGAAACGGAGGATAGCCAATGGAAAGTTTCCTCTCTGCGAGCGTAGTTTAAGAAATGACCGAGCTTTAAACCTCGCCCTTACGATTCACCCCTTCCTCCGTGCCGCCACGCAACAAAGATGAACCTCCGTTTCAGCCTCTGCCTAACCTCTTCTCTCGGGTCCTTCCTCGTTGTTGCACGACGAAAAGAGCCACTCAATTTTAGCCGAGCATTTAACACAGCTAACACCGTCATCGTGTCCTCCATCCCTCTGTTTCCCTTCGTCGTAAGTTGTCGGACTTCAAGCTTGTACCTTCGAGTATTACACGAACTGAGATTTCCTTAGTCGCTCGCGCTTACCTCGTCTTAACTCGCGGACTTCTGTTTCTCCTGTCTATTTTCATGGTCCGCCTCGATGATCCTCACTTGCGTTTTCGGGCATCGAAAGTGATTAACCCTTTGCACTCGGATGTCGCCGCTAAGGCGAGATAATAAAATAAATAAATAACTCCGTAGCTGCTTGGGGTTACTATGTATCTTTATACATACAGCAAGAGGTCTTTTAGCCCAAGCTTAATGCTTCATTATTTTATTATTGCTTATATATATACTTCACTAATTTATTATTTATATTTGCTAAAAGATCTTGTGAAAAATTGCCCGGAGTGCAAAGGATTAAATTTTGGCATAGTTTGTTAGTCATCTAGAGCACGAGATATACAACGGTTCGTTGGCCTCGACTTCTTAGAGTCTTGGATAGAGCGGGGTAAAACATTCCGGGTGAATATCGTGGAATCGTGTTATTTTATTGACGACTCGAAGCTTTCTCCGTACCGTTCGTCGAAGATTCCTTGGTGAACGGTGCAGTTAATTGGACAAAAGGATGACTAACGAGCGGCAGCGGCGCCGATCGATGCGTCCCTGATATAATTTAATAACTACGAGTACTTTAATTTTCAAACATTCGACGACGGCGCGCGAGGGGAGAGCGTGTAATCGGTGGTATCGCCGGCTCGATCCCGTGAAATATGGAATTATTTCGGGAATGAGCCTCGGAATCGAGCAAATAAAAAAGCGGTCGAGAGTCAATCGATGCCCGGTGGGAATGTACGCGGACCGGAAAAAAGGTGAAATGTCGCGGGTGAAAAAAACCATCAAACGTTCAATCACGATGAAAGTTCTCTCTCGACAATTGGTACCCGCTGGAATATTTAATATTTCCGCTTTCAATTTGATCGTTTTTAACCGAAAACCATTTGTCGGATGAAACAAAGAATCACCGAATCGAAATATAATAAATTGGGTTGAAATTGAACTGATAAATTATACAGGTATCCACCGGTCCGCGCCGACGACGCGCGCTATACGTCACCGTCCGAGTATTAAAATCGAGGAACGAAATCGTATGTGACATTCAGGCAAATGAGGCAACCCGTTTCGCCATTCATTCGACAGAGAGATTATTAAGAGATAGGGTGGGCACTCCGTGAAGAGGAGAGGCTCGATTCAGAGCAGAGGACGAACCCATGGAGGAGGAGGAGGAGGTATGAGCTAAGAAGCGCGAGAGAAACGGAGCGGAAAACGTTTATGCATATCTGCAGAGTCGATTATCGTACTCGGGATCGCGCCTCGGAAGCATCGTTGCACCTTCCGCTCGACCGGCCCAGTCGTATACACGCCGAGATAGAGCGTGTAATAATACCGAAGCGACCGTTCGCTCTATCCGAGGCCCGTTTTGGCGCTTGCTTGCAAATATCAGCGCAGCCCCCGGTGCACGCGCGAAACCCCAAAAGAAAAGAAGCGAAACGGCGTTTTGTTTATGGAGTCGGAGGGTTCGTACACGCCGAGCGACTATTTACGGTCGAATTATATTCCAAATCGACCGCCTGGTCACCGCTGGCGACGATTACAAATATTTCCTCACTTCTACCTGCGTTTTACAGCAGCTAGAAAACACACGGTATAATTTCCATGAATTGACTAGAGTTTGATTTGTTGAACTGACGAAATTCTTATTCTTTTTTTGTATAAAAATGATAAATTTTAAATGTACTTTGCAATGTGCATTACGTAGTGAAACCTTTTGGAACAGATATCTGCAATTCTAATATTGCACCTTAGGAAATTGAAGCCATCTAAAATGTAACTGAGAAACTTGTTCCTGTTCCGTTTTGCGCAATTAATATTGCTATAAAATTTGCAAAGCGTGAGACCCGAGTCTGCCGCAGGTGTGATATGAAAATCGTAAATTTTCGGTAGTTTCTCGAGGCGCAATGGGACAGGCTTCGTTAATAACATCTGCCGCTTACGACTGGGAATGTAAGAGGCAGTTCAACGAATTACTAATGGTTTTCGGCGTTGAACGGATCATTTTCACGTACTTCACGGTCTTTAAGAAATTCCATTTCAATTTCTGCTAAACCGTATGTGAGCTATCGAAAGGTAACTCCGACTATTTCCTCTTGGAATTGCTATATAGGAAGAAATCGCCACGAATTGCTATTGACCCACGTCACAGTCGGTTGGCCCGGTGAAAGCGGTTCGAATTTCCGCTCGCCACTCGATATAAAAATCGAACGAGTATTCGACGTGACGCCACTTTAATTCGCGAATAACGGGGGACAAAACGAAAGAGTGGTTCCCCGGTTCGAACCAAAAATCAAGAAGAAACAGTGCTTCACCTCTCATCGTTTCAAATCATATTGACAGAGCTGGGTTGAATCTCGAGTCGCGAAATTGCGAGACAGTAAAAAACATGACAGCTTCCTCTTTTCCGCGCGTTTCGTTTCCTTTCCTCCCGCGCTTCCTCGTCCAGCTTCTTTCTGCCCGATGTTCCATTTCCTGCTAGTTTTCTCGCTATCCAGTTTGTCCTCTTTTCAACGACGGAGTGCCCGAAGTTAAATAAAATTTATCTCGTCGGACGCAGCCCCCACGGAATTCCGGCGCATTCCCTCGTGACCAAACGCAGAAGCTGCATCCGGGGCTCGTTGCCACGGAACAGAAGAGACGAAAGATGCGAAAGGTGAGCCTCCTGTCCGGCTTCTTGTCGCAATGCGTGAAAACTGTAGTATTGCTCGTCTTCCATTTCGCTGTACATCTCTTCATCCAATGCTCATCGTGAACCTCAACCATCGGTTATATGTACGCATTGAAAATTCTCACTAATGCTAAATCAATGTGTATATGGAGTTTGAATATTTAATAGGTGCTAATGTTTCAATAGATTTCATTTATTTATGTAATCGACCATTCCATTTGCATCACGAATGTATTCTCTACTCTTGGTTTTTTCGATTGCTTCTGTACCAATGCGAGCTGTTAAGTTCTTAATAATCCATGAGTTACACAATATCGATGTGCTAACTATGGAAATTATGAGCGGATCATAAATATTGAGTATGTGCTCGTTAAGCGAGTGAAAGGTTTCGAAAAACCAGTCGCGATTTTCGTTGAACAATGGTCAGGAAGGTTGTAACAATGTAATCATCGATACAAATGATGCGTAAATCGATAAATCACTCGTAGTAGTAGTGAGCACGCGTGAACGCGACGACTCTCAAATATTTGTTTTACACGCAATACGACGAAATACCGTGCGATTTATTTGCCAACCCCGTGGTACCTCCACTATCGTTCGTTCGTTTTTCGCCTCGCAACTCCGGTCTTAACCACCGACGCTGGCCGACCGTCGCGACCTTACCCGCGTTGCGCAGTTTGCAGAAATAATGCAATTTTCGTGTTCGCCACTAATTTACGGCCGGCACGCGTTACACCGCCCACCTCTGGATTCGATCTTTGCCTCCGTCCTTTCGTTGGAATTGTTCACATTGTTTGCCACCGCCCGTGGCTTTCGGTTACCAGAAAAAGTAAAGTTAGTAAAATTAGATGAGAACCTACCGGGGATGGCATGCTAACACCGCGAGGTTCACAACTATTTTCATACTTAATTAGTGATAAGAAATTTTCAAGGGAACATTTTTGTAACCATTGCAGAAATTTATGTATACTAGGTTTCATTAAGAAGTTCTACTTGTTACTGGTAATGTCTTTAAGAACGAATTAAGCGGCAGGTGAAGTAGAACAAAACAAAGAGATCGTATGTTTACGCGGAGTCCCTCGGCAGGAAATAGGAATAAGGGATAACGTTTGCTAACGTCAGAACGCGTTTGCTTCTCTTCGCATAATTCGCATGAAACCACGCACATAGGCTCATAGGTAGCGACCTTAATTACACGTTCGTATAATTCTATCGATCGGCAATTTATAGCACGGGGTTACCGTAAATGGGAAGTTTAAGAGCTCGGCTGTTAAGTTCTCGCAGGCCAACCTACACGGCGCTCGCCCTTACCGCGATCGTGTTCGTTTCACCGCGAGCAGTTAACACCGTGAGCGAGAACCGCGGCATTAAAAATCCTTTTCAATGCGTAACGAATACAGTAGCTAAATGACAATGACGTTGCCAATTAATGTCCGACAAACGAAGCTCGCGCTAACGATATACAATATGTTTAATAAAGGCATTAGGAGTGCTGAAGTAAATCTCTTCCCATAGTGTTGCCAATCTCTCGATAATGGCATGAAATATTTAGAGAAGAACATCATCATTTCTTAACAATTGCAATATAATTATGGATTGTGCAGTAGTAAAAATTCTTTGAAATCATGATAACGCTTCCACTAATTACACTTACTTACTTTACGTCAATGATAAA
>SHCU01000041.1:325717-336676 GCA_004307685.1 Ceratina australensis | reverse complement strand
GACATGTAACTGGCGACTAATCATTCGATAGAACGTCTAAAAAATACAATCCATTTTAATTTTCAACCCTCTATCTCAGTCCAGAAGGTGGTTATTGCGATACAAAATTTTTAATATACTTGCCATATTTCTGCTATTAAATTTCGGAAACATTCTGATACCTTCTTGGGATGGTACTTAATTTTGTCATTCCGTGTTTCGATTGTAAAAATAAAAAAAAATGACAAAATAGTTCAATTTCACTCGAGATCATATTTTGACCATCTTATCCGGGTAGGTCCTTTCGGATGATTACTACGAGAAGATCGGTCGACCGCGTTATATACCAATACTCGGGACCGTACATTTCATCGGAACTAATGAATTAAATAACTTCTTAGGCGCGTACACGCCGCGTTGCAATATGCAATTACGGGTACGTTGGTGCTCTCATTGCGCCGGCTAAACGCGCGCCACGTAATTAATTTTCTCGGCAATCTGGCACCGCGTCCACTATTACGCCGCTACTATTTCCTAGACTATCGTCGGGCATTATAGCAGCAACTATGCTCTCAACCTGAGGGCGCGGCCGCAGACCGTACGTACGAAAACGCGGCGCCGGCCAAATTTGTCGAGGCTGTAATACGGAGAAACGTACCTGTAATAAACCGTAACGTTGCGATAATGTCCGGACAATAAGCGGCCGGGATCATAGTCGATCCGTAATTACCCGCGTTACGGGCTAATCGCATCCAATCAGGGCGTTAATGTGATTTATATCTCGAGCTAACAAGCTCGCCAATTTGCGATTTACTCTCTCCCGTCTTTTTTTTTATTTCTCGCTACGATATTAAGTGTTTTCAAAAAAGTCTTCGCGAAGCGAAATTCGGATACGATAAAGATGACAGGGAAATAGAGTGAATCTGATGTTCCGCAGCATCCGTTTTAACAGGCTGGAAATCTGATTTATGGCGTGCATGTACTCGCGAAAGCGAACGTATCGCGATGAATGATCCATGAATCGGGGCTCGGGTAAAAACTTCTTGATTAATGGTGTCGTTTGTTCGGCTTATCAACGCGGTGTATTAATGTTTGTCATCTTGGGCAACGGTTCCGCGGTGACGATAAGGCTCTAGGCATACGCGAACTGGTACACGAAGGAGGAGCCAGGGTATAACAAGGTAAACCGCGACGAGAAACGCGAAACGATCTACGTGACCATTTTCTCGTCTCTTCGGGGTTGATGCACGCGGCGAATGAAGAACCTGATACGTGTATTAGACGTTATAGGTGCTCGATAACACGTAGTTTCGTGTTGAGTACGGCTGGAAACCGCGGGACGAGAAACTCGCGGATCTAGATGAGAGACCTTTTTTTCCTGTTTCGTTTCCACTCGGGCTTACAAACTGCATGTTTCAGCGGAACGATAATGAGCTTGATAAATAATTGAAAAAAAATTCAATTCGTATCCACCGCTTCTAGGGATAGCTAATTTCGTTTACGAGACTCGGTTGGAATTATTGAGATCGAGCAATTATTTCCAGATAGCCTTTAGAAAATGATAGATAAGTGGGAATAGTTGGTGAAACGAAATCGAATCGGATCGATTCTTGGAACGGTTTTGGAATGACTCGCAAGAAAAGCGAGAAACGGATTACGGTCCCGCGTTGCCTCCGTTCCCACCGTCGACCATATTAAGCAATATATCACACATTTTATTTTTCACGAGCAACAAACTTGGACGACCGTAAAACAGAAACTAAAAGTATAAATCACGCGAGCCAGCCGATATGAAACAACGAACGAACGAAATTTCTACGCCGCGCCTCGGTCAACGTAGTTTCGCGTTTTACGTCGCGCAACAAAAAATAAGACTCGCATATGTCTCCCTCTCTCTTTTTATTTATTCTTTGACCGTTCGTGTCACCGTTAAAAATCGGGTTGCATCGTCCATTGCGTGCGGTAAAAAAAGCGCGGAATTGAATGCTTGTATACCGAAATCAAATATTTGTATATTTGAAATTGTAACAAAAGAGTCAACAGTCGTGGACTATAATTTAAATCTCACTTTGTAAAGTGACTAAGTTTTTGATAAATCTTCCGTGAACGAGCAATGGCTGCATCGTAAAGCATTTATTAAATCGCAAGCTTTTATCGCAAAATGATTACACAATTATGAATGTCCTTTGCCTTTGAAGCGATCGACGAACTTATGAACGCATCACGATAGAATGGGAAAATATTGCGCGACATCGTGCATAGAAATTAAATTTTGCGTAAGCGATCTTTGATGTTACCTGCCATGTTACCGGCGCGACAAATTTTATTAACTGCAAACGGCGTTAAGAACTGCGTCCCTTTTGGATCGCTTGCAATTTAATCGTCCCTTTTACGTGTACGCGATTCGACGTATCTAGATTGCTTCCGGCATTCGTGCTAAAGTGTACATATACGTTACTTACTAGCAACCTCATCACGTGCTTCAGTAATTTACATGTTTCTGGCCACTCGATGTGGATAAATTCAAACCGGAGACTTACCTGAAAAAGAAAATAGAAACAGCTTATAGAAAATCGTAGGAATAATAAGAATTGTTAATCTTTCATAGATGTACATTCGTGTTTGAGGAATTATGAATGGTTGTGAGCAACGCGAAATATGATATTATTCAAAATGTTGATCCATAAGTGAAAGTGGTGAAAAATATGAAAAGTGCATTGGACAAATAACAAAACCGACGTAGAGTTGAACACGCGCATATAGAAGGTACAGTTTGCGGTCAACCGTTATCCAGAAATAAACTACAAAAGTAGGAAAAATATAAATATGTCACGGGGAAAGCTAACCCCGCATTTTTCATCGCCACTCGAAACTCGAGTCCTCTTTAAACACACCGCTACCGTGCAAGCGACGTTTAAATAAATATAAGCCTTCCTCGCATTGAATATCTATAGGAAAAAGTAAACAGATCGTGACAGCGACATTAAATCCGTTCGCCGAAGAGGATACACCGCGAAGAGAACCAAGAGTGATTTTATTATAAGACGGTAACCCTTAAATATTTTGCCGGAAGTTATAATTCTCAGCCGTAAACAGTATGTAAATCGTCGAACGTCGCGAGTGAGATCGAACTATAGCTACTCATTTTCTGAATTACCTAATTTCATTGCCTATACGTAGCACCTATATCCGATAACTATGCCTGAGTATATTCGACTTAGTAGCTGTGCTCGAGCAATAACCCAAGTCCTAAACCGCCTTCGAAGGTAACGTAGCAGAAATTAGCCTCTCGAAACTATCAATAATTATAGAGGTTGTATTACAAGTGATTTGAGTCCTCTCCCCTACTATCATCCATTCTACATAATAGCGAAAGACAAAATATAATATAATTCCATCGTCTCGTATCCCATTAGTTAATCCGACGCATACCCGCGCGGCTTTTGCATATGCGAAACCGTTTACATTCAACCCTCGGATTCATTCAGATCCGAGGGACGACTTCGAAGCAAAAAAAAAAAGAAAGAAGAGAGAATTTCTTTCACGCGATTCGAAACTGACATGACGTGTCACGCGCGTCCCTAAGGAATACACGCATACACACGCGCGCACGCAAATGAAGCGTAGTCGCCCACGTTCCTCGGCTCGGATTCGCTGTATCACGATACGATTTACCTCGGTCGCGTTTTAGTTCTCCTGTTCCTCATCTCCTTCTTGTTGCATCCCCACTATCCCCTCGTCCGCTCTCACCGTCTCGGTCTCGCGCCGTACCGCACCTATGGCCCGAGCCATCGGTCTTCAATCACGTTTGGATCTTTCTTCTCGATAACGCGAGCATAAACGTACGCGAGACCCACATGTAACCTCCTTCCTTTTCTTTCTCTTTCCCGCGCACACCCTCGATCAGGATGCTGACCGGTCAGCTAATAATAAACTTACTGCTTCTTTTTATACTTTCGTTACGTACACTCCCGGCCAGGTTACGATAACGTTATCTAAGAGAATCCGCTGGTCCCCGTGCTGTTATCCGAATAATTGAAAGGACGATAGGTGAGAAATCTAGTTAGACCGGTCGCGTATTTAGCGTGCGATAAATAAACGCGTGAGAACAATTTCTTACGGGTATCTGTTTTATTAACGAGAGACCTCGATGGGATGTGCCCGGTTTAAAGCCGCGCGGTAATTAATGACCGGCACGTGGGATGAGTATGAATTTTAATAAACTCGCGGTATAAACGATGCCTTCATGAAAATGTCAAACAAACAGGCGAACCAAATTTCATGCAACAAACGGCCGCCGCGATGGTTTACCGCCTCGCTAACTCTCGATTAGCAGGATAATCAGTCATAAAAATACCGCTGACATTTTTAACAGGAGAGAGAGAGAGAGAGAGAGAGAGAGAGAGATACAAAATCTTCTGAACAATTTACTCTTTTTCCAAACAAAATTCCATCGTTATATCGGGACTCGGTGGGTAATCGAAAATCGATAGAGTCGAAGGAACCGGAGTAAATACTCGCGAGAGAAACGTGCCCGAACAACCGGGTCTTTAAAAACGGCGAACGCTTAACCCACTTTCCTCGAGGGACCAAGTTACATACCCACATCCAGGCGAATATTAACCGCGCCAGTCACGGTGTTCAAAATTCATGCAACGCCGGTAAATGCCTAATACAATATTCAAATATGTTAAGTCAGCCTCGAATGAGTTTCCCCCGGCCGGGTGAATTCCGCGAAGAAGGAACCGTGCGCCGCGGCACGGTGCTGTCTCTCTTTCTTTCGATGCCAGCAGCAGCAGCAGCAGCCGTCTATGACCGGATCCCTATCGGTCTTCAATCACGCGCGGATCTCTCGTCTCGATAGGAAGAGGAACGAGCAGCGGTTCTCAGCGGAGATCGACGAAGATCGATAGGCGAACGGGGTGATTTACAGTCGTATACCAGCGCGTACCGCCGCGAGAGAAGAGACGGTGGATATATTTATCCGATAGAAATATTTAAAGAAGCCCCGAAGACGGGCCGCCGATGCGGTGTCGTGAGCCGTCTTCCAGGGAAAATATTTGTTTAAACGCTTGCCTCCCTCGGGATGCTGCTCTAAATTTTTTTTCCACCGCTCACGTGTGTTTACGCACGCAACGCAAAAGGAAGGGCCGAAACTGTTGTTTTTTTCCTCGGTTTATCTATCCGCTCCACTGTGTGCGTCTCTGTTTGTACGTTGTCCATTATTGATGCAGTTTGCGGTGTACGAACCCGTGACCAGAAGAAGGGATTGATCCCGCGGTGCCATGGTTTATTCAGCGGACGTTTCAAAACTAGATTTGTGCCCTTTAACTTGAATATTAAACGCCGCGCGAGAGGTCAAACGCGTGGCTCACTATCTGCTATCTCTTATTGGAGTATCGTCTATTTAAACTATAAGACGATTTTATTCAAATTGTATTTGTAAGTTTGTTCCATCTATCTGTCAGATTATTTTCTATCGAGTTCTTGGAAAATTCATGATACGTCTTCGTAACTGGTTCTCGTGACTTTTCATCTAATTTAACTCCTCTGAATCATACCCTACGCTTCCTACAAGTTACACTCGTATAATGAAATTAGAATTCCAAGAACAGAAAGTGTTTTCTTAGATTGATAACTGACACAGGAAAATGATCAACCGAACGGGGCTTTTACGAACGGATTGACAGGGTATCGAGGAACAACTCCAATTTTCTCTAAAGTCGCATTTTATCGCTTGCCAATCTCATCAATTACCCGCTTTCCATTCGAGCGAGGCTCAGAATTATTACTCGGTCCGTTCGCAATAAATCAATTTACACGGCAGTCGGCGAAACCGTTCGGAATCCTTAAGAATCCGGCGTAACCGACTGTTCCCACGAACGTTGCACTGCTACTCCGGTTCACTGCGAAAGGTGTAAGAGCCGTGGCACGCACTGTTCGTTCGAGCGAACGAAAATGAGTTTTCCCCGTGTTATTAATGGGGCCAAGCGGGGGCAAGGAGGCTAAAGCATTTTAGCTTGGATGATAAATAGCGATGGTATTCCCCGGGTTGATTTTATTTATATCATTTTACACCCGACAACGGCTGTCTGCGCTTTGATATATGCCAACGGCTCGTTTATTTCTTCGGGTACATTAAGTCACGGCCACCGGTCTCCGTCTATTCTTTTTATCATACCGTCTGACGGTTTTACGTGACTCCGCTCTTACATTTCCCTCCAACGTTTAGCGCATCGATTAGGAAAAATTAATTGCCTTAGATTGTGTCGCGGTACACCGTTCCTCAAGCATCACGTGCCATAAATAGTGCGTGAAACTTCCTCGCTGAGATCGTACTCTTTGTAACGCATTCAGATAAATAAAAAACGTGTAATAATTTACCCATCGTCAAAAATCTTCTGAGAATAATATCAGTCTCACCGAATTTTTTAAATCGATTTCGCTTTCCTTCATGCTATCCAAAATCCCGGGTATCGTCCGGTAAAAAATTAAAAAACTAAGCCAAGTTCCGAAATGCATTGAATCACAAGGTAACTCGGAAAAACCGTACACATGTTACATATTCAAATGCATCGTGCGACTGCTACGAGTAAAATCTACGCGCGGAAAGAAGGGTTGCACAGATATACGGGAAGATGGTGGAGTTTCCGTGGTACACCAAGAGACAACCGATCCAGATTCGACCGCGAGATAAAACGGATTATTGCTCGGCCAGGTTTATATACTCATGGCTTAGGTATACCTGTCCACCGGCGCCGAGACAGCGAGATATTCATGCCAAAGGGGTTATAGGCGCCACGATATATGCATATGTATCTGACGGCGCGAGTATATGCACGCGTGTATTTGACGACGACAACGTACCGCGGCGCACGTGCGTCTCCACGCTTACCCCGGAGGACCGAGCGGCCGTTCTGATCCTCAAAGGCGTATCGCCGTGATCCGTGAATAGGTACCGGTAGAGCCACTGTTAACCGAATAGATTTGGGATAACCCTCGATCGAGCGTAAGACGTCCGATTAATTGAGAGAGTATCGGCTTGGGGGATTAACAATCAGTTGCCATCTCCTATTTGCCTCTTACGTCTCGAGTGTTAATTAGCTTTGCCGGCACCCCCTGTCACCGCCGAATACGCGTAGATATCCCGCTGATTCGGATTTCGATTCGCCGGCAAGAATGGGCAAAGTATTCACGGAACTCCGCTCCTATTCGAGATTATTACGCCACATTTCGCCCGGAATAACCGTGGGGTCTGAGGATGCCTCCGGCGAGCCGGCTAGGATACGACAATTCTATCTTCTACTCGCGTACACCACCGGCAGGCAAACAGATTGCCAGATGTTGGGATTTCTCTGTTTGTTGACCCTTCAGATTGTACTATGCGCGCTCACTCGCTCTCCGTGCATGTTACGTGGTCGTCGTGAGCCACCCCTGATTTCACGTACATACGTGTTCCTATTTTCTTAATCGATACCCGAGAATTATTTTTTAACTTTATGTTTCTTCATCTCACGACTTGATTTAACCCTTTGCACTCGAAGAATTTTTCCACAAATATCTCGTGAATTTCTTACATGCAAATTAATATATCAAAAATTATTAATAATTCTTTCTTTCTGCAATTCTTAAATTTATGTATACATGAATTTTATAATAATTAAGTTTAATTCAATCAATAATATATTGAAGCAGTAATTATTTACCTATGTAATAATTATTTTATAATGGTGACTGAGAGTCACCTCTTGAGTGCAAAGGGTTAATTGAAGGCATCAGTAATTTAGTTATTATTATTATTTAAACGGCTGATCGCCTTTTATACAATTTTTTATGTAAATGATACAGTCTGCTCGATTGCACGATACTTTAATTTAGAATCTCGTTACGTCGTGGAAGCCATTTCACGAGAGTTTGGAACGGAGAGAACGAGAAAGAGATTTATTATGCAAGAAGTCTGGCGCGCCCCGCTCCGGCATCCTCGCGCTTTTTATCGTCTTTATTGATTTTCGATTATCGCCCTCTAATGCGCCGGACGTTTTTGGGTTAAAGACCAGTGGCAATAGACCGTCTCCGGTCGCCTCTTGATCGCTTCCCCGCTCTCGGGCGAAGCCCTTAAATCCTGACACGATCCCTTAGACGAGGAATTCTGAATTTCTATGAGACTGTTTAATCAAGCCCCGAGAAGTCAGTCTCGCCGCGAATTAACGAAAATATCGATTCGTCCGACGAGATTTCTGCAATTAACCTGAGAGATCAACTTCGAAATAATGAATTAAACTTGCTTCCAGTTGAACGGAATATCCGAAGAGGGAAAAGATGTTGTACAGAAAATATGATCGGGAGAAGTTTACTGTAAAATTATATAACGCTGCCGTAACGGTTAGCAGCAACGAAGTTTCGCGTAAAATCGAGTTCGAATCGTACCCAGATGTACGTATTTAAAGTAGCAAGGTGCAGATGACCTGTGTTCCCGCCGCAGCCGTATTGATCGAGCCCGTAAAAATTGAGACGAGACTAACACGTTCGGCGGAGCACGCGGCATAAAGAGAAGAATGAAGCCAAACAACGTTCGACATGGAATATCAATAACTGTTTATTCCGCGCGATATCGATGCGACGTCAAGCGTACCGTAAAATCTTCGGCGAAAACGCGGCATTTTTCAATAGCAGCCAGCAGGTCCGGGTTGTCGACTTTGATCGCTGTCGAACTGCTTCAAAGCGCAAACAAACGAGCAGGAAAACCGCGGGGACATCGGGACGGATAGATGGATAGATAAATAGATAGATCCGCGTGCTACTGTGTGCGCCACGCGAAGATAGTCAGACAGACAGTTAGGCAAATAGGATCGGGAGATCGGCGATGGTTTCGACGAGTCCGCTCGCAAAACAGGGTTAATCGAATTCGTATGCAGCGCCTGATCTAGGTATCTTTGATCCCGTTTTTTGTTTTTTTTGCTGAAGGAAGAAATAGGCCCACGGTGATTCGTGTGTCGCCGGCTGCCGGCATGAATAATTTCCCCGGCGAACCGATATATCGGTACTCTCCCGCTATCCGCGTGTCCTCATCTCTTTACCGCTCCAAATCCTGTTATGCACTCCGTGAAGAACACGTGAACCGTTCTTATAACCGAATACATTACGTGCAGAGAAGAGCGCGTCAGTCGTGTCTGTGCGGGGCCATGTTTTCAGAGAACAAGGGCAACGGAAGGCTGTCAATATGTTTCACCCTTGAATTTACTTATGTATTAAACTGCGCCATCAGCTGATGATCGAGATTATTATCAAAAAGAGGTATGTCGTCGTTTTTATGCTGAAACTTTTATGTTTCAGTGTACATAATCGTAGCGATAATGTAACGAGACAGGGAAGACGGCTAAGCGTAACATGATGAGACACGCTCAGCGAGCGAACAGAAACGCATGGCATCCGTGCGTGATTCCACCCCTATGTTTAGGGCTGTCTCGGCCCCTCTCGAAAGTGAAATGGAGCGCGGCGAACCACAGAACGAGAATGATGCTCATTGCATAATTGAATAGGTACCGCGTCGTTCGTATTGATAGACAAGATATATCGTACTTGGTTCATCCCCCTTTCCGTCATTTCTTAACGATAACGACATCCATTTCGCAACTTGTCAGTTGGTCATACGTACGATTACGTAAGTTTCTTAAAAGTTATGGTTATCACGTGAAAACGTTAAATCTGCGTTAACTCNNNNTTAACGATAACGACATCCATTTCGCAACTTGTCAGTTGGTCATACGTACGATTACATAAGTTTCTTAAAAGTTATGGTTATCACGTGAAAACATTAAATCTGCGTTAACTCTTTTGGTAATAAATCCGTACTGTAAACAGAAAACCTTTTTTCCTCCTACGCCTGCCTCCGCATTTTAAAAGGCGAAAGTAATACCGTCTGTTTTCTAGTAATTGAGCAGCTACGTTACCTTTGCCGATAAAAGGAGATAAAGAAAATGTAAGAGGACGGGTAAAAAATAAACAGAAGAAAGGAGAAGATTTCGCGCTCAAGTCACCGCGTAAACAATTTGAAAGCAGTTTAAATCCTGGCAAGCGACGAGAGAGACTCATTAAAACCATAAAAATGTCGTGGACGTAAAAAGTGTACGCGCGATCCTTGCCACGCTTCGACGTTTCCCTTTAAAACACTTTTCACCGACGCACAAGCTTGTCCCCCACCCGGGCGTAATGGATAGAAAGAGCCTCGTCGAAGCTCTCTGCCGCGCGCAAATCCGAAACACCCGGACCCTTCACCCCTTTTTCAACCCTCTTCGCGTATCCAACGCCGACGCTCGCGTCGCGTTCTTCCCCGACTGTTACCCGAGCAGACACGTCGATTTTTATCCTCGACTTTCTGTATTTCGCGCGAAGCTTCAGAAGAGTAGCTGACGAAAAAGCTGACGCGAAAGCGTCTGGTCCGAAGCAGCGGCGCCTTCGGGGAACGCAAACCGCTGCTGCTGGCTAGCGCGCAGCCCTGCCGCCTGCCTGCTTGCTTCTCTGGTTGCTTACCGCGATGAGCAGAGGCGAGCGCGATACTCGAGACAGTGGTAGCGGAAACTCGACGGGCAGAGTTCGAAATCAAACGGATCCACCCCTCGCCTGGCTTGAACACGACCGCGTATACTTGTTACGCCCATCTTGTTACTTGCTACGACGAAAACTCAGACCAACTTTGGCTGCCCGAGATTGCCGGCGCACCCAAGTACTGCTGCTCGAAACTTTCAAGCAGCTCTCGCTTTATATCGTTTCTAAGATAGAATTTTCAGATCTGCCAATTTTTGCATTCCCAAACTTTCGGATCCTCCGCATAAATTACTAATTGCCCATACCCAAAACTTGTTCTACTCCTTTCCGAATTTTTATAAGCAATACCTACGTTCTTTAGAGTTTTTATTTATTTTTCCACCCTCGTTTTACTTTGAAGTCAAAAGGGGGGGTTGGCCAAGCGGACAAATTTTT
>SHCU01000041.1:293459-307065 GCA_004307685.1 Ceratina australensis | reverse complement strand
ATATTCTTAATCATATCCCTGTATTCTTGAAAATTAACCCTTTGCACTCCGCTGTTCCCTCTTATGGGACATTGTACTTCTAGCATACCAGTCAGATGTCCCTTCTCATGAGACATAAGTTTGTTATTAATTACTATTATTAATTATTATTATTATTGACGGGGAATTAAGTTATTTCAGCGCAACTTTTTGATTAATACATGTCTCCCTGAAGTTTTCTCTTGAAATAGCTGAGTAGTTCAGAATCCTTCGGAGTGCAAAGGATTAAAATATCTCTATTAAAATATCTTAATATAATCTGCTAGCTTCTTAACGCTGTTAGGTGACTAAAAACATCTGCAATATCGGGGCTTGATTTCAACATCCCGACTTCCTGAGGCCAGCATTCCTTCCTACGCGTTATCTTCAGTCTAAGTTGCAATGTCCTTATATTTATACAAGTGAAAAATTTACATGTATCTTCAGAAATCATCGAGTCTGGCATCGATATCGCAGGCGGCAGCATCACGTCGCAAGGTTTACTCAGACTCACCCTTTAGACGCTCGTATATATTCTACGTGGTTAAGCACACGTGCTCGCGATATCGCGGCCGACCCTCGGCTCATTCGAGCTACGCGACGCGACGACACGGCAAACAGTGTAACGCGAAATTGGTTTTTGAAAATATTAAATGGTCGCTCGTTCTATCTCGAATGTTGCCGAGGCGGTGCGACGGCCCTCTCTCTCTCTCTCTCTCTCCTCTTCGTCTCGCAGTTACATAGCGTGACAGATAGAGAAGCTGGAGCATCGTTTTCGAGAGTTGTTCGAAATTTCAACAGCGAGAGTGGATCGTGCAGGCGCACGTGCGCCTCGAAAACATCGGGAGTAAGCGAGGACGATAAAGTAAGTCGGGCATTGTCGTCGATGATCGATATCGTGTCTCGCGGTATGCTCCGCCGCTCTCGTGGAAGGCGAACGGAATCCCGTGGAAATTTGTCGGTTCGGATGCGCCGAGCTCGCAAATTTTCGCGCGAGAAAAATCGATCGGGTATACGGCGCAATGTTCAAGGCGGGACGCGACGCTATCTCGGGGCCCCGATAGATTTATGGCCGCATTGTGTATCCAGCGCAGGAAATTTTCAACGCGACCGAAGTAACGGGGAGGATGTACCGTTAGGCGAGCGAAATGTGCGGTTTAGCGACACCCAGGTCGCATCGAAGTAGCTGAATCTTCCGGTGATTTATCGCTCGTCCCGAGGTACACGCTGTTAGTGGACTGCCGGTTTGACGTATCGCGGCTACCGCTTTCGGCCCATCTCTCCTTTCGGTAATTAATTACTTTCTGAACCACCGAATGATCCTGTTAATTATTTTTCGGCCCGAAATCATTAGGGGCCACGGTGGGTAGGTGTTCACGGAACTCTGTGTAAACGCAAGGATTAATCGTTCGTGTCCTGGATCCACAGGCAATCTAGAACCGTGCCAGAAGAATTCCGTTGCTTATATATTTAAAATGTTAATACGAGCATATCTGGTTTCTCTGTTTTAATATGCATTTTAATTATGCCACTGTTGGAACATGAATTCCAACTGTCTACTTTGATAACGATTGAGAATCGTTGGAATCGTGCTTCTACGATGACGTAAAAACGAGAACTCGTGCTTCAGGCAGAGCAACAAATGAACTAGTTACTCGTACAAAGTATCGGTCGTCATAACTGAGGTAACCGGTATGGTCGACGTGGAAACACGTTCGAGTCGAAGTCACGCGACACGAGGACCTCCAAGCAAACGGTCGTCCTTCTTCCGGTGCCTGTTTCCAGACGGAGTCTCGCTGAAGAACGGCTAGAAGAAGGCGAAGGATTTCTTACGATCCTTCCCCGAACCGGTTAAGGATGCGACGATTTATATCCTCGCACGAGAGGCGCTTAGGAGGGCGTCTCTCGGTTCTGCGGCCATGCGAAAACGAGTGGGAGCGAGACTCGTGGGGAGGAGAAACGATGCCGAAACAACGCGAATAGCGTGAAAAAGGTGGAAAATAACGCGCGGTTCGTCAAGATAATACGTTCCGGCCGAGAGGCTTTTGTAACGCGCCACCTCTTAACAGGGGTTCCCGTCGATTTCAGCGAGAAACCTTGGAGAGAAGAGAAAAAAGAGAAGTAAAGGAGGTAGAAAAGTCCCGTGGAACGAACAGCGCCTGAGGAACGTAACGATACGGCGTTAATTGTGACCCGACGAAAGGCCGAGAGGCAGGGAAAAGTTCGACGGTAGGACTGGGTCTCGAAAGAGAATTAAGCGATTCGAGATGAATTTTACGGGCTGCTTAAGATTCCGTCGAGATTCTCGAGTACTTTCGCTCCGATCCGTTTTTCTTCGCTCTTTCCACGGGTCTGTTCCCCGATCGTGGCAGGAGGGTGAGAAATACAGAGAGAAGAACAAAGACGTGGCACGGTGACGGACGAGGAAACGCAGCGAGAGACGGACAGGAGAGGAAGAAGGAGGACGTGCTGGGGGGATAGAGAGAAAATCCTGGCTTGTTTCGTAGCTTCAGCCTTTTTAGGAGGAGAAGAAGGACTGTGAGCGGCGGAGAAGAAAAACTGGAGGAGACGGAGTAAAGGGTCGACGACGATCTGAACAAGGATCGCCGATTTACCGCTTCCTTAGACGTATTGGAACGCGAATCCATTCGCTATATCTTCAGACACCAACGTGGTCGGAGACTACTTCGAGGCGAAGTATGACGTGATTTGCGACCACTCGGTTCTCGAACGAAATTCCTTGGCGAGTCATCAAAATCATGGAACTCCTCATCGTTTTCAATCTTACTATTTTTATCACGCTACCAGTATCCCGAGGCTCGACTCGTCGGAGGGACAGACTTATTCGAAGAAAATAAGCCGCGTGTCCGATTGTACGCGCGAATTCAGAAGCTCCTCGAGCGATCAAAATCTTGTTCGTGTCTCGACGCTGAAACGTATCCGTTCATCCGTCGCTCGAGAACTGGTCCGCGGATCCGATCGATGAGAGATACGTATGTAGACAAGCGATCCGATCGATCGATCATACTCACAAAAGATGGTTTGTGACAAAGAAAAAGTAACAGAAAAGTCGCGTGTAATTCGTTGTTGCCTAAGATGCGGTACACAAAGATCGGAAAACGACAGCGTGAAATAATCCTTCGCAGGAAAGAGACGCGCGCGCGCGCGCAGAGGCAGAAACGAGAGGAAGATCAGGTACAGCAGCTACGTGTAGCACAGGGTGCGTTCGAAAGNAACAGAAAAGTCGCGTGTAATTCGTTGTTGCCTAAGATGCGGTACACAAAGATCGGAAAACGACAGCGTGAAATAATCCTTCGCAGGAAAGAGACGCGCGCGCGCGCGCGCGGAGGCAGAAACGAGAGGAAGATCAGGTACAGCAGCTACGTGTAGCACAGGGTGCGTTCGAAAGTGGGAAGAAATCGCGACCAGGAGGAGAGACGCAGAGGGAGCGTGCGATCGAAGGCGCGACGGAGAAGGCAACGTTCGGTTTAGGCGATGGCCTGTAGTAACCTCGCAGCGGCGGAGTCGGATCGGCTGCGGTTCGAGACGGAGGAAAAGGAGATGCTGGAAGGACGGAACGGCAGAGGAGAACGGACCGAGAGGGAGAGAGTGCAGGGAGAGGAGAAACTGAGCCTTCTTACTCGAGGAACCGGTTCTCCGTAGCCTGTACTACTGACTACTGCTGCCTCGGGTCCCTCTCTTCTTCTGTTGCTCTACCTCCGAGACATGGCACTTAGAGTCATCCGGGGATTCTGCTCGCCGAGATCCGCGGAACTTTTAGCGATCGGACCTTGCACTTGCCTTTAAATCGCTCCGCGTCAACTCGCTCTCTGTGATACGCGTTCGTGCTCTCCGGTGCGGCGTGCACGCGTCCTTCTCTCGCGTCGCAGAGGCGAACCGGTCGTCTCCTCCGCTCGGGGAGCGTACCCGGTTGTAATCTGTTGAACAGAGACTCGGCCGCGTCCTAGGAATGTGTACGCCTCAAATCGAGCGGAGGTTTAATTGAAACGTGCGCCGGGAGGGAGGGGATTCTTCGCCGCCGTACGCTTAATTAGCTATAGATACTCCTTTTGCAGATGATTAGATACCCGGCTCGCACACGGCAGAATTAATATGACCAGGAATATTCCAGTTTGAGCTTCTTGATCAGCGATACGTATAAATGCCGATTTCCTCTATCTACTTTTCGTTTTACCTCGACTACAATTTGTTCTTGATTACCATTTTGCGCAAATGTACGTACAAGTTATATACATATACATGGTATGTGCCGTGTATCCATGCGTCTACTCGGTTACAAGATTCACCAGGACGTCTTCCAGAAACCTAATATCGACGGGCCGTTAGCTCGGTCGTCTTGTGAAATTTTAGCTCCGGTGACTAAATATAATCGTCTATGAAACTTCTAGCCGTGCCTCCGCCCGATACCGTGACACTGGCACTGGTCCCTTTCTCTCTTTCTCTTAGCCATTCTCTCTCGGTCTGCTACAGGAAACCTGTTTCGTGCGTTTCAAGTTTTCCCCGAGCGGTAACAGTACGCTCGTTTGAGGGTTAAGGTCGTGCAACCGGTCCGCTATTTCGCGACACACGGCGCAGAGCTTTAACGCGAACTAACCGATCTGTTTCCGTTGTTAAATCGAGCCGTGATCGTGTTTCCCTATCAATGACGTCGAACTAACCGCGCGGTTGAATCTCTCAACGGTCTCTGTGCTACGAGTTATACCATTGGCGAATATAACTTCTGCGATATCGAGTATAGCCGTGTCACCGTGCCACTAATTGTTAGTATCACGTCATGATAGTATCGATGTCATCTCATTCTCTACTTCTGTCACAGCTCGTTAAGCACCGCTGTTACTGACATCGCTGAGATCCTCATCGATCTCTTACAAACAATAAACAACTGAAGAAGATTTTTTCGAACAGTACATCCTTCTTCTACCTTTTATTTTCTTCCGTTTATAACCGGGAGTTAGATCACGGTTAGACGGAGGTTTCGCGTCGTCGTGTGCAGACGCGCGGAACCGCGGCGAGCGAGAAAGCGAAAGGGGAAAAGGGAAAGTGGGATCGAAACGGGCAGACGCGGAATATACGAGTTGGCCTTCGCTCCGTTGCGTTATAAATCGCGGATTTCTACGTAGGTGACTGGTGGCCGCGCGTATACCCTAGTCGGACGGCGGATGATCCATTTAATGCCGCGCGCCGCCATGTGGCATAAATCACGCGCACGTTATACCGACATGTAATATAACCGACATCGTGTGCTTTCTGGGATACAGGGATTCGCGATCCCTCCGTCGCATCGACGATGCGACGATAGATACCGCGCGCGTACAGTCGTTCGGTGTCCACGTTGAAATGGACTGTCTTGGTACCATGATTGTACCGTTCGCCGTTGCGCGGCAAGCGCGGTATCACGATGATCAGATGTATGGTATATTCGATTTTATTTAGCTTTCATTGAGCGAAGATAAATAATATGAAAAACAGAGTTGGGTGAAATATTTTATGCAGATCTGAGAACAAATGCGTGACGATGTGAGCGTAATTGATAGAAATTGATGATGCGTATCAGTCAAATTTAGAACGATGAACGTACACGTGGTAACGACTGCTTCCTCCTTTCTCTTCCGAAGAGAACGTGACCTGTTCCGCGCGTATTGTTGTTCCGTTGATTATTAGACAGGCTGATTAATAGCTGCTGATGGTATCAAGACCGCGGCGCGGTTCTTCCTTCATCGCAGACTGTCGGAAGTACCGCGGCATAAGTATCAAAGTTCGCGAAACCGAAGAACCTTAAAGCGAGTCGTAAATTTCGGAAGACGCGGCGAACTTTTCTTAACGGAGCGCGGCCGGGATTTCATGAAACTCGCCGCGTTTATGCAGCGCCGCTCGAATTTAATTATCCCGCTAATTGTCGTACCAATATTTCATGAATACATTGCGCGGGGATATCTTGCCTCGTCGTCTCGAGTTTCCAACGAGGGAAAAAGTATGAATCGTCTCGTTCCGAGAGACCTTGCGCGTTAAGTGCCGGCGACAACGTTATTAAAGAGAGGAACTAACTGCATGCGCGGAACCGATGAAACGAATCAACGAAATGAAGCTGATGCGAGAGGCCAAGCTCGAGGGCCGGCGATCATCGAGTACCTACCGCTGACATTTAATTACGACTGCTTTTTAGGAATCACAACTCGAATGTCAATGCGCGCTCGCACCGAGGATCGGGGTATCTCTCTGCCAGTCTCGTAACCGTATCGGGACGCTATGAGTATCATAAATTTGATCGCGTATCCGGGCAGTCCGAACGTTCCGTAGTCATTCTCCGTGTAATTAACGCCGGACGAGTCGAGTGGCAGGGGTGAAGAGGTGAAAATCCATTAGCGTGAAACGTCACGCAGGAAGGGCCCACGTGAAATTAACCTGCTATACGATCGGCCGTAGCTTTTTTATCGGAGGTCCTCCGCCGAAGAAGAAGGTGAAGAAGAGACGGAGAAGAGAGAGAGAGAAAGAGAGAGAGAGAGAGAGAGAGAGAGAGAAAAAAGAAAGAAGTGAGGCGGTCGATTCGACGCGGAAACAAACCAGTGGATAAATTCGCTGGTAAGAAGGCGCGATCGGTATGCGGCCCGTGTCGTTCGATGACAGGTGCCCCTTTCCTGTTCGCTTCTAATTAACTTTCATCCAGGCGTTAGTCGCGCTCTAGAAATTCTGCGCGGCGCACGGCATCGGCCGGCGCGCATCTCCTCCTCACCCTGGATCGCGAGAGCAGATTGGTCTGGTTCAATTCGCAAAGCGTCGAGCTAATTGTGAAATTCGATTTCGTTCGACTGTCCGTAACGAGGGAAAATTAATGCCAAGATAGGATTAGCGAGCCGGAAAAATATTCCCCGATTAATGAACCACGTCCACGTTTCTCCATCCGCCCGCACCCTACGGACGTAGAAACCGTGCCGCGTCATTTTATTCCAGTTTCCATTTTAAAGTCGGGATTTTATCGTCCGAGGAACTTGGGGATCCTCGCCCGGGGATTGCGGGATGCGAGAACTCGCAGACAAGGGGTTGTAGATCTTTGCCTGAAATTCCGAAGGATCCAACGTCGAGGGCGGAAGGTGCGCGCGGCCGGGCGCCGTACACGGTAAATCTACCGGCTCTGCCGCTTTAAATTGCGTAATTTATATTTCCAGCCCCCGTTTCGGGTGCTTATAATTAATTACGCTCAAGTTCGTCGGGAAGCCCGGGTGGAAAGAAGCCCGAAACGACTCGGCTGAGCATTCAGGGGTGCTATAGGGAAAAGGATATTCACCGGCAACTCAAGACACCCGACTCTCCTGCGTTTGAACGCGAAACATTCTTGTATCCGTTCCGCGATACCATCGGATTCCTGGCGATTCGAGTGCCAAATTGCGCGATCAATTATTCCAACCTGTCCGTGTATCACGTAACCGGCTTCGTACCCGTTAAACTTTCCGAATCCGGCATGACCCGAGCGCAGAGCGCGAAAAATCGCAAAAAAAAGAACCTTGAACAGTTACGATGGTTCGACCCACAGGCATTTCCAGCAAGCGGCTGTTTTTCATTCGTTTCCACGATGGGACCTAGGGTGGAAATGGCTTGGTACTGGTTGTCTGTGGGAGCCAGAAAACAGTTGGCATGGAAGGCAACGAAAGGCAAAAGGGGATGCTGTTGTTACTTTTGTTATTTATGACCGGCGATATAACCTCTCCTAGTCGCCTCGGTTGCACGCGGTACCCTCAAGGCTTACCTCTTTCCCCTGTTCTAACCTCAGCGGCTGGAAAAACGACTCGCGAAATGAGACCCGATCGCGCCGATGTTATACTATTATTGCTCGTGACGACAAGACGAAATAAAAGTGGTTTATAACGTTTACCAAATCGAACATTTCGCACAGCGTATTTTAATGAGACATTTTTCGTGCGTCGACAGATGATTCGACCAGGCGATCAATGTTAAATTCCAGGATACCCATACGAACTTTTCATGTAACAAGTTGCTTGATATAAATCATTTGCGATGCGTTCCGCGCGATGACATAGAATGAATGTAGCGCCGTAGTTACGCTCGGGTAATCGGAATAAGTATTAAAAGAGCTAGATAGAAAGCGTAGCGCGGTGTGGCTGGCTGATTAAAGCGTTATCTGGCGAGATAACCGGTGCTCGCGGGACTCGCGAATATGACACTGACATCAAAGGAGCCGTGCGCTCCCGCTTTTCCGGAACGACGTCACGCTCTAGGATGCGAGATTGATATTAATTAAATGAGGAACGATTATCTTTTCCATTTAGCATTCGGTGCCGATGGATAATGCCTCTCTTCCGTTTGTCACGAATCCGGGAGAGGGACGCGCGCGTCCAAGGCTATCCGTATGTCCCACGGTGCAGCACGCCGCGTCGCCCGATTTATCGCGTACCGTAAAACGCGACGGCATGAATTAACCGCGGCCGATCTTTATATATAACCGCGTTTCTTCGATTTAAATCGATTACCCGGAGCGGAGCGGACACAGGGACGTAGGAAAAGAAAAACGAGCAGCAGCAGCAGCAGCAGCACCGCGACCAAGAGAAAAGAGACAGAAAGAAGGAGGTGGATCGGAGAAGAGAAGCAACAGAAGTAGCAAGAGCGGGGCTAAGAGAAAAAGAGGATCGGAGGAGAAGAAGGAGAAGAAGAAAAGGGAGAGTATGCGGCGTGCCAGAGCCAAGTTTAACATAAGCGCTGTTTTCCTATAGCCGGGCTCATTAGGAGTGCACGCAGATTACCGAGAAGATGACCTCGAGACGGCTGAGTCGTGGTGCTTTTTTCGAGCACCGGCCACAGTATGAATGCCACCATCGGTAGATCCACCGCCACTGTCGCGTAAGCTAATTAAGACGACAAAAGTCCACGTTAATCCGAAAAACGAAACTCGGTGCTCGTCGTTGTTTTTTTTTGCGAACGGGATCGGCGTAAAAATCGAGCCTTTAGCTTCACGAATTTAATGGCTAGTTACGAAGTAACAATTTGTCCGGGGAAAAAAAATTAATCTGTTGCGTCGTCGGGGGGGTTATACGATATTCTCAGATATGGTAATTTAATTTTTGTCTTCGGAGTTCACGCTAGGGTGGCCCGAAGAAAGAAACGGAGGGAGTATGCGCACCGCGATAGAAACGACCGCGCGGCGGTCGACGTGTTCGCGGGCACGAAGAAAAACTGGCATAATTATATTTAATGCGCTCGTAAACATGTACATTTATACGTACTGAAAACAACGCGACAAACGAACCCGAGGTTCAGAATTCGTGGCCAGCGATAATTAAAAACCGGATGTGTGGGCGAAGCTAAACGAACGGTCTTTATTAGTAAAAAATCCAAGCACCGAAATTAATAAGGCAAAAATATGTTTCGATGCGCACGGACATCGTCGAATTTTGTCAAAGCGGAACGGCGTAATGTGACTGCGATGGAAACTTTCATTAGTGCAAACGGAAACGAACGGTAACGAGAACAAACGCGCGTTAGAGTCGCAGATTGGAAAATTTCATGCGTGCAGAACAGAGATCAGATTTATCCGCGGGAACAGACGCCGTTACGTCGATAATAAATGTCCCCGTAATGCTTTCCCAGCGAGGCCAGCAGCCTCCGCGATGCTCGTTCTCACCTTGTTACTTACACACAATAAGGTGCATGTGCATAAGTAACGCGATGCAACGGCGCGTCGCGGAATAAACGAGTTGACAAAGGGCGAGCAACCGTGCAACAGCCGTATCTCGTTGAGACGCGTTTTCTATCTCTCCGCCGCGCCGCCGCCGCTTCTTCTCTCCAACGTTTGCTCGTCGGATCGCAAAGACATCGTTATCCGTGCTTTTTCCGCCTGCGCCACCTTCTCACGAAAGGTAACACCTTTAAATGCTAATCGGCGTATCGTCCGGCTAGAATCCAATTATTTATTGCTAATGCCAAACCAGGGAGACGATTACATTTACCGACTGCTTTGAGGAAGTTCAAGCTGTATGTATAATACATTTTATGAACCGTAAGCGCAGGCGCAATTACAGTCTCGTTAAAAATAAAAAAAGAATTGATTGAGCCGCGTGAAATGTTAAATATCCGCGGGTGCTAACGTGACTAAGTGCTTGTAACTTCTGATGTTAACACCAAGGTCTAATGTCTATCATTAAACTCCGGCTGGATACGATGTTCGAATGATAAACTCTAGCAGATGCGACTAACCCGTTCTCACCTTATTACTCGCGTGTTGTAAGCCACGAACCCGTTGCGCCGCGACCCAGCCCGCGGAATAAACGACGCGACAAAGGTTCCTTATAAGCGGGCAAGACGGATGCGCGCGCTCTTTTATTCCCCCTTCGCATCGGTGCTAATCCCCCGAGCGTTTCACGCTCACTGTCCGCTCTCTCCGAAGTATTTATATGTATCTTAAGCCGTGTGGCACGCGCGGGGATAGGCGAACGTCGAAAAAGATTATTATTAACGCCCCGGCAGAAGACGGCATGGGCCAAGCCGATAAGGGTCTTACGAGGAGTCATCCGTCCCTCCCGTCGGGCCGGGAACCCGTGAAAAGGGCGACAAAAGACAGAGAGGTGCATATATAATCGACTTTTAGATAAACTTCGCGCCGTGTCGCTGACAGCTATGACGACAGTTCACGATCGAAACGGGGCGAATAAACTGAATTCCCGATCCACCGATTTCTCGGTGTTTCGCGTTTGCTAGACCGGGGGATGCGATGGAATTGGGAAATCGGGATGCGATGATACCAGAAGTCACGTGGCGCTCTATAAAGAAGAAGGGTGCCGAACGAGGTTTGTTTGATATGCTTACGTGAACTCGCGAGGGTGGACGAAAAACTGCTGTGCACGTATATTCAGTTGGCGTTTATATGGGCTATAGAGGTTCGTACCGAATTATGGTTATGTCAGATTTTGGGTAGAAGGCAGTGCGGTACGACGAAAAATTTCCATGGGAATCAGCACTTATTTACAATCGCTTAGAAATCGTAACCCATGCGAGTTACTGAAAATTGCAAAAGCAAACGGTGAAAAAAAAATTAGTCTAATGGCACGTGGCGCGGCCGCGAGGAGGAGCGAAGAGCGCGGTGGGTACTTATTATAGCGGCGCGGCGGCTTTCACGCTGCTTCTCTGTTTTAATGTCCAACGTCGATCTCTTCCCCCTCCAGGTAACGGGCCCAGCTCGTGAAAGAGCGCGGCGTTCGCTCGCGGGACCGTAAACTCGAAATATTTATTTCGGATGCGGCCTGTAAAGTACGCGGGACCCCGCCATTACAAGTCATTTTCATGGGGCCCACAAGATCAAACGAGCTGATATTTACGTTCTATGCCTTTATGCCCGTGTGCCCTCGGCGCTGGCGAGACCTGGATTCGTTTGCGTCGACGGCTTTGGGAAGGACGATCTCACCGACGATGCGAAAAGAGTACAGAAAAAATCCGGCGCATTGATAATTAAAGTCCGTCTGCTTAGTAACATGGTAGTACTTTGTGGCGACGACGACGATTGACTCGGTGAAACGAGCAGATTTTAGGGTTTGCCGAGGGCAGCTGAAAAATGTACCAGCGAGAGCGACTTTAAGCTCCGCTAAACCGAACCTCCCCTAATGAAACCGAGGTTTGACGACGTGGCCAGGAGTTAAATTATTGTAAGAGGCTATCGCCAGAAGAAGTGTAACTTAATGTGAACTTTATCCGTTGCGAACGTTTCGCTGGGTGGTTGAAAAGAGGTTCCCTCGGTCGTACGGTTCTTCGGTTACGCTGCTCGGTTTGCGCTACACGTAAACTGTATCATCCGCGAGGCAGGAAGTCAACGATTCAGTATTTTCGCTGGATGAAACCGCACGCGGAAGGTTCAAAGGTTGATTCCGGAAAATTGAGTCTGTTGACAAAGAACGGCAGGGGGCGGTGGGTTTTTCTCGAGAAACGCGGCCACGGAGCGCTCACGCGATTATGATCGACAAATTGCCTGTTCTTGTATTCATTTTTTCCCGTGCCCGCGGACGAAATTTTTCTAGGTATTATCGCGGTGGGACGTGCGTCGCGTCGGATCGAGCAGACTTCCTCTCTCCGTCGCACCCTCGATTATCTTTGCCGGCGCACGTGTTTTCCCGGGAATAAGACGGTTCCCTTTGCAGTAGGGGTTAGGTTCGAGATGACGAACAGCCTCGGCGTGCGCCGTAGCCTCCGCTCGAAGCCTCGTGATATCTCGCGAAATTGTCTTCGTGCTCCGGAGCAGTTTCGAGAGTATGCGAGTAAGTATACGCTCCGGCGCACGTCACGGAAAATATTTTCGCAATATTAACTCGCCTCGACAAGTCCAATCTTTCTGGTCGAACCGGTATGCCTGTAGTACCTGCCTACATATAGATGCTCTCTCCACCGTGAACACGTCGATTCTATGGCGTGTTCCACGAAACGACCGGCTAATTAACGTCTAATTGGACGCGTAAGTTGCATCCATGTTTTTATGTCGCCGCTCATAACGGTCGGGGGATAAATCTCTTCTGTCGGGCGCGGAGTCCGTTGCGCTTAATATACTAATCACGTGGTAACGTATTTTCACGGGCAGAGACGTGGGCGAAATCTCACGTCAGGGTGTAATTTCCCCGTGCGCCGATATTTTACGCGCGTGCCCTGACCCAAGATTGCCTGGATCCTCTTCTCCTCTTCTCGTCTCTGCCTATCTCCTCGGCCCTTTCCTACCGCCCCGTTGTCGTTTTCTTTTTTTCTCACCGCCGACCCTTCGGTCTCTCGCGTTCAATGGCTCTTCCTTTTCGGCCGGACCAGTGGCATCCTTCCGGTGTCTTAAGTAGCCGTGAAAGAGATACTCGCCCGTGGAATTCGTAAGGTCCGCCGGCCGCGTCGTCCGTGCTTCCTTCATCGATTTCTCTTCATCTCGGTTCTAGTCTATATTCGCAGCCGCGCGAAAACGGAATGGCAAATGCGAGATTCCCTGCGACTACTGCGCTTCAACCCCAACCAAGTCGCGTCGTCTTCGTTTGTTTTATTCAACGCAAGACGCCGACGATTTCGGGCTCGATTAGGCGAAACGTGGTTTACTAAAAATTTCCCACCGCGAAGCGTTCGATCGAACAGCAGCTGCTGCTGCGAGTCGTTCGAGCTCGAAGAACGAAGAGTTTAAACTCCGGTAAAATCCTCATGTGACTCGGGGCTAAATTGTTATACCTGTCGCGCATCAATGAAAACAGTCAGAGTGTAATTCACGGAAGTGAAACTGCTCCCGCTCTAACTTTTTCGACGAAACAGCCCTTCAGAAAGAAACTTCTCCGACGTGCAATATCCACTCTACGGAGTGACGTGCAAAATTATCTCTCTGTATCACGACGAACGTATTAACGAGAACAGGAACGATATTGTGTTTATTTAATTTCGTAGAGAGACAACACCACTCGTGTCATTTATCTCTTTCGTTTCAACTAGCTGGCAACTAGAGATCGATCTGCGAAATTAGAGAGAAAAAACGTCGCGTATCTTCCGCCGTGGATGAGGAACGGGTAAGCGGTACGAAAGAAAGGAACGAGGAAAAATGACGGTGGTAGCGTGCAGG
>SHCU01000041.1:210922-227158 GCA_004307685.1 Ceratina australensis | reverse complement strand
TATATGTATATGTATATACATACGTGTACGTGCATATACATCGTGGATCGTAGGTTGATGGAGGTATCGGCGCGAGCAGAAGCGAACGCCACGTCACCGCGCCAATACCTCCGGATCCTGCTTATTCGTTATCATTGAAAAATTTGCCAAGCCTGACACGCCGACCTGATTAACCATTAAAGTCAATTTGTGGCTGGCTGGCTGGAGGCGTCTTTTGAGAGCGTCCTTTCTTCGGGGCGTCCCGCGAGGGATCTCCTCTGAACGAACTGCCGTCGCCATCGTGAGAGGACATTTATGATAAATCGGAAATCGATCAGTGCCCGGAGTGGTAAATTAATCAGCGGGATAATCGAGCCGAATCTTTCATAAATCATTGCTCGTCGGGCGTAAGGGTCGTGTGCTCTAAATTTATCGCCGAGAACGCGGTTGGTTGAGAATTCTCGAGAATGACCATAAAGCTTATCTCGCTCGCAAGGGTTCCGAATATATTCGAGCACGCGCCGTTTATTTCCCTCGAACGGTCGAAGACGCGTGACACCGGTGGAATTTCGCGGATTAAGCTTACCTGCCTCTGTGCACGATTTAATTGTATCGGGGGTAGAGGCAACGTTCGAGCTTCATGCCTATCGTTCAGCCAACATTCTCGGGCACAATGCGACGCGGCTCGAGAGCCCGCGGAGCAGTAAATACGAAAGGAGCCGGAGAAAGACGCAGAAACTGAGGGACCAGCGACGAGCAGAGAAACTGGGCTTAACGTCGTCGTCGTCGTCCTCTTTTCGTCTCGTCGCGGCAAGGGGAACGACGCGGTGAGAAACGACGGGGGGAAAATAAAATGTCGCTCCACGCGACGCCTTTTTTTGCGACGGTATGGCCGCCACTTCAATTTGACCTGTACAGCCGTCCGCGAAAGATTTGCGCGCCCTTTCTTAAGCATCGAACACACCCTTTGTCGCGCGTCGAGCGCCTTCAAACGATGTCAATTGTTCGAAAAGTAACTCGAGCCCGAGCTGCACGTTTTTTCTCTCTACTTCCTTACCTACCCCTCTTTTTGTACCTGATGAGCCTTGGCTCTGATCCACCTCACTCTAATTACAAATTATTGACGCTTCGTGGACGAAGGAACAGGATAAATATTTTTCAACGTGGCGAAACACGCGCCGGAAACCACGTAGTTTCGAGTCAATCGAAGCGTCGCGAATTAAATCGTTCTGCTCGCTGTTCTTCGCCCTCTCCACGCTCCCCCTTACCCACCGAGAATTTCACGATATCCAGAGCAAGCGACCGCGTAATATGGCGGACGGTCCGCGTATATACGCGTGTCTACGGCGAATTATTAATCTCTTGTTTTCCTGGAACACGAACAAATAGTAAACAATACGCTCGCGCAATTAATTTGCTACCGTGCCGCTGCGCCTTTTAATTAAAAAGCTCTCTTGTTGCTCGCACCGCGACCGTGCCGCGTAGAACGAACGGAAGATGCTTAGCGCACGAGCAAACAAGTGCGGCAGCGGCAGCGGTCGAGTGCGCAATCGCGACCGGCGAGGCTCTAATTAAAAAAGATTGAATTCCCCCTTATTATTAGTACTGTTACCGTGCCGACCAGCTGTCCTATTTTTCGCTTTTTTTTTGTTTTCCCTTCAGCGCTAAAAATCACGAAAGCCGGGAGGGAAACAGAGGGACCGTGAGGTGAAAAGAGGGTTAAAGGAAACTACGCGACGAATCTTCCTGTGCAGTTCGTTCTATGCGCATCTGCATGAATAGAAACGGCCCGACGCTTTTTTTTCTCCCTTCCTTCACCCTTTCATACGCGCGTCCCCTCATCGTCCAAACGAGGACTATCCCTCGTTTCAGACCCACCTCTGAATCCGCGAATTTATTTTTATTCGCTAGTTTACCTTTTTATTCCATTAACACCAGGCCAGAGAACCCGTCGCCGTCGTGGCTCGCGCGTTCTCCACACTTTCTGAGCCGCGTCTTTTCTTCCCTTTTTATTTATCCCCTCCCTCCCTCTCTACCCCACACCGACACGAAATACCTTTGTTCCGCTCGGTTAATACCCTCGCCGTTCTTTTGCTCCGTTCTTCCTCCCTACGCTCCACACCCCCTCCTCGTCTCGTCCCTCGGTTCCGCCGCGGCCGTCTCTCCGGTTGCATCTTCATTCATCTCTTTTAAACGATAATCCATAATGAATCGTCGTTGTCGAATCTGACCAACCCCCTTTTACCTTGCCATCGGCATCACGAATTTATGTTTCATTGTCCGCCCGTACCTAAATGAACTATTTACATATCTCCCACCGCGGATCCGGCTCGATTCAGTCGATTGTTTTTCACCTCGGCTCTCGCTCGGGAGTTGACCGAACAAATAACCGAATACGCGACGAGTGTACACTCAAAAGCCACGTCAAGGGCCAAATGGCGTTCGTTAGTAAAAGCCAACTCCGTTCTACCGCTTCCCTCCCTTAAACCCCGTCCGGTCTGTTCAATTCTGAACTCTTTCCTTGATCGTTTCTTTCGTTCTTTCGGCTGTGTTCTCGAGATTCTTGATATCCGTGAATCGATGTGTATCACGAATTATATTTTGCGATTTTGGCCTTGCTAAATGCAACCCTCCTATCTGCATGTACCGCGATCTCATATCTCATTCGACCCCGCGAGGGACAGATCCGTTTATGTACCATACTCCAATTAAATGATGTTCTACAGGGGCGCATGCTATCGAAGAAACAAGCGCGGCACTATGCTGTTCATTATGTACACATTTGCCTATAGCTTCAGAGTATATTTTAGTAAAAATTTTAAATATATATTTTTACGTGTTAGCAGTTATTTACAATAAATCTGCACCCAGCAATAAACATGTAGGAAATGTCAACTGGAAAATATACATGCAAATGTAAAAATGATGATTATAAAATCAATGGAAATGCTTAAACTAATATTTCAAAAAATGATATGTTTGAAAATTAATTGCTTAATAATTAATAAAGGATAGAATGTATGATAAATGGAAGCGAAAGATTTTTATGAAATGTATTATGTGTATAAAAAGAGATGGAGAATTATGAGACAATAAATTCAGTTAATTATTAGGCGACATATTAACATTAATATTGCTTTTCGTGCACGCGTATGAATTTGAATTGCATAAAATGTTTATAATAGACTCTGTAAACGATGTTGAAGAGAATGGAACATTAATTATAGTAATTTCGTATTCAGTTTCGTATTTGTACTTTTGTTGCTGCAGAGATTTCAAGTTATTTCATTACACGAAAGTATTTGCAAATGAGTTTCATAACTGATGTACGCATGCTGGCAAGAATGTAAAAAATTTATTTTATAATTAAATATAACTGTCTTTTTTCAAAGCGTTTTTCCTTCGCATCTTATAATAATAGAATAGCACTAAGAAATTATTAGTTTACGTTTATTTATCGAACGTGATAAATTATGTCAAACCACTTATACAATGTTAGCGACAACGATTTCGTAAGAATATTTTCCTTTTACAAACAGATTACTCTTGTTTCGATTTCGATATTCACACGGATCGATCAAGCGCAATCCGTCAGAGCATCCATTTACGTCCCTCGCGAGGAATGTCAATCTTCTGCTCCTTTCCCACCAGAAATCATGAACCCCACCGCACCCTACTATTATTTGCGCCACATTCCAAATGAGACTGAAAACACCCGATTGAAGGAAAGCACCAATAGCGCGAACAACGCGCGTAATTACTTCGTCAGCCGGTGAATTATCATCGCGGTTCCTGTCGGAGCGCCTCTAACCCTTTCGTCCCCCGGGTTCGGACGCATGCGGTATTCGGGGCCGAAAAATGCGCGACAAACAATCACGGCCGGAGCTCGGAGACGGGGGTGTGAGAAAGAGATGCACGAAGCGCGGAGGTAAACACGAGGAACGAGAGAGAGAGAGAGAGGCAGGGATAACAGCGGTGGTCCGCGCGCGCCTGTAATCGGAAAAGAGGGAAGCGGTCGTGGCCGAAAACACGGAAGCCTGGTTCAAACGAGCGTCATTTAACAAGCGTCGCTCGAGCGCGCGCAAACCGAAAGCCTGATTTTTCCGGATCTCATTAGCCGCGAGAGTGCACGCACTACCATTATAATCCCCCCCGTCGGTGCGCACCAGCTCGGCGTTGACTGCACTAATTGCGTTTGAAGTACAAAAAGAAGGAGGACAAATAAAAGCCTGGGCAGAGCGCAGCAGGAGAACGAACAGGAGGAAAGGGATGGATGGCCGGGTAGGATGAGGAGGAGGGAAAAAAGAAGGGGGTTGTACAGCGAAGCGGGTTCCGTTCGCGCCTTGTTTGCCGCGCTCTGCTCGCCGACCGAAAACGCACAAAGCTGATTGACGAGAAACTCGCGGAGCATTATCGTTGCCCGCCCCCGTCGATCCGTTGGTTTTGCGGATTTCCGGTTTTACGTCGCCCTCTCCGCCACGCACCGACGCGTCCATCCGCTGAAAATATTGTACTTTGTATTTCCGAGCGATGCTGTTTTTCCGTCCCGTCCCCCTCCTGTGCCGTGTTTTTCTCGCCGCTTTTCACGCGGAATTATTTCCGTTGTAACACGGTTGAAATGAGGAAAAAATTAGGTGGACGAAAATACACCGCGCTGCGACGTCCCATTGATTTTACGACGGCGATCGTGTCTCTCCCTCTGAGCTTTGACGTATCCGCGGTGAAAAAAGAATGACGGCTGAAGGCGCGGACGGAAATAATATTTCGCGGAGCTTCAAGCCCGGTGTGACCGTTCATTGTTGTAGTCGATACTCTCGTTGGAGAAATCCTATGTAATAAATCGAACCCAGCTATTCGCCGCTCATTGTCTTCCGAAGAATTATCGTCTGTCACTGCGCATTGTACAACATGTCGCTATTTTACACGCGGCTTTTGATGTCTTCGTTATTACCACTTCGTGCTATCCGTTCACTTTCTCGACCGGTTCGATTTTCACATCACCTCCGATTCACCTATACGCTCGATGCTGCTGCTGCTCGCTCTCGCCTCGACAATTTACTCTCTCTCACCTTTCACGACGCTCGTCCTGGATCACTTTCGCCTGAGATCGTTCCTCGTCAAGCTCAATCCGTTTCTTACAAAACCGCGAGAATCAAATCTGTCATCAGTTACATTCAATCATCGACGCGTCCCGGGCAAATTCCTCGCGAAGATACCATGAATCGATGTTTCCTATGTCCGAGCGTGTGAAATATCTATACAATCACTCATTCTGAAACGAATACGTAAATGCGAATTTTATGGCCCGTCGTATCAGACGTGTTCCTTAATGGAGTAACGCGCGCGTACAGAGCATTGAATCCGATATATGCCGTTCGGTAACAAAGGGAAACGATACATTTATACGAATTTATCGCGCGATGAATGTTTAAGTTCCAACTGAATTATATCGTTCCGTTGATAATATAAATCGCTGGACGCAGGAGCGAATCGTTTGTTTCTACACGGCCCCGACATAATAGCCGGGTTAATAATTCCGTGGTCCGAAGTTCGCGCAAACTCCGCTACGCTAATTAATTGTCCGTTTTCGACGTCTACGTGCGAGGACACGCGATATATGCACGTGTATAGGAATCCGGAGCAGCGTCGGTCGACGTTCACGCCGTGCCCCGGGACCACGATTTCCCCCGTTCCACCCGGCAGAGCCGAGGCAAGCGGCAGAAGCGTCGACGGAGCGCCGCGCCGTTGCGACCGGCGGCTGACCCAGTTTTCCCAAACCACTCCGCGAGAATCGATCGAGGCTCTCCGCCGCCTTTTTCTGACGCTTTCAAATTACCGCGAAAGCCTATCGGAAGCGACCGCTCGTTAAAATTCTGTTGCACCGACCGGAGTCTACCGACCAGCCGGCCCTGTTTCAACTCGATTAAAACGAGATTTCCGCGTGTTTCCGACGAACGGTCGACGGAATAACAAGGTAAAAACGCAAGCTTCCTTCCTCTAATCAAAGCCGGCGAATCTTCGATGAAATACGATGGCACAACACACAGCAAGTTACCGAATCATCATGTTTTCTATCTCATAAAAAATCGAAATTATTTTTTCTCTACTTTTCTTTCTCTATCGCCGGTAAGAATTTCTTCGCCGACATTTATCAAACGATACTTACTTGTTCGTGCGGCTAACGCCTCGACAATTTTTTCAAGGCTAAAAGCCGGGTAAGCGTCGACGAAAGAAACGCGGGACGGACGATGGAAAGAGGGCGAAACGAAGGAGCGGACGAGGAACAGGTTGACGCGAGGCTGGCTTAAAGCGCAAAACACCGGCACACACCGAGGGGCCTCTTCTCCTCCCCCGGCATTCCTACTACCACGCTGCCACAGCTCTCTCCCTCTTTTCACCGTCGTCATCGTACGCCCTCCTCTCGTCTTTGTGAAGCGGTAACGCCGGGTTGCCGACCTTCCCTCCCTCGCCTCTGTCCACTGTCTTACGCTCGTCCTTTGCCTCCCCTTTACCACCTGCTCGATGCTCGCGCCTCATTCTCGCGGGTCTCGGAATGCACTCGTCGCTCGTCTTTTCTCTTCCCCTCATTCCAGCGATTGTCTCGGTTCCGTGGGCACATGCACGCGGCAACACAAGCCGGCGGACGCGTCGCCGCCTTTCAACGCTACCGACTCCCGACCACGATGCGAAGAAATATTTGCACGCCGGTGCAGAAGTCACTCGATGATCGTATTATTCGAGGGACATGAATTCAGGTACGAAACCGATAACTTCGGCAGGATATGCTTTTATAGGGGTTATACGATCTTTAACAAAAATTGATGAAATATCAGTGGCACAATTAGTGTCAGGACCATTAAGTATTTTCTGTAATTGAAGCTCGAAGACTTGGTTGTTCGTCAAACGCGTTAAAAATCTGTTATAGCTATCAATGATGCATCGGCGTATACCAAGATCCCTGGTGATATCGTAACGCCGAGAACACGGTTTAACGTTTTTTACGCGGAACTGGCCGCGATTTTAGAGGCTTTTACGGCAAAAGCTTCTTGCGGGTCCGAGTCATTAAGCGGCGCGCGATTTCCGAGCCGTACTTTATTTTCGGGCGTCACTCGGATCGGATAGAGGGAGATCGTGGCTCGGAGCAACGACGACGGGCAGCAGCTGAAGCGTGAGGCGTATCGGTCGAGAGAGAGAGAGAGAGAGAGAGCGACCGCGGGGGGATCCATTCCGAAAAAGATCACAAATTCAAACGAAGCGACGCGATAACTTTTCCGCGGGACGTTTATTACGCGGTCGTAACATGCGCCGACTAACGGGCCTACCTGCCTGCACGCCGACTTAATTGCACGGAAACATCGGGATCGCATAATGAAGAGGTCTCCCGAAAAGGTATCGGTAGAAGGTGCGTGCGATTTCTCTCATCTCTCCCTCTCTCACGACGGAGAGAAGGAGGAGGAGCAGCAGCATCCGTGTCACGGATTAAAAGCGTCGAAAGTCGTGGCAACGCGCGAATTATGCGTACGATACCCGGTCGTCGCTGGCTGGCTGGCTGGCACGGGGGACAACGCGCTTGTTACTCGATTTTCAGCCGGGGCAAGTAGAGGAACGAAGCGACCGGGGACACGGGAACAGAGACATCTGTTCTCAGGAAATTGTCTTAAGCCCGGGGCTACCGGTGCTGATCGATGGACCGGCCATAAATCTAAACCACAACTTTTATGGTTCCTTAAGGACTGCTTCGTACACTGGCTGCTGGTATTGAGTGTATACTCTTGATGTAGCCGCCGCTGATGAAACGTACACCTGCGTATATATTCATTATTACAGGCACCCCGTTTCTTCGACGTTCCTAACGTCTAACATTCCCCACGTAATAGCGGCATAGTAAATCCTAACGGATTATCCGCAGAAAAATTTCCTTATCCTCTTATTTATCTTTCAGAATTATCAATTACGCGATACTCGTAAAGGATAACGTTGGCAAATAGTGGTAATCGACACGCGATATTACCTATGATATCTATTAACTTCGCATCGCCGTACGAACCAGCGGTATTACTCGAATTGATAATCAATCTATATTTAGATTTTCCAAGTAGCGCGCAGTATTTTTCACGGGTCGCCGCGATGGTTAATATTTAACTAACGGTCGCTTAAAACCGTACGGAGATAGTGGTAAACGTGGACTGTCGTAAAAGACTGCGGAAGGAACCGAACGAACAGCGTATACGATGCATTAAATTTGTACGTTTTTAAGAGAGAGCATTGTTACGCGCTGTCCACCTTAAAGACATCGTAACCGGTTTTAATTAACATAACAGACGATGCCACGGTGGTCAAGGGAACATCGTCGACGGTGAGGAACAGCATCGAACGCCGCCGCGAAAAAGAAAAAGGAAGAACCATTGCCGGCCAATTAAAATCGCGAACGATCGCGCGCCGATTTCGACGCGACTAATTTGAATCGTTCTAATGAAGAGGTCTCTCTCGCGATCAACTCGACCGCGCGATTTAATCGGGATATACATAGTTTGCGCGTGTGGTCCCTCCGGGCAGTGGTGGGTCGAGAGTCCGCGAAAAATCTCCTAAAGTCGCGCCGCCCAAACGAGCCCCGTTCGTTTAATTGCAATTTATTACGTGCGTCGCCGGTTAAGAGAGCGAAACCCTCCGGATTTCACCGATCGTACACGGGGCACCAACGATTTCGTCCGTTTAGGCCTCCGCGCGAGTTCCTCTACTCCTTTACCGGACCGAAAAAACGCGGTGGAAACCGAACGTGTAGCTGCTGGTACCGTGTGGTTCTTCGCCTCCGCGCGGCCCTTATTCTTCTCCTCCACCCCGGCGAACAATGTAACCGGCTTTAATTGCGGCAGGCTACCGCGGCCGTTTGTTCGCCCTCGACTGCCAGGAATCCGCGCGATCCTCTTCCATTCGGCCGACCGATCACGCGGAACCCGTGAACCCCGAGTTTGGTCTGAGAGCGGGCGCGATGCCCGGTGAGCTCCTATCTCACCGATGGAATTACCGTGGAACGATAACCGGCTAACTGTAATTCAATTATCGCGTTAATTGCGACCGGTCATCGATCTTCCCGAACCCCGGTTCTATTGGCCTCATCCGTGCAGTTTATTGCTGCTTCTTCTCCGTCTATCGTTGCATCGCGCGTGTTCCCCTGTTGCGTATCGACCGAGCATATTGATAACAAGTCTCGTTTTACCCTTGAATCGCAATTTGCGGCGCGCATTAACGGCCGGTACATTTTACGGTCGGTCAATCGTTACGCGGCGTTTCGGTTGCGGTGGATTCTGATACGTGATTAACAGATTAAAATTCACGCGTTCGACTAAGCGTGCCTCTCTACGCTACTCTGGCGACAGTCGAAGTGCCGGCGCGGCGCCCGGTGAACGTCAAGCGTCGCATCTTAATTCTGTCTAACGGCGTTCCTCCCGGTCAATCGGCTACCGTCGCGACGAGATTAATTAAAATTTTCCTCGAACTCTCGCGGACGAACGTACCGCTCGTACGGTAGCAGCGACGAAATGGTTGGTTCGTACGCTAACGGTAAAATAGGAATTACCTCCGTTAAAGGAGTAAAGCGCGAAGTTAACGACGCGATGCGAACGCAAGGAGGCGAAAGAGTTATTCAAAAAGCGCATAGTTTAAACAGAACTCGTTGGTTGATAGGCGCGCGCGCACGCGCTTCGTTACGGGCGTCAAGCGTATAGTTTCCCAAGGAGGGTAGTTTAAAAGATAATTTCGCCGCTGCGAGTGTGTTGTCGTGTTCGTTCTCGCGAGGTGGAACAAGTTTCGCAGGTTTACGATTTCGATTTTATCGGCACGTTTAGCCCCGCCGCCGCGTACCATTACATTTTTAGGAGACTTTCGGGCTATAAATGAAACTGTAGATTCGTTATTGTGATAGCGTCGGCGTAAAAAAGACGCGAACGTGGATCTGGATTAACTTGAGAACGAGAGGATCGATATGCGCTTTGAAATCAAGTGTAAAATACAATTTTCAAAACGTATTAGGTCATTGAGTATGAAATGTCCAATTACTTTACGAACCTTCGGTCTCAAATCGGACGTTTCATACTTAATGACCTAATATGAAAAACAATTTAATTTTACTAAAAAACATTCGAGTATTCTCGATTGGCTCAAAGCAGTTCGCGTTTCAATAGGCTGGTGCAAGAATTCGAAATATACGCTGCTCCGGAAATGCATGTCGCAACGCGCGTGTCTGCACAGCTCGATTTATTCCTAATCGATTGCCGGGGTTCGTTCGCGAATCAATTTCGCGGCACGGCGGGGGAAATCGAGTGGCTCGTCTGCAAATATCAGCCGAAGGAATTTGCGCGTGCAAACAGGCCGCCGGCAAACTAGCTCCTAAGCTTGTCGAGCGATAAAATTGCGATCGGGACGCGGCGGTGAATGAAATTTCGTCGATCGGCGACGGTGTAAATGAGACGCGAAACGATTTCCCTCGTAAAACCTCCTCCGCCGGAGGTGCTTCCTCCTCGGGCCTTCGGTGTTCGTCCCGTGATTTACAGCGAGAAATATGACATGCCCGGGCGAATGTGCGAAAACTCGATCCTTTGTACACTTTATCGCTTGCGCGCGATATGAAACGTTGCTGGCCTTTTATTGCCGCCATATACCGAATTCGTTCACCGATTAAAGCGGCGGGTAGTAACCGAGTGGTTTTTCGAAAGTTTCATCTCCGTGATTTACTGTCTCGCGCCTTTTGAACGCGCGTACCAACGAGTACATAAGTTATGAAATTTGTATCCGCGTTCTATGATAAGAAATTTTCGCGTCTCCTCGGCACACCGATAGCGCCACAGAAATTAATGACGGATACCTGCGAGCCGCCGAAGAACCGCCGCCAGTTGGCCGGTTCACTTCGTACGTAAGAACAACTAATAAAGCAAAATTGCTGTTCTCTGAATCAAAGTAATCAGTTTCGCGTCGTTTCAAGAGGACGACGTAACTACATCCATTTGGTCTTTGTAAACGGTCCCGTGCACGAGGAAAAAAAGGGGTGTCCACTTATAAAAGCAGGCGCGTGCAGGCAGCCGGGCAGGAAGCGTACACGAGCTTCTTGTAATCCGCGCATACCAACCGGCTCCTCCGGAGAAGAATGAATGCGAGAGAAGCAAGCCTGGCAGCCGAGAAAAGGGAGAGAGAGAGAGAGAGAGAGAGTTGTAGCTCGCGCGCTAAATTAATGTAACGCGCGACCGCGACGCGACGGGCTTATAATCTGATCCCCGGTCGCACCGGTAGCCGTGTCGCTTTTTTTACGCGTATTTCTAAAGTCGTCCGATAAGGATTATTTGTTGAATCGCACCTCGGACCGACGCGTCGTCTCACGTACGAATCTCGTATTTTCTGCGTGGAGGTGTTCTCGCTCCCTCCTTTAATCGCCGCTACTCGGACTAAACTAGATTACGCGTTACGTTTTATCGTCGAAAAGTTGGCTCATCAATTGGCATTTGTACTTATCCTGTACGGCATTTAATTTGTACGCTTGACATCGGATCCGGAGCAATAACGCGTAGCTAAGAAAGCTGCGGTTTAATTAGATCGAGATAAGCGAAGTCACGTTAAAAAATAGCTGGCTTAACGCGCGCGAGGATCTACGCGTTCTTCTTACACGTCGAATTAACGATCGTCTCGCGTGGTACTTTACCACTTGGTGAGATCCGAGATACGTCAGCATCGGCGGTCAATCTGACCCGGATTACATCGATACGCGAACCGCGATATTTCAGCGGTATTTTTTACATCGCTTTACGGGCGGGGGCGAGGGCGAGCAACGGGGCCAGACAGGAATTTACAAAGCGGTTTAACAAAATTCCCGGCCCGGAGAAGAAACTTCGGTTTAATTTGGCGGGCATTAATGCGCCTGGGAAACTTCGACAGGAAGTTCCAGCCCGCTACCGAGCACAGCCACTCCCCTCTCTTCTTGTCTTCTTCCATTTTTCTTTCCCCTCCTCTGCCTCGTACCCCATTTTCTCTCTCTCTCTCTCTCTCTCTCTCTCTCTCTCTCTCTCTTTCTTTCTTTCCGTTCGTTTTTATCTCGTCGATCGGCGGAGAAAAAGGCGCGCTTATTAAAAAATCAATAGACCCGGGAGACGAGGAACGAGGGGCTCCGTCACGCCGCGCCGGCAATCTTCCCTTAACGCCCGCGATATTCTCTCGAATTTCATGAAAGCCGATATCGATATTCTCGCCTGCTCTCGCCTTGGCCCTGGTTAAATTCTTTTGCAACGCGACACGCTTCATCCCTTTAGGCACGAAGTTTGTTTGGGAGGCGCGATTAAGCGAACAGGTTTCGCGCTAGATAACTCGTTTACTTAAGAAACTCTATATTTCCGCGAAATTGCTTGTCACGATGCTAAACAGTTTAACGGTGAAATCAGTCTCGCTTCGCCTACTGCTAATTTGAAAAAGTCCGTCGGCCAGTTTCTGATCAAAACGCGTCGCACTTTTCAGAACGGGTCTCGAACACGGAAACGCGCTTATTAGTAACTTTAAGACTCAAAGCGGAAGCGGAGACCCCCTCGAGCGGCTCCGAAAAAAAGTTGCTGCCCAGGCGTGATTGTGCGCGTGCAAATCAGGAAAGGCCCCGGAGGGAGTGGTAGTAAGGGCGCTTACCCATGAGACCAGGAGAGGCTCTTTTCTCCCTTTGTGGGGGCGAGTCGACTTGACAAAAAGGTCCCGAGCTTGCTTGTATGAATGTTAACGAGAGCGTGATCGGAAAAAAAGGAGAAAGAAGAAGCGGAAGAATCTAAAGCACCGCGCGTAGGGAGATCGAGAGGGACGACGGGCGGGAGGAAAACACCGCCCCCGGCAGGAGGTTGAAATGGGAAACGATTTCGAGTGTGTCGACTGTTTTCCATCGATTACCGTGAGAGAGAAGAAGAAGAAGAAGCGGGTCAAGTGCCGGTGGAAGCGGAGGAGGAACACGGTGGTGGTAGTACCGCGACTGAGCCGAAGGGAGAAAGAAAAGCAACCGAACTCGGAGGTGTGTATTAGCGGAGAACAATAGAGCGATCATGCGCGAGAGTTCGACGAAAGATCGTTTTATTATCGTGAACACTGCTCCACCCTCGCGTTTCCTGCGTCTTAATAAAGCTCCGTTTCTCCCATCCACCCTGTTCGTTGCCACCCCCCTCCCTCCTGCCCTTTCTTGCCCTTTGGCTCTTCGCTGAAAAGTAGCTTGGTCGCCTCCCACCGTGCGCGTCTCTTCTTTCTCCGCGCCCACTCCCTCCCCCACGTTCTAAGCCGCCTGTTATCCTCTTTTTACTGCGAGCTCATCGGAAGCAGTTAACACCGGCCAAAAAGTAAAGTCGAATGTAAGTACGTAATCTATTAAACAGATAATGCCGCCCCTTCTTAAGTCGAACTCCTGATCTCTAACAAATAACTCGGGAGTTGCTACGCGATGCGAGGCTCAAAGGGCGGAGGAGTTGCGGATCGACCGTGAAGGAAGGATACAGCCATAAAGAGGATTGTGAAACGCGAAAACAAGAATTCGATGCGTTGCCAGGCGCGGGAACGTGGAACGGCTGGGGGGTGGGGGGATGAAAGTTGCCGCGGGGACGGACGGGTGTCTCGCGACGCCGGAAAGCACGGCTTATTCCGGAGTTATTTTTCACGGGGCGTTGAAAAATTGCCACCGCTAAGAAGAAATCGGAAATCGATTAGGTCGCGGGATTCCGAGGTACGCCGGCGAGACTGCCACGTAAAAAGAGAAACTGATGGGTTACCCATCGCTCGAAAGACACTGGGAGATGAGCACTCTACCGGAATGAAAGATCGATCTCTCTTTCTCTCTCGTGTGTACCCGTTGACAGGCTGATCCCGTGAATTCCATAAAATTAAACGAGTAACACTTGGAAAACGATTCGCGGTGTTATTGAATGGATATCGACGGGTAAGAGGTGGAGGATACTTGTCCGTCGCTAATCCGGCGTTTCATGGAATGATATTCTACCACGTTGTTGAATCGTGCCGCGATATCGTTCATCTTCCACTTTCAGGGAACGTAAGCCGTACGGCGGGAGATCTCGCGTAACGGGCCGACTCGGCATTTCAGCCAGAAAGAAAACTATTTCTCTAACTAAGCCGGCTAACGTGGCGCGAACTATGCCATGACCCCGATAAAAAGGAAACGATAATCCAACGTCGGGCGCTCCGCTCAACGAGCACTCTATGCAAATGTCGGCAACGGGCCAGAGGGCGGCTACGGCCGCGGGGAAGAAGCGAAAGAAGGAAAGCCACGGGGGAGCGAGTTACCGGGTGGGGGAAGATTTTCAATTACGGTCAAAAACCGGCGGGCGAGCGGAGATCCTGCGCGAATAGAAAACAGGTTGAAATAGGACGAACCCAAGGTTGGAAGCAATTTTTGAAACGATCGTCGGACGAACTGGGTCACGTACGCCGGAAGTAAGCGTCACGAGAATTAAAAGTCCTTCTACCGCTATCCGGCGTCGAACCGGCATCGCGCCGGAGAATTCTAGTCGGAAGACTCGTTTCTTCTTCCCTTCTCCAGGCTTATCCTTGCTCTTTTTCTCGCGCATCCTCTGCCTGCTGCTTGTCCTTGCCTGCTTTCTTTGACTTGCGAGACGGAGAGAGCCGGAGGACCACGAGAGACGCGAAGATCACGGCAATCTCTTATTTTCCGCGCGACCGATCCATTCGGCACGAATTGGAAAACGCGAGCGGCAAGAGAACGAAGCTCAACGACCGCCTGGTGTCAGAAAAACCGGTAGCGGGTGGAGTTTCGCTGGGGTGAAGAAACAGGGTAGTGACTCTCGGATTCCGTTCGAAAAATATTTTTATGATTTCGATTTAAGGAAAATAATATCTAAAGTGAGACTTATTTTACCAGTGAGAAATAATTACGTATATATGTACGTGCAATATGTCAGTCAGGCTACACGTGCGGGTTAATGCGATCAATCAAACGCGAAAGGTACATGCGATCAGGGGCTAACAAGCAGATCGTAGTTTTCTCTAATTACAATTTAGTACGCTAGCCTAGTGCGTGTCAGTGACCAGTTAAATTCGCTTCTCAGACAGGTCGTTATTGTCTGAACGGTCAATCGCGTAGAACTCAATGAACTCGACGAAAACACCGTCCAAGGTATGGAGAGAAGAAGAGATGGCTAGCTAGCGAACTGTGCTCGCACACCGCTCGCGCCTGATTGGAAATTAGATTAGTCACGTTGAAATGCGCTTTGAACAGGCACTATCGTCCCATTTGGTCATTGTTACGAGGGTTAAGTCATGAGCCACGATACGGCTAAAAGAGATTGTTATTTATAATTCGTTCCTCTCTCAATAATAACAAAGGGTTATCGAAATACGTGACAAATTTACGGAACATAAAATTTATGACCGATCACCTAGAGTTATTTCGAACTTTCTAGTATTTCACAAAACGGAAATCGTTTAATTCTTTAATACGACCTCTTTGGTACCAAAAGAAACATGCCGCTGTAGCAGGATTTAAGTTAAACCAACTGTGAAAATCGAAAAAAAATTGATTTCCTCCTCGGCGGTAAGTCTCTATAAATCAACGAAGCTTATACGGATTACGTGTGCCGACATCCGCGGCAAACGGTTTAATGCAATTTTCTAATCTCGTAAAAAGATGTTTGACGTGAAAAGCCGGGAAGTAAAAGTTTAGAAACTCAATTCGCAGCGAGTCCGCGGACCAATAGCGGGAGAACGGTCGAACGAGTACGGGATAACAGATCAGGGAAAAGGGGTGAAAAACCTAGCCCGTATCCGAAAGAAGGGAGAACTCTCGTGGAGGAGAAACAACCGGGGCGAAGCAGCGTAATGCGCAGTAAATTGGAGCCACCGTGTGTTGCCGATGTACCACAAATCTTAGACGCTAAGGTTCGCGGCAAGTTACGGTTCCCCGGATTAGCTAGAAAAGCCGGAGGGTGGAGACGCGCGAGGAAGACCGTGGGTTTAGCCGGTGCCGGGTTGTTTGGCCAGTCGTTGCCGAACAACGTCGCGCTTCCGTTTTCAGTTACATGGAACGTTTCTCAACAACGACGCCGAAGAACGACCCAGTTATACACCTTATCACCGCGACGCGACGAGACGCTCCGAATCGAAGACAGAGAAAGTTCATGCGACGTTTGCCTGAAATTTAATGCTAGTTTACCCGTTGCCTGTGTTTGTAATTCAGCTCCAACCGAAGTTTAGTAATTTTGCAAAACTTTATAATACCCATTT
>SHCU01000041.1:179969-203902 GCA_004307685.1 Ceratina australensis | reverse complement strand
TTTCTCTTTTCCTTGCCCTTTTGTTTATTCGTTCGCGTCGAATAAACGGTCACGCGGCCGTAGAACCCATAATGGCCCGACAAACATAAGAATTACCGCCGCCGCGGCATGCAACACCGGGGACATAAAACTGTGCCCGGGTCGAGTTGCACGATTTACTTTCGGTTCGGAGTTACAAATGAATCTTTGTCGCCGAGCTTTCTCTTTCTTTCGCCCGATACAACCACCAGCGCGTATTGTACGCGGCGTGCGAATGGCGACGCGATGCGTGCACCGGTGCAAAAACTTGGGGCTGCTCTATTCGCGCTATGAACAACTGTCCCGCGTATTATAAGGATAATTGTTCTCCCCGGTCGGGCCCTGATTGTGTTTCGCCTATCCCGATTTTCTCCTTTGCCACTTTGAAACTGCGCGAGGAGCCTTTGTCCCGTTCCGCGCGACGCGGACGGAATACAGAAAAGTCAACACGTTCTCGCGAGCTAACAATCATACCTGCTAACTAATACACGCGCTTTGCATACAATAAGTTACCCAGCTACCGTTTTTGTTCCTCCACGGTAACAGAGCCGAGTCCTCCGATCTCTAACTTGGATGGCATAGAAATTACTCCATGTCTTATAACTTTCTATTTAACCGTGAAACTGGGTCATGAAACATCCGTGAGATTCCTACGGAATTAAAATGAAATCTGACGATCCAAAATATTCCGTTGCGTCATACCGCGTATCAAGACCCTCGCCGAGGAATTTAATTTGAGAGCATAGAAGCTCGGTACAACACCTCGGCTTGTTTCCGACATCAGATTCGCGGCGAACACAAATCGCGGCGGCAACCAGAAGAAGGCCTTCGTGTAAATGGAACGCGTGTCTTTCCGTCGCCGACGACGACGACGCGGACGTCGTCTTCCAGGCACGGCGTAACGTCTTCCTTTTGCCGCGTCGCGGTGCGCGCCGTTTATGCACGTCACGGAACTCGAGCTGCCAGACGCGCGCACGTGCACCGCCGCGGAAAGCCGCGGGAGGACAATTGGGAACGGGGTCACGTCAGGGAACAAGATAGAACGGAATAAAAAGAAGCTGCTGCATCCCGTGCGGGGATGTATTGCGACTAAATTTTATTTTCGCATGGAAAACCCGCCGAGATATCGCGGCATGAACAAATGTTGAACCGACTAAACAACGTCCAGAATATGTCGACCTCATCGTTCGACGTGATCCCACAGTGATGAATCGATTTTTGATAAAATATGAAGCGAGTCGAAAAAAATTCGAGGCGATGCCACGATGCTTTTCTTTAGCGAGGATCAGAAATGGAAACGAGAAATTCTTGTCGAGATTGGCGAGCAAGAGGTGCGAGACGAGAGGGAAAGGACGAAGAGTGTCATTTGAGTGGCACGACGGAATTTCAGAAATCGCGCTTGACATTTTCGCGCGCATTCGGGTATAACCGTCTCTCCTCATTCCAATTATACTGCTAACCCAAGTGCCCTAGTTGCAATCTTCTATTTTCACTAACGAAAGTATCGTCGATATCTTTATCCCTGTTATTAACTCATTTCGGGCGAAGTGACAGAATTTATCGAATTAGATACGTTAATATATAGATCACACTTTTGGCGGTGAAATACTTAGTAGATTCCAAGACCAACAATATTAGCGGTGAATTTACCAAAATTGGATTCTGATCTACAAATACTTTTCGCGGTAGCGAGTTCACGTCGTTTTTCCCCGTGTTCCTTTTACCTGATTGCACGACTCCAGTGGAGCGCGCGATTCCTTTCGTCGGTAGTAGGAAATCGACAGTCTGAAAATATGATCGCCCGGATTCAAGAGAAACGAAAAATTTAGTGGACAGCGAGCCGGGTGACCGGTTTTCGTTCCAAACATCAAGAACCTGGCCCGAGTCCCGTACGTATCAGAAAGCGGATGTTATTGCTGCCGGCGCACAGATGAAAACTGCAAAGTGCTATACTCGATTATCGAAGTGGAGCGTTTTCTGCTACGGACAGAACGCGATCTCCGGGGCCTACGTTATTGACCTTTCACCGGCGCCCGAAGACCGTCGTTGCGGTACGATTCCGAAAAAGCGTATTAAGGTCAGACGATTTCGCGAATCGGCGAAACGTTTTCGTAGCAGAATGAATAGGTACGCCGAGATGAGATAACCTTTTTGAACAGCTCGCTGCTTTTTTTCTTCGAGAAGAATATCCCTTTTATATCGCTTCTGGCACGTTCCGAAGCACGAGACGCGAATTAACCAGCAGGGTGCACCGAAAACGCGGTCACGAGAGGCGGGAACCGCGACGTAAAAGAAAAAAAAAAGAAGGGTCGATTCGTTCCGCGAGCTGCGTCGTCGTTTGTGTCGCAAACAAGAGAGCGGTGGTATCGCAAGGGGATGGACGCGAAATACTTGCGGGCGGACACCGTGAAGCGCTGATAATTTCAAAAGGAACGTTGCGCTGGGAGCAGAGGTAAAAAAAAAGGAGAACGTGGAAGACACGAAACGAGGCGAGGTAGGATAACCGTGCAACGTAGCGAGAGATCGTTTTCGCTACGAGTCAATGGTGAAATGCTTCAGGTTCCAGAGTGGTAGAGCGTGGCGCATCGCCGCAGCGCGCGCCGGCGAAAATAAATAGAATCGAGGTACCCGCACGGAAAGAGGGACCGGACAAAGAAACAATTAAAAGAATATACGCCGCTCTCTCGAGACGAAATAATTAAACTCGCTTCTGTCAACGAGTTTATCGTTTCGGCGCTCTCATTCTGCTCGTTAAACAACGAGGAGATTCACCCTGCAAAGGCGGATCACTGATGCGAGATACTATCATCGACGCGAGTATTTAACTTCTTCCACAGATACTCACTGTATGTAAGTCTCCTCCGTGTTATTCCAACAATTTTCAGTTAATGTAGAAAGCATATAATATTGTCAGAACAGAGAGAGAGAGAGAGAGAGAGAGAGAGAGAGAGAGAGAGAGCTGGTAAACGGATTCAGATTGATACAAACGGCTACGGGGGTATCCTGGCGTTAAGGGAAATATTACCGGAGAGCCGGAGCAATGGGACGAAAAAAGGAGATAACGATTGTATTATTCGACCCCTTTTAGAAAATTCCGGCCGATCTCCGTGTTCCGCGTACGCGATCCCGGGGCTTTGAGCTCCTACTCCACGGAACGAGGGCTCACTTTTCACTTAAGAACGCCAAGGGTTGCCTCCCCGTTTCTTCCTCTCTGTAACTGCCCCGGCATTATTCGTTATTACCGCGTGCGTGATGCGAGGAGCCAGGGTAAAACGGTATCGTCGATAAATCTCGGTGAGTCAAGTCCGGGAGAGACCGGGGTCAGATAAAGTCCAAACTGGATATACGAGCACGAAGGAGAAAGAGAATCTCGCGCTCGTCGTGCTAGCAGGATTCTTCTCCTGTTTCTCCGGCACGGTCCATCCGCAGCTATATAAGATTTCCGCTGGGACAGTAGCCGCCGGAAGTCGTCGGAGGCCTACGGCACCAGTGTGATGAAAAAAAAGGAGCTTCGAGTATAGTAATCAAGAAAGAGAGGATAGAGTCTCTCAGTGATACGACCAGTCGTTTGCCCCGACATTGACGAAATTATGCTTTTAAAACTTCTTCTAAAAGTACGGGACATACGCTTCTCGTATTAACTCCGATGCTTTGTTTTATATCTCAATTTGCATTTTCAGAGCTACGACCTAATTCCAATCATTAGAGACGACATACATTCTGTGTATATGAGATTAGTATAAATGTCAGGTTAAGGATAGTATCCATCCCATTTTGAAGTTCATTTCCAATAAATGTCGATTGTAATGAGTCGATACTAATCGCAAAGATCCCCGTATGAATAGGAAGCGACGCGGCACGACGCCGAGGCCGAGACGGGCTCGCAAAATCCCGGCTTCCGCGCAATAAATCCTCGGGAACAAGGTCTATTCCGCGTTACATCTAATGATTCCGGTTCACCGGCTCCCTCTTGTTCTGAACGCGACATTAACCCCGTCAGCATTATATGGTGCGTCTGAATGGCAGTAACGATTCCCTTAAAACAATTTATGCGCATTGATTAATAGGATAAAGCTCTCGAGACGGGAACGGCGGGTCGCGCGGCGATAGGGCGAGGTATCGAGTGTACGCGGTGCGAAATGCAAGGGACCGTGAAGCCATCAATTTAAATTGCGCATTGGCGCAGGGCCGGTAGTCGACGGGCTTAAATTCGGCGGCACGTAAAGACTTCGAGTCTTACCGAGTCCAGGATATTAACGGGAATGCGAGAAAACTTTTTAATCTACTTTGGTAGTAAGCGTCTTCATCTTGCGCGAGGACGATGAAATTTATTATAGCCTCTTATAATATAACTTTTATCGCGAACTCGGATGCATACATATTACGAATCTCAGACACGTCAACCGGTAACGACGTGAAGCGATGAGAATTCTGCTCATCGAATTCTTCCCGAACCATGCGGCATCCGCCTCTCTCGATTCTCGTCCGTATCGAATGAAGATATAACATTAGCTAAACGTTCTCAATTGAATTTCTGACGGAATCAGGTTGCGCGGTGCCTGTCCCATGTTTTCGAAAACAATGATCTGCAGTATTGCGGTTACGTGCAGGAGAGCGCGATACACTCGATACGCGGTAACCGGGGAAAACCAGTAATGTGTACACGGCACGGTTCCGTGAACACACACGAGCTGCGGGGGCGTATGAAAGCTCCGAAAAGCAGAACTGCATTACGGGCCTGGCCGTGCCTGCCTGCTGCCTGCCTGCCTCTGCAACGGTGGCGGCGGCCGGGCGCAGTTGCATTAACTCCGCTCACACGTGCAAGCACCGAGAGGGCAAACACGCCCCGGCCCCAACGAATTTTATGGAGCCCCTTTTTTCGACCGCGATCCGCTAATTCCCGTTGAACTCCCCCCTCTTCGGCCCCCCATCCTCCGACCGTCCCGTTTCGCGCCGTTAAATCGGTGAATTATTCCTGCAATTCCTTCGGCTCCTTCTTTTCACGCTTTCCTTGCTCCTAACCTCTCTCCCTCCCTCTCTCTCCCTCTCTCTCTCTCTCTCTCTCTCTCTCTCTCTCTCTCTCTCTCTCTCTCTCTCAGAAACAAGTTGCTTGCTAGTCGTATTTGGGGGTTTTATCCAATTTCCTTTTGCTTTGGTTTTGATTTCTATTAGTTCGGACCGTTTACGAAGGTTGTTCAAGACTCCTGGGGATCTGGCTTAAATTAACCCTTTTAGCTTACTCGAGTCCCTTCCGAAGCCCTTAATTGTTTGCTAGGGTAGATTAGACACAGTCGAATTACTCCGCTACTATCCAGGTACTCGAACAGCATTAAGATGTAAAATATGATATCAAAATTGTATAAGGATGAAAATTTTGATTAGAGGCCAACGGTACACGAAATGCGTGGCATGTCGATAGGCCCTAATGAAACGGTCTTATCCCCCGGGCGCGTTCGCTCCGCACCCTTGTTCGTCGTCGAGGGAGCGACGTTAGATCGGAGATAAGATAGGAGAGGAACGCGCGTATCGAATCGTGTCGAACAAATAATTCGGCAAAGTTGTTTCGGCCGGTGCAAAGGGGAGAGGGGAGAGAGCGAGGCATGATGAAAGAGGCTGGGATAAACGAAGGTTAAACCGAGAGGATAAGATGAAAAGACGCCGTGGGACGAGGGAGAAGAAACGGCTGAAGAGCCGGAAAGAAGGATAGTGTGTACGGTACAACGTCGAGAGCATAGTAGGGTTATTAATTCTGGGACGGTGGCAGTGGCGTGACAAAGCCATCTGGCGTAATGGGCTTTCACTCGAGCCGATTACAAGCCTCGCGGATGAGACAGAGAGAGAAACCGAGGCCAGCTCGCTCGCTAGCGAAGATCAACTTCTCGCAAACCCGGAGGAAAGATTGCCGCGAACGCGATTACACGCCATCCAACAGCAAATCGAATATTCGCTTTCTACGGCCGTCGCGCGAGACGAGTTATCGTCCGCAGGTGGAAAACGATTTCTGCCAATTCTCGATCGTCGAATCGGCCGATTGTCTCTACGGCAATCTCGCGAGATTACAATGTAGCGAGAGACGGGGGCTCGGTCTGGTTTTGTTTGGTTCCACCGTGCCTCGCCTCGTTCCGATTCCACAGAAGCCGGGGCCTGTTAACTGGAAGAAATCCAGGCAATCCGCGCTGCGTTCGAGAATCTATCGAAACGATTATAACGCGCGGTGGTAGATGTGATCTGTAACTCGGCCGGTTTCGATCGACGGCAAATTGATGCCCATCTCTGCGGTCCGGTGCGAGCTGCGGTTTGGAATTGCGACCGGCAAATGGAATCACGCGTCTTCGGTGGCGTCTCGGGCCGCCTCCTCCCCCCCCGCCATTCACGGCGGTTTTCACTGCTGCACATCCTGTCTCCGTCCAAAAGAAACAGGAAGCCGCGTAATCAAATCAATTGCGCGTCCCGCGAAACCCTTCTTTACCCCCTCGACGCGGATCGATCGGTTGCCTCTCGCACTTTTTCATTTCTCCTCTCCGAGACGCTCCAGGGTAGGGCAGGAATATTTATCGGTAATAATGACAAAAGAGAGTTTTATTCTCTGCGATCTCCCCCGCATTCATTCCGTACAATTACGTTTCGCGTTACAACGAAATGCTGTTTCGTTAGAGCATAGCGAGTTCATAACCTTACTATTGAAGCTGACATTCCATCGTTTTTATCCTCGATAAAACGTTTAGCGATAAGATAAATATTCAACGTACTCGAGTAAATTATTACCCGGTAATGGTGCCGTGATTGACATGTAAATCATAAAATATCCTGTTATATTCATCAGAGGATATCATTAAGTCTATTTACCCTGGGGATTATCTTGGCGCATCGCACCTATATACCGAGCAATAAATGTCCGACGACACGTTGGATGTAATTAAGTAAGCCGTTAAGAGTGCACTGCAAAACGCGGAAATTTATCCTACCTGGACTAACAAACTTAAAACGAAGAAAATGATACGCCTAATACAAGTGATATGTACTATCGTGGTATTAGCTAGTTTCAACGTTAAACCTGTTACGCAGTCTACCGATCATTCCGCGAAGTGTATCTGCGGGTAGGCTAATTTTTCAGGCAGGTGCAAGCAGAAACTGGCGATGATGGAACTAGGAAAATTTTGTTTTTCCATCCGTGGAAAAATCACGGGGGTCGAAGGAGCGGTGGCGGGTGCGAAATGAGAGGGCGAAACGCGGGATCGGAGGTGGTGGGAGACAGAAAGTGGAGGCAGACGCCGGAAAACGCGAAGTAACCAGGGACCACCGACCACTTTGCGTAATTACCAGCTATCCTGCCAGGACCGTACTATTTAATCGGGCTAAAGTGCAACCCCCGGCTCTCTCCTTCTCGCTCCCTTCAACCCCTTTTCCTAACAACCTCCACGGGCCGCGCCTCTCTTTCGATCTCCTATCGCGAGTTTGCACTGCCCCTTTCTCTCCGACTCGCACAATCTTCGGTGATGTGGCACGTGGGTAGTAGCCCGAAAAAAGCAGGAGGATCGAAAAGCGAATGGACAGGGTGGCCCACGTCGGTACGAGCGACGCTCAAATATTTGCGCGGGAAAATGATATTTCCCCATTTAGCAATTTAAGCACGAGCGCAGGACCATGGGGGGATACAATTTTCGAGCGAACCGGAAACATTTTTTCCCTCTGCTTAGAGAGACCGGACCGAAATCCTTTTCACGACTCCGGCTACACCCCCCTTTCGATGGGCATTCAGGCTGTCTACTTTTCAACCCCTCCGTCGCGCGTCGAAAGGGTCTCGCGGATCCACCTACGATTCTTTCACCGTGACTGTAAAAGTCTCCGAAAGAATAGGTTCGGTAATTTGCGAACGGGCACACCGAGGATCCGCAGCGGTAAGGAACGCCGAAAGAAATTTCGGAGCACTTTCGAGATCCAGAAGCTGGTAACAACGTACGTAATTGGTTCCCGGGACGGAAGCAATTTCCCTATTGGACCGGGGATGATCGGCGATTACGAGGATGGCCGAAAAACGTCCACCCATCGCGTTTCTTCCTCGGCGAAGAAAAATCTCGTCCGGGGGAAAGAAAGGTTCCTCGAATGGAAAGAACGTCGTCGTCGTCGCGTGGCGATAGGTGGAATTCGGTTTCCCGGTCTACTGGACAGATTAAAACTGCAATTACAGAGAAGAATGGCTCGGTAAGAAATGGCCGTTGAAACACGGCCAACGGGCAGCCTGGAAAATTACAATAATTAAACCGCGGAGACTTTTGTTCCATCTTTTCATTTCCTTGTATTATTCACGCTGTTCGATTCTTTTATTTCCCCGGACTTTCGTTAATCACGGCGAAAGTCTCGCTGTCAAAGGTTACACCGAATATTTTTCTCCGCAGGAAACTCGTCACATTTTCCCTTCTATCGCGAATTCGCTGTTGCATCTCTTTGGATTTGCTCGTTTCCTCCTTTGATATCTCGCATCTCCTTCGACCCACCGCCGCTGTCTTCATTGCATTTTCATGTCTTCCGGCGGCGCTGTGCTTGCTTCTTGCCGCCGCTGCCGCCGCCTTCATATTTATGCAACGATCCTTGCCGACCACAGTCCTAGTTTTTATACATCGTAATTGTCCCTAGGCATTATCGATTCAATTCTCGAGAAACGTCTGACGCATCGTTTTCAAAGAGACTTTCCATGATTCAAGGCGCTGAAGCGAACGCGTATAAACGCTCAATATATGTATAACTTATATTTCGTTGCAATTATCAATTTACAATTTTTATATTTAACGGTGAATAATTTTTAATTTCCCCGAAACCGACGTTTCAAAGCCAAATGATTCTCTGGGTTCGTGGAAAATTCGTGGAGTCGTGGTCTCGGTTGACGAGAGAAACACGAGCTCGCCGTTCTCTCATTTTCCAGCCAAGCCTTCCGCTGTCATCGACGAAACCTTCATCGCATTTTCATGTCGCCGCGTGCTCCGCGCGACACCCTCATATTTATGCAACGGTTGCACGGCTGGACACGGATCTCGCCAGGGAAACGTTTCTCGCGCTCGTTTTTCTCGCCGGAAAACGCTCGCGCGCCACCCTCTCTTGTTCAAAGGCGGCTCTCGCGTTTACGCGTTCGGCCTTAGTTTAAAATTCAGGTGTGAAAAAAAAAGTTAAAGAACCACTCGCTTGTCCATCATTTCCTCTCCGTCTCTCCTGTCCTCCATTCTCTAGTCTTTTCCGTTATTCTATCTGTCATCTTGAAATGAATCGCACCTGCTCTTGCTTTAATTGCGTGTACGCATCGCGACAAACCGCGATGCGTAAGCGAATGACTCCATTTTTCAGAGTACACACTAAATCCTCCATAAAACAAAAGAAAATATATTGAATTGATCCAAGCGAAGGAGATAGTAACACGTTGTGCTGTTACTTTTGAAATTCATAAGACATAAGAGGATTGGAAAAAGATTTTCGTGCGCGGCACAGATTAGAAGCGCTGCTTTGGAACGTTTCTATTTCGTGCACATGTTGACGGTGGCTGACATAATGAATTGGCTATCTTTAAGCGAGACACGTACCCTTGGGACTACGTCCCTTCCTTAAGGGTGAGCTTTTAAGAACGCGTTAAGCAGTTGGGTTAAAAGACTGGCCCAAATAAATGTACTAGAGACGCCTTCCATTAATCCGCGCTAATACGGACATGAGGCCTTTCAACTAGGGGAATTCTTGAACAATAGATGTATTAATCTCACTCGAAATCTGTTTTATTATTCGCAAATCTCTTTTATTCTACCGCTATCAATCCGAACAGGAAGAGCACCGTTGCGCTGGCATTGTATCTAAAATTATTTAAACTCTTCTGTATGTATTTCGGGAAAATCCACATTTAAAATCGTTTATTCAGCGGCTAGTTTTTTTTATGGTTGACCGAAGCGGGGTTGTGATCGATCGTTGGAAAATGGCAGAAATAAAAGTGCACACGAACGCGTGAACATCGAATCCCGTGTCCGCGCGCGGTATACACGTACGTACGCACAATATTCGAAACGTGTAGGGTTTGAAACGCGAACGCTTCGGCTGCGCGGCAGAAGGAATGCGTGGCGCAAACTCCGATATCAACCGTATGAAACTCAATCACATTTTTTAGCATCTTCGACGTTTACTACTACCCGGCTGCGTGCCCGGAACGGTGAACTTTGATCGCAGAGAGGAACACAACCGAGAAGGGAGGAGTGAGGCTGGGCGCATCCAACGCAGTTTGGAATACCCTCTGAGCACTCGTACGAATTCTCAGCTATCAAGTATCAAGCTCAAACGTTGCCCGAAAGAATTTGATATCCTCTAAAATGGGGACTAGATGGTCGACGATGGATCGGCGCGAAGCCGTACCGATGCTGCAGACATTATCTGCGATTGATAACTATAAGGACTACACAGTCCTATGGAAATTTTATACGCGGTATTCATTTGAAGATTCATTACCTGCGTTTCTACAATAAACAAAAGAGTTGAATAAAAAAGAAGCTGGTAATTCTCAAGGATGAAGAGGGACTTCACCCCGCACCTTCTCCGTCCTTATCTTCGGCGCTACGCTCGACACGGAGTATCTCGGTTCACCTCTTTCCTTCACCGGCCCGGAGCTCGCGCTCGTTCACGGTCTCGGTCGTTGAATAGATTAAACGAATGCACGTCGGTAAGCCGACGTAACGTCGTCCGTGGATTTGAACGTGAATTTCTACCGTGAAAATATGCCCGGCACACTCTTTGTACACGAGCCGAGACGCGGAGGCAGGATAATCCGCCGAAACGAACAAACTCGTTTCGAACCGCTTCTTCCGACCCTACACCACCGCTCGACATAATGCTAGATTATGGTCGAAGGCTGTCCTGCTCTCCACGTTCTTTAACCGGCTCCCAAGTTCCATCTCTAAGCTCTCGATCGCGCCTACCGCGCGTGCTTTCGTCGCTCTCAAATTATACTCCGAAATCCACACTTTACATCGACTGATACACGTTAAAAGTATTCAGGGACTCGAGAATCGTTCCTACTGTGGACGATATTAGAGAGAGAGAGAGAGAGACGGCCGATTTGAATATTGTGTAAATTGCTAGAATGTGTAAATTTGCGATTACTAGAAACTAAGATAATTTTAGTAAATGCGAATATCTGATAAGTGCTGATTGTACAAATTAATCCTGATAAAAATATAACTACTCAGAAAAAATGCAACGCGTTTATTTACAGTTTAATTATCTTTTTCCTTTGTCACCGTTCAAATTAATTACAGGGTTCTCGCGTTTTCTGAAGTCCAAATATTTCGATTATCGAAAAACCGCGATACACGCGCGCAATATTGACCGGAATGAAGCAACGACGCGTCAAAATTAATTTTCGTACGAATGCGTCGAATTGACCTCTGGCTTCATTAAGCACGACCGCGCCTCGCGCCTCGAATTAATTATACATTCGGTTTTCGGCAGGCGCATCACCAGAGATAATGCGCCTTCGCAGCTGCGCTTTTGCGTGCGATTTCCCGAAATCGACCGGCGAGGTCAGTCAGTGGCCTACGTGTATATGGACAGATCGACCAGTCCACCGAGATCGATTCCCCCCGCTTTGTCTCCCTCCTCCTTCGTGGAACCAACCTAGCGTCATTAAGTTCCACGGAACAACAAACTTGCTTAGCCATTGTGTGTTTTATGTCGCCGCCAAATTGGGTAAAGAGACGCCATCAATTTCTCGTGTGTAGACTTTTTACGGTACACAAAGAAAACTTTAATAGAACTCTTGATTAGAACCTTGAACGATTCAGCAAGAAGTTATCCGCGCGACGAGGTTCATGCCATTTTCGTTTCGTGCCTCGGGCAACAAAGAAATTGTTTTCAAGATTAATTCCGTTTCGCTATAATTAATAAAATTAACCGCGTCGCTCAATTCGAACCCGGAGGATCTATGCAACACTTCCCACGCATTAATAACGGCGTGCCGTGTAAGAACGTTGCCACCCGTGCAACGAAAGATACGGCGACCGGAAAAAAGATCGGCGACCTTAACGACGTTCGACGTAGAGCCGCACAAGAGGAGCACGTACGCGTATGCGATTGCCAGGCGACTTCCGTGATCACGCGCGCTGCCAAGGCTAGCCATTAATCCGCAAAGGTATCGAGGGACACTTGCTTCGCGGTAGTTAGTCGTCGCGATAGGCGCGCGAACCTTCCAATTATTAATAGATGACGTTAGATACATCGAACCTCCTCCTTAGTCTGCCGAGGACGAGACGCTCCGGCGTTCGCCACGCTTCTCGCCTGCTATGTACACATGCATACCCGAAACCATTAATTACAACTCATTAGGAGAGTAACCGCCATCTGTCCCTACCAGCCTGTGAATCACTCTTAATCATTTCATCTACAGTCCAACCACGATGACTACCGTTGTCGACCTCGAGTACAACCTTCTGTCCTTTTTGCTCGCCGGACTACTACGCCTCCTCTTTTTACTTCTCTGTTTTTTGCGGTGTGTACCAGGACGGGGAATAAAAATTGGAGCAAGCTCAACGGGAAGCTCACGAGTTATTGCCACTTAGGCCGGCGACGCTAATCGATCTGACGAATCGCCTCGAGTTACGCCCGCTCCTCCGATGCTTATTGCTTCGTTAGGGAAACCGATCGCATTGGTAAATGCGAAGTGTCGCCGCGAATTGATCGGCGATCACGACCCTTGTAATTAAGTTATCGCGTCTCCGATCGGACACCGACCCTCGAACTCTCGTCGATTTAACCGCAGCCGCGTTACAATTACGTTTCTTATTTTTCTCTCGAATCCGTGGCATTCTATTACGCGGCATCTTATGAAATACTCGGTTATTAAGCCTATCACTGTTGAACACCGTGCCAATTGATCGTGTAACTGACGCGCGGACTTCAATAAAGAATTTACCGTTCGCGAGATCGCTCGAAGAAAAGAATGATTTATTTTTCAGAAGGCAACCGGTTCCGTTCGAACGGATTCGACGGCAGCTGAAAAATGGAAGGAAACTGTCGCGAGAGTGTTTGGCCGTTCGAAACGTTCATACGTCACGTGACGTCGACGACGTGTTCTGCTGACAGAAATTCAGACGTACTATACCCGAGGAGTCAGCTGGTTTTCAAGACAAATTAGTCTCATTTCCCGTTTAAAGTCGCCCGATCATTTTCTACTCGTCACGTCATAGAGATACCAATTCGTGTCAATCCCCTATTTGTGCCGTTTTAAAATATCGGGATCGAAGAAGAATAATCGGTCGTACCGAAATTCGCCGCGCAATCCAGAAGCATTTTCATCATGATGCATCGCCATTTTCATGTTCGCGGTTACACACGCGTATCCCATGCCAATTAAACTTTATTCCACACGGTAATTGTCCCGTTCTATAGGTAAACTGTTTCGATTCGATAGGGACGCAAAAAGCTGCCGCGGTACAGTTTGGCAACGTTTATAATGACTATCGAATTTGCGAGCAGAATCGTGTAGTACATACACGCGCGCGCGCGCGCGCTACAAACTACTAAGACCGCACTATAGTTCGCACGGCCTGTTTCCAAGTCTCGTTGCCTCTCCCAATTAATTTTACACCGACGGTAGCAACATTAATTGGTCTAGAAATAATAATCGTCGCCGGAACGGTGCGGCCAGCGCGCATTGTGTTTAGTTATCAATTACAATCAAACAAGATAACGATACACCGAAAATTATTGTTGGAACCGTTATTACTATTTCATCGTGGTGGTCGTACTTAGGCACCATTTGATTACATCAGGAATGTGTGTCAGTGCCATTCACCTTTAAATAAAACTGCATTTAATTTTGGAGGTGAATAACGAGTAGTTTTTCCGTTCTCGTCATCAAATTCGTCACTGACGCTTTACATGCGGGACGTAGTCATTAGCCGGCACAGGTAAGACGGACGAACAATATGGACAGCAGAAGTAGAACTTAGATTTAGATAACGAGCCCTCGTATCAGGGAGGCATATTTCTGTGTCAAGAAAGGTTAATGGCTGTTAAAACTCTTCTACGCGCAGCTCGGCTCGACTCGAGAAACGAATTTGTTAGGAAGCTTCTGAAGATCGAGAATAGAAATGGAAAGAGTGGTAAACCGTGTCTGTGCCGAGAGTCGCAACGCTACACAATCGTATCTCTTGTTTCTGTCGTACATTTAGTTTTTTTCTAGCGTTCTCTCGCAGCTGGTAAGATTTATTGGTTAAGAAAGCGTCGCGTTCAGAAGCGAGATTTCTTCAACGTCAAGGCTAATTATGTTCCACGAGAATTTCGATAACAAGGCAGGAAGACATTAAAATCTGAAGAATTTACCATACTGATTTCGTGTTCAGATAATATCAGCTGGGATTAGTAATAGTAAATTAGTAGCGATATGTAGATATATGCGTGTCGTATGAACGAAACGGAGAAAACAATTTTTACCATTCGGTGTCATGAAGATTCACATTTCCCAAAGGGGGAGCATAGCTAACTTCTTTCGATCGGAACGAAGTTCCGATCCCCTTTTCGGCGCTGTCGTTACTCCATTTGATCCTAATCACTCGATCCGATACGGTCGACTTGGTCCCGGTGCTACGCTCGCTCCATTCCATATTCCGCTTTCGTCCGTAAATCTTCGAACTTGTTTGAAAGCATAGCTCTCTTCTGCTCTATGTATACAGATCGGTGAAACGATAGAAAGAGGGAGTCCGAGGGCGGGGAACAGAGAGCCGGCAAAGTTTTGAGTGTGAAGCTCAAAGGAACAAAAATAAACGTCGAAATAATTCTGGCTGCGCGATCTCCGGGGCTTTCGAATAAAGTTTTTAATATACGAGCTCGTACGTTCAAAGCCTCGAAAACGTTCCTATTCATTCACAGTCGCCCCTTTGTTCTTACCCACCCTTGGCCACTGTTTCCATTTTCTCCCTCCCGCCCCCCTCGTGTCGCGGCATTTTTATATACCTTTTTTTGCCCCGGCTGAACTGGCTGGTGTTTCTTTTGAATCTCTGTGTGACCAGTGAAATGCATAAAAAAAAATCGCACCCGAAATTCACCCGCACGCGCGAACGAATCGATCGCCGACGTTTAATGGACGATTCTCGAGGAACGACGCGGTGTCAACGGACCTTCGACCCCTCGGCAACCGACAAAAGACATTTCCTCCCGTTTCTGAGGGCAACCGAACCGAGGCTAATCCACGATATCGTTCGTACTTCATTAAGGGCCATTTCCAGCGGACCGAGAAGCGATTCGTGATTTATCGACTCGATCCACTTTATTCGATTCGCTCCCGCAATTCCTCTCCGCTCCCGGCCGATTCTCTACAAGTTATTTATTCGAGCCGATTGCACGCATACCGGTCCGATAACGTACTCGTACCTGTTCGCTTATTCCATGTTGCTATCTCATCGCTAATTAACGATCAACAATTTGTGCGCGTTCCAGAATTATTTACAAGCATTATCATTATCTCTTTAAACATGTTTCCCTCAGAAATGAAAACATCTCATTTCTCTACTCCAAAAAAAAACAGAGTACATATATTTTTCTAAAAGATTTCAAAAAGAAAAAGCATATCCTGGGGGTGCGTGTATAACATTTCTACGTGTTCCGGCACGAGCTCCACGGCCCTGGCGCCTGAACCTGTTTCATCGTCTTTAACCGGTGATGCGCTTAGAATACACGCATTGAATGAACATTTCTCAAGCAGCGACGCCGCGGGTGTATCTTCTAGGTATGTGTGCGTACTCCGTGTACCACCCAACGCATTTCCCATCGTCACGGGAACCACCCGGCCGAGACTAATCCAAGATATCGTTTCTACTTTGTTAAGGACCATTCTCCGCGGAGCGGCCCGATACGTGATTTACCGATCCCGGCCGCACAAATTACCTCCCTGCCCGTTCTTATCCGCCGGCTACGAAAGGGCCCGTAACGAATCAATTCCTCTTATTGTCGAGCGCACCGCTACTCCTCCATCTCCGTTGCTCACCCGCGCGATTCGCGTCCGCGGCGCCTCCACCCGTGACCTTCCCTCGAAAACAGCGATTCGTAATGAAGCCGTTCGATCCGGGCATCACGGAATAAGGGAGAGAACGATTTAATCGAGAGAGGCTAAGCCGCAAATGAACCGAGCAGAGCTCGACGCCGGCTATGCTCGCGGCCTGATCGAACCGGTGGGCGGTGGTTCGGCGTTGATGACGACCTAACGAAAGGGGAAGACGGATACATAGTAAGGAGTCGGATCTCGGGAAACCGACGGGCTGGAAGAGCAGCGCCAAAGGGAGGCTCGAGGACGAGAGGAAAGAGAGGAGGAGAAACGGGGATCGATTAGTGGCTACAGGAAGGAGAACTTAAAATATAATCTCCCGACTCCCACATAATCCGATCCGTCCCACCTTCCCAGGACTCTAACTATACAGCTTCCTCTCTTCGTTCTACACGGAGCGGAGAACGGCCCCCATCCTTCTCGCGCAACCGCGCTCATAACCCACGGCCTCCCCGGCACCTTTTGCTCCGGCTTCTTTTTACCAGGACGTGGCATTTTTTAATTAATCCCCGAGTATTTTTTATGAGAATTCCGTGCCGCCGTCGCATCTAGGATCCGTCCGGTATGTATATATGTATGTATACACACATATAATATGTAGAAGAGCGGCAGCGACGTTTTGCGCGTATATTTGTACCTAACAAGGAGAAAAATTCATATAGATATAGGCTGTGTATCCTGTCGCGCGCACACGAAAGTTCGCGTGTGTACACGTGTACTTGCACGCAGGGGCGTGTAAGGGATCCTTCGACATGGGGGCTGCGGGGACCTCTCGGTACGTACGGCCGCTCTCTCTCTCTCTCTCTCTCTCCTCGGACGGCCCCGGAGGGGTTGGCAGGGGACTGAAAGGAGGTAAATAACGCGAAGCGAAGGGGCGAGGGTACGTCAGCCTAGTATGATTAATATCGTTGCGGCATGCAATCAGATCGGGCATATACTATATGTATGCGCGCGGCCGGCCATTCGAATTATACCCGCCGCCGTGCCAGCAGGAGGAAGAAACCTTCTGTACCTCTCTCTCTCTCTCTCATTCTCGTCCCTTTAATCCCTGCCGACTCCGGCGTTCCTCTGTTTCTTTAAAATCCTATCGGTAAGCGCGAATCCACAGTGAACAATCCCGATGATTCACGTGTTAGTCGAGAAATTAATCTCGTGTTCGACGATTACTAGCAGCCGTGCCACGCCGCGCAGCACAGCCACTTAATTAAGTATAATTTAATTTTACTTCCTTGATTCAATTTCCTCCCTTTGTATCGGCCAACTACTACAGCCTTCTGTGTCGTCGCGGTCGCGAACGCTTTGTACACGGTGAAGTCGAATTAATTTCTCATGCTACCAGCGAAACGGCACTCGCGCGCCACCCTTCCCACCCCTCTCTCATCGTCGCGAAATGCCTGAACACATTCCCTGGTCGCTGCGAGAGTCCGAAGCATTTCGGTAAACACACGGCGACGGGCAGGCACCCGAAATTTTATGACGCCGGGGATGCTCGCGTGGGTCCTCGCGTGTCACTGCGAAGGGGTTACGGGGTGAAAGAGGTCGGAGCGGTGGGGCTCCGATCGTCTCGACTAGACGCCCGAGCGAGCGATCCCGACGAATGTCATTAATGCTACGGGAGGTTCGGAGCAAATGTTGACGGTATAAACACCGGGGCCTCGCGTGTATCTGCGCGTGTGCCGGCGGACTACTCGTCGGTGGGTCGCGGTAAATATACGCTCTCAAAGATGAATCTTTGACAGGAAACGCAGAAGGCTTGCATGATCGCGCAACACGATCTAAAACCCTGTCGAAGATGTCCGTTCATCAATCATAGGAACCGTGAATATTGAGCAAATTCGGATTTATTAAACAGGTTTAAAAAATTGAAGAATGCTTTTATAAACATAAAATACGACTGTGACTAAATCGACCTAATTGACTGAAAAATGTGATTACTGGTATAAGGATAGTATGAAAAAGTGTATGTAAGTAGTGGTATCATTTTAAATGTAGGGTGACTTGTGCTATTTCGTCTTCAAGTGCACAAAGGATATTGTCGGGATAAGAAAGAGGAAAAATATTTTTCCTCGAGGCTACAAAAGAGAAAATCAAAATAGAACACAAAGCGTGTAATTCTAAAGAGATTTACCTCGTACTCTCAGCTTTGAGGAGAACACGTGCAAATACAAATACGGATTGTTATAAACGTTTCGCTGAAAAAATAGCACACATTCTTTGCTATACATGAATATAAATATAACGTTATAAGAAAGTTTGAATTTTTGCCCAAGTTTTCAAATTATTCTCTCTCGACATCTAACGCGTAGAAAAACCTGGGAACCTGGGAAAATGCATTACTATATGAGGAGAATATCTGAACATGTTTTCAACCCGATCGGCACACTTTTATATTTTGCCAAATTTTGAAGGGGTATCAGTTATAGAGGTTGAAGCGTCAAACGTGTTTATGCAAATGTAATTAAAATTAATTTATGAAATCATAGAAATAAATAATTATTTCCCAATCTAATTATAACCAATTGTTAGCCGTATAAAGATATGAACGAATCGAGTGCCGTGAGCGGAGAAGAAAAGCAGAAGGGGGCTCGACGCGAGGCGAAGTAAGAAACTAAAAAAAGAAAAGGGAAATGTAATTTCCATTGAGAGGTACGCTTGGACGTTAATCGTTGGCGCAAAATCGCGCGGGCCAAGATTTATGCGCGGAAGGCGTACGTACACGGGCGTCTCTATTATTAAAAGCTGCGTAATAACCGGGAGGGGGGGCCCTCGCCGACTTTCGAAACAAACGGAACGGACCGTAAATCATTGGCAAATTGGACGACATGTTAATCTTGTTTCGACTCCAAATCTGAGCGGCGTGCACGAAATGAATGAATTGACCTCGGTACGTTTCAATATGTTTCATTCAATTTCTTCTGCGACACGTTTCGATGCTGATCTACTCATCATCCAATCATTTCAGAAAAATACTGCTTTCAATATATNGCACGAAATGAATGAATTGACCTCGGTACGTTTCAATATGTTTCATTCAATTTCTTCTGCGACACGTTTCGATGCTGATCTACTCATCATCCAATTATTTCAGAAAAATACTGCTTTCAATATATCAGTCATAAGAAGCACAATCCCAAAATTAATTCTTTCATATTTATACATTTAGCATGACCTCTCACAATCATAATCCATTTTCGACAAACGTGGTTAAATTCTATTCGGATTCCGGGAACGGCAAAGAACTGGCCATCGATTCATCGCGAACCAGAACAATTTTCCGTAATCGAATCAAAGAGAAATTCTCGCGTTCCAATTCTAAATAAAGAGGAATAATATCGCAACGTCGCGGTTCTACACCTAATGAAATCCCTCGTGCACAATTACCGGACGATCCACGAAATTCCGTGCTATTCCCAAACATTCAAGCCCCGAATTCCGGCAACGAGGACGCCGTCCTACTTGCGTATCCCGCGGGAGGATAGACCCTCGCGGCGGGACACGTACCGTACATCTGGGGACCGACGCTCCGACATTCCAGGAGCGCGCGAGAGAGCACAGCACCGGACGGACCGACCGTCCGACCGGGTTCAGCGCGTGCACGCACGTACGAGCGTAGTAACGCGTAAAATCCTCTCCTCGCCCTGTTCCATCGCGCTCAGCGAGCGTGCACGCGTGTACTCACGTGTATAACCGCCGCGTGTCTGCCGCGCAAGAGGAAAGAAAGACGGCGAACACGAGCGAGAGGGACGGATCCTGTATCGAGAGAGGACTCGACGCGCCGCGCCGCGCCGGACCGTATACCTGTAATTTCGATGTCGCCATTGTTCGTCGGATGCGACGATTAACGTCCCTTTAATAGCTTCGCCGACGATAGACCGGCGGAGAGACCGATCAGGAACGCGAATCCCTCCCCTTCATTCTCTTTCCCCCGTACCGGAGCCGACTGTAATTCGCGGCGCCGCGAGAAGCGTTTTGAGGACCAGCCTACGTAATGGCCTCGCTCAGAAGGAACGATCTCGCCCGGCGAGATTCTCTCGTCTGTTCATAATTGCGATCGTGTATAGGGGACGGGTAGTTCTCTTTATTCTATCACGCGAAAATCTTCGCGACGCTGCGGTTATCTCGAGGTGATGGGGGATTATCGCGGCGGAGAAGATGAGCAAGCGTCGACGTACTTATGAGACTCAAAGAATCAAATTTACAAACATAATCGAGACGCGCTGTTTCGTCGAGTCTTTCGGATTTCGCGCGGATCGCTGATTTATGCTCGAACTATATGGCCAAGAGAGGTGTGCGCGGAATCGTCGGGCACCGGGATTATAAGCGACGCACGCCAGGCGTCTTATATAAACGCGGCGGAGGTTCTTTTCTGTGCTGCAACGGCGTGGCAAAGGATCCCATTAGACTTCCTATCGACCAAGGCCGAGAAACCGCGTGGTCTCAGTTTTATGGCGAATCGCTTTTAGCAAGTATCTAAATGACGATTTCTCGGTTAAACGACCGGCATATACGGACGGAGCGGACGCTCGCCTCAAACACGGGAGAATCCGCCTCGGTCGCTCTTGCAATTTCTTTTCGATCGTCCGCTGACTTTTTTAATGCTTTCCATTACCACCCCGCGGATAAGCCGGACTCGAAAATGTAGACACTAGCGAAATATACGATTCGCCGTAGAAATATGTATGCGATCCTCGAATACCGGACCTCGTGTGGAAATTCTTCCTGGAACCGCATGAATTTTTACTTGGAACAAATGGATGTTAGCACAATTAATTAAGCATTAAACAAAAGGTTTTTAAATAGTTCGAGCAAACAACAAGCGGATAATAAAACTTTGATTTCACACATGATTAATTCGATTCTTAATTTCGCAAATAAATTTCATCCGACACGTAATAAAATTCACCCCTCGATCGCCGATTTATCGCGGAAAACTAATTTGTACAAATATATATGTTGTTGTAGTTATATGTGGATATAGCAACGAGAAAATATTTGACCGTTTCATACACATATAGTTACGGTCCAGACTACCATTTTCAATCTCTCTTGCCAACGGGCCTACCTTTATTGGCTTTCGATTCTCTATTCCGTCAATTTTTTTCTGCTCGTTGTATAAATATGGACGATTCGCTTCAATAATCGATGAGTGGCCATTTTTCTCATACACCGGTACAAAGGGATAAAACCCATATATCGATCATTTTTCCCCTTTTTCCAAATTTCTTTCACGTGCACAAACGCACATCGATCCGGACTCGGTCGCGCGAAATGAAACCGCGGTTACGGCACCGATCGCGGGGCGAACGTTTTTTCCGATTTATTAAACGCGTGCAGGCGATATTCTCCGCAGAAAAGTGGAGGAACCAGGTATGTACCACGGTCAGAAGCGAACGAGCGGGCACAAATCCGCTTATCTCTGGGGCCGCGCCGCGCCGCGCCGACGTCCGGCAAACAAAGCTATGGATTTCTCGTGGGACTTTACATACTGACGTGCCGACGGGGGAATTCTCAGGTAGATTTCAGGTAATCCCGTTCTGCCTCCGCGGGCAACCGGTCCCTTTTTCGAAAACAGTGAACGCGTGCACCATTTTCTCCGGAGCGGACGGGACGACGTTTAAGTATGCCGAAAATCCCAGACCCACTGACGTAAACCAAGGCCGCAACGAATGTTCCCTTCCCTTTAAATCTCTGACCGCACCGATTTTCTTGTGAACATTAAATGACCAAGATATTGATTCATTTTTCGTATTTTTAATTTAGTTCGCAGAATCATATCTAATTTCTCATAAGTATCAATCATTCTAATAATACAATCGATGATGCTAATTAATCAGAGTCACGTGTAATTCGGATGAAACTACGATTGAGTATATTCTGTACCCAAATAACAATCAGTTCATTAAAGATTGCACCCCTAAAGACCTTAACTGTCGTTGCTATGAGAGCAGGTACATCGCTTACTCGGAAGGCCATCAAATCTCGCGAAAAACGTTTCTCACTTCAATCTGGAGTTGCAAACGCCTTGAAAATTGAGACTCCGCGATTTTATATCCCGCGAAGCAGGTCGGTGCGCGAAAAGGGAAGCAATCTCGTCAGGTTGAAATAGGAATTCGCGGATATGTCCCCCTCCGACAGATTCATGAAATATTCTCGGCGCGTTAGATGGCGCACGGTTTGATATGACCCCGATGAAGAAGCGCGGGACTTCCGAAAAGGAGCAGTGAAAAGCTCGCGCTTTTAAGTTAATCGTCCGGCGAGCGACGACGTGCCTACCCCCGTTTTGTCTCCCGTTCGCAGGGGCGAGCAATAACGTTCGCGCGTGACCTTTGCTATCAGGGGTTGTTCACCGAAAGCCATCAATTTTACGTACGCCGGACCATTCGATGCGACGTCCCGTTCGATATTTTCGTTTCTCCTGAAAGCGGATCTCGCCCGGTATAGCCGATTAAACGGACACCGACGCGTCGCTGGTCCTCCAATAATGCGCCGTTGCGTAGATAAAACACACCCACCGTCATACTGCTCGATCCTATTATCTCAATCCCCGACATCGTTCCTTCCATTCCGTTTCCTCTATCAACGAAAAATTCTACGCGAACTCGAAAAACGGATGCTACGTCGTCTCGATCACGTCGCCGAATTTTCACGCCAACGTTTAGCATGGAACGTTTCGAAACTTACCGAAAAATATTTCAAGATACTCTATACTAATGTTATCAAAATAAATTTTTTATTTGAGCATTCTGCATATTTATAATAAGTCTGCATATTTATAATAAGTCTGCATACAACCTTAAACCCTTTGTCCGTTAATCGTCTTCGAACGAAATGCTGCTTCGGGATATTGCATCGCGCAGAATATTCGTACACGGCTACATCTCGCTTCAGAGCAAAGAAATGCATAGCTCTAAGATGAAAGCCACGATATAGAAACATCAATTTGCGTGAATTTAATAGCGCGTTTACGCAAATACGCCGTTAACAATACCTCCTCGGTTGGCCCGCGTTCGTTAGAAAAAGAAAGATAAGTATAATGCGAGTAACGGTAACGAAGAGAAAGGGCAATAAAACCGCGGTGACGTTCGCAACAGAATTTCACTCGTACAACGGAAACTTATGCTTTTTCTCGTCAACCCCTGCTGCCGCCATCTGTGGCGTTTGCATCATTGCGCGTCTCCTTGTACGAGCCAGCGAACGCGCGCGCCGCTGTCTTTAATAAGACGCTTCCTTATTCCCTTGGTCATAAAGCAAACATAAATTACGAAGGGGCACGCCGAGGCCACGATGATGGAGAGAAGACGACGGCGACGGTGCTGACCAGAAGGCACGACGCCGCAGCACACTGTCGCCCCACCCCTTCGGGCACTCTGTCATCGTTCACTTGCTTCCCGCCACCTTTTCTTTCCCCCTTGCGTCGGGCGAAAATAGCGTGTCTTTCCGGCAAACGACGACGCCGGCGAGGGTAGCCGTAGCTAAATTAACGTTAAAGCCGGGGAAAAACGCGCGGCACGATCGATTATGCCACTTTTGCTCATTTACTCCTCGCTCCGCGGTAATATGACGAGCGTAACAGGGAAAAACGGATTTCTGAGGCCGGAAAGTTACCGTGTAAATGGTTTGTCGGGTAATTCTTTGTTTTACAACGTCGTTCCTGAAAATGATAGCGCGTACCCGCCTACGACGCGCTTTGGCTCAGACTTTTTAAACGAAATGTTTGCGTATTTACGCAATCGTAAAACAGCTACGCATTTTTCCGTGAGAGTTCTACCAGCGAAATTAGCGGATAACCGTTTCACTGCGGAGTTTGTTGGAGAACACTATTGAAATCGCTTTATAATTCGAGCCGTTCAAGCGC
>SHCU01000041.1:168397-179948 GCA_004307685.1 Ceratina australensis | reverse complement strand
CTTTTGAGTATCAATCAAAGGTAATACGAGATTTTTCGGAAGCTCAAATTTTCTTTTCTCCGATATAAATTAAATCCACGTGAAATTGATTTAATTTCAACATCGTTCTCAACATTTTTCTGAACTGAGTGAACATGCTCAAGTGTGTCTAAAACACACACTCGTGTTACGAAAATTTATTTCCCATGTCTCAACTCTTGAACTGGAGATAATCGAAAGTTAAAATAGGATACTTTGTAACGGTAAGCTCGCAAATTTGTTCCGTTGCGCACCCTTGTATATCACGTATTTTAAACATAACGATATGGGCGACTGGCCAGTCTTAACCCTTTGCACTCTGAACGATTCTGGACGTTGGCTATCAGCTACTCAGCTGTTTCAAGAGAAAACATCAGGGAAACGTACATGTCTCAGAAATTTGCGCTTAAAATAACTTAATTCCCCGTCAATAATAAAATTAAATGTACCATGAAAAAGGACATCTGAATGGTATGCTACAATTACGATGTCGCATGAGAGGGGACAGCGGAGTGCAAAGGGTTAATTTTAAGAATCTCCCTAACAATATGCCCTTCATAGCGATAAGAGTTAATACTTATAGACACCGTAGACGAAAGAAGTCAGTCTTCTACAAACTCTCAGTGAGAGCAGTCTTTTCTCTTACGAGAGATTACAAGAAATACACCCCTTATTCTTTGACGAATTCTTAGTGATTTTCAACCATTATCGAAATATTTTGCACCGGATTAATTTTCGGTGCAAGGCATCNNNNTTTCCCATGTCTCAACTCTTGAACTGGAGATAATCGAAAGTTAAAATAGGATACTTTGTAACGGTAAGCTCGAAAATTTGTTCCGTTGCGCACCCTTGTATATCACGTATTTTAAACATAACGATATGGGCGACTGGCCAGTCTTAATTTTAAGAATCTCCCTAACAATATGCCCTTCATAGCGATAAGAGTTAATACTTATAGACACCGTAGACGAAAGAAGTCAGTCTACTACAAACTCTCAGTGAGAGCAGTCTTTACTCTTACGAGAGATTACAAGAAATACACCCCTTATTCTTTGACGAATTCTTAGTGATTTTCAACCATTATCCAAATATTTTGCACCGGATTAATTTTCGGTGCAAGGCATCCACCAAGACTGTGCACCGAGATCGATAACTCACTGTTTCACGGGACTGCATCGGAAACACAGTGACTGAAACACAATTCGTCGCGAACCGTTTTTCCGGGGGTTGCGCGTGTTTTACGAGGGCCCTTCGGCGCGCGCGAGAATTCTCGACGCGTGTCCTGGTTAAATAAGTTTATGTCGCGACACGGAACCATCTGCAGATTCAGCGGCACAGCTTGTAAAAAAAAAACGAAGCCCTACGCGGAATGGCGCGAGCCCCTTTTATCGCGGGGGAGAGTTCGCGCTTTACGACGACGTGAACGTAAACTCGAAACGCTTGCTCTGTCGCAAGGAAATTGTGCACTTTCTTGCGACCCAGCGACGAAAATTCTTTCGCTGCCGGCGAAGCAGACGCAAATATTTGTAGTACGAATTCGAGAGGCTGCGTGCGCGCGCGCGCGCGTTTGTGTGTGTGTGTGTACGGCGAGAACCTCGTTGACGCGGAGCGCGAGAGAACGCAGGAGGAGCATCGTCGGAACCGTCTCGTTCTCGGAATCCTCCTCGTGCCTCGCCCGGCTAACGACGCCACTATTTTACGCGGGCCGCGCGCGTTGACCGCTCGCCACGCTCGTCAATGTCGGATCGGAAGTGCCTTTTAAATCTCGCGCGTCGCCGCGGCACGGCTCGTTACCGGCGTGTAATTGCCACGCGTGAACCGCCTTTCTTCGAGCCGGTCCCGAGCCCAATAGCCCTCGAATAGCTTTCGGACCCACACGCATCGACTTCCCGTTTACGACTCGGGGGAAAAAACGGTCGGAAGTGTTGCGGACGGAGCGACGTGTTTGGTTCAAATTGCTCGCCCTACGTGTGTTCCGAAACATAACTCTCTGCTCCAAAGCCGCTTTCAGTATCAGAGTGTATACTACGAGAATAACTCTTTGTTGTTATATGGAAACTGTGAAATTTATGATGATGAAATTTGTAATGATCTTCTATAGATCATATATATGTATAAATATGGTGACTGGAAGAAAATGCTGAGGCGTATGTTCGTGTCTGCAATTTCAGGAAGCAATAAGCATAAAAAGAAGTGTACGCTAAATGAATGTCATTAGAAGTAACCATATTAACTTGAAGAGAAAAGGTCGCGGAAAATCGTGATTCGGAGATAGAAAAGCGGCGCAGCCGGGAGGTCGTCGTAAATGCGTTTTATTGCCGGGGCGGAAGAATGCTATTCGTGGCGCGGCTGGATCCGCAGGCAGGGCTTTATTAACTCGTCACTTGATTTAGGGTGCATCGCTGTCTCGTCTGGGGTGCTCGAGACGTCATAAACGCAAATACGATGCCGCTACGGTAGCGCGAAACGTTTGCAATAATGTCACTGGGAAATGTACGACGAAAAAGAAATTAGCAAAAAAAGAAATGATATAATAGCTTCCACTTCCCAAACGCGATAAGCCTTTTTTTGGTGTAGATTAATTAATTCCTAAAGCAAACTAATCTCGCTGGTTGAGGAAGCGTAATAACAAGAGATCGCAGGGCGGGATAACGATAAATTTATTGACCGACTGATAAAAAGGAAGGGTATTAACTCATCCAACGATCAGATACAACAGGAAGTGTTACAGGGGTGTAAACTATAGAACTGACGAAATCAGGCCACCGTATCTTAACGCGAAGCCGAGGGAGAGAAAGGGAAGCGCCTCACGTATGTACGCGGCGCGCAGCCAGCAGATCGATCCTCCGGGGAGCTATTATTGATATAATCACTCTGGCCGTGCGTGTCACCCTAGCCGCAGCGACAGTCATCCACCTTAGTCCTCCCCTATTATCGTCCTGCGTCATGCGCTCCCGTGCCGGAATCATCTGAGCGTGGCCAAGCCCCAGGAGTCGTTCCTTTTATCATACGCCGTTACATTATCGCTCGCGCGATTTTCTTCGATCCCCTCCGCGAAATTGAAACAAAAGATTCGAGTCATCGCCGAGAGGAGGGCATGTGCCGGAATTTTATGGATCTCATCTCGGGGATTCGTGGGATCGACTCATAAAGCGCGTTTTATCGCGAGACTGACAGCCAGACCTCGAGGATGACAAGGACGAACGAAATCGATTTCCGTTATCGTTGCAATCTCACGAGTCGTGCGTGTCGATTTCGTTATCACGATAGCCTCCTCCCTATCCCTCGCGTATCGATACGCGAGCCCGGGTCTCCTCTCGCGCGAAATATCGCTCGCTTTTTCCCCCCTTTACTCGGAACAAGTGTTACGGAGAATTTGGCACGCGCTACCTCTTCCGGCACTCCTTCACCTTCGCCTTCAGCCAACCGTTCGAAGAAAAAGTGCAACGCGCGTACATCACCGTGCTCGAGAACGCTGACGCGGTACCCGCCGTTGATCGTTTACATAGAAGTCAACCCCACCGGCTGCCTACGTGGCCGGAAGGGGTAAGATCCCCCGCGATTCTCTACGCGCGCTATTTTTACCGTGTTATTCATCGCGGCACACCTACACACAACGGTGTCCTCCGACAAGGGGCCGATGACTTGCATCGCGTTTCAGATCTTTGTCCCGTGAAAGGGATACAAGGGATTAGCAGACCGTGATCGCGCCATCCAGTTCAGCTGACTTATACATTTTTTAGACTAAACGCGATAAAAGAGAGCGACGGGGGAGAAAGGTGAATGCATTCTCTGTCAAAGCTGCGCAGAGACAAAGAGGGTCATTTGAATCGTCGAAAGAATATTTCTGATACCGGACAGACAACGAATAAATGCGATCGATGAGCGAAAGATTATTCGTCTGGTGGAGAGAATTGTGGCTTGCAGAGAACCGGCGATTTCGAACGGACACCTCTCCTATCTGGGACTACAGACGAGACTCTCGAGACTTTGTTTACGAGATAACCATTGTTAAGGCGAGTTCCCGTAGAAGAATGTACGGTTCCCTTTTTGCAATTCACTTTGCCGACACGAGAGAGGCAGTTCCCCGTACGACGGGTTGCTCTGTTCGTACTCAATCCGGTGAAACCAATAGGCATCGCCTCCCTCTTTTCCAACTATGTTCCTGGTCGTTCGAACTTTTCGCACACTTCCTTTCCCTTCCGCCGTACCCCAGCTAAGCAAAGTATAAAGTAACAGTAGATCGGGTCCTTATATTTTCGAAGTTGCCAGCTCCTCTCCCTTTACGCTTTGCCAACATCATCTCAATTTGGAAGAAAACCAAAGAGAAATATGTACTGTACCGATACACCAATCGCAGCGTTCCAGTTAACACAAGCAACATTGTAGGCATCGACGTTAGAACAGACGAAACGTCGTGCCAACTACACAGGTTTCGAGTTCGTTGCCAAGTAAAATATCGTCGAACGGTTTGTGCGGGCGGTTCGCGGAACCGAGAGGGTGCCGAGACCCAAACAGTTACCGAATCTGTGCAACGGGACCCAACGTCAGGTAGACGACAGTAAATGAACTCGACCCGAGACCAAATTGACTCACATTCACGCGCTGTTGCCTCCGTGAAATCGTTGTTTGTCGCTCGGAATCGTCGTTAGAAGCCTGCGAAGCGAAGTAAAAGCTATCCAATTTCGTTTAATTTTACTAATAGCGAGATACAAGATACGTAGATCGAGCTATAAAAATGTTTCCTCCAGACGAGATACAGCCAGAAACGACTTGAACCTATTGTGAAAATCCATAGTGACAAATGATGCAAGGGTAAGCTATAGAAATAGGCGAAGACTAGATCCACGGTTACACTGTACCTCGAGACCAGAGAGAAAGAGACGTACAAGGAATAGGGTCTCTGTTTCTCTACCCTCGGCGACTATTGCAGAGGCAACGAAGGCCAATGAAAGGAGATAATAGCGAGTAGGTTCGAGTAAGAACGAGAGAACGAAAAAAAGGGCTGGAAGGGACGAGAATGGCAGAGCAGGGTGATCGTGGAAGGGCTGGTTAAATAGAGAAGGAACGGAGAAGACCGAAGGAGTGCCGGCAGAGGAACGAAGAGGCGAACGGGGAAAAAGAAGAAGAGAGAAGCGGAGTGCCGCGTTGGTGAGAAGGATGGGCGGACGAGACGGAGCAGAAGAAGAGCCGAGCGTGCACACGAGTCGGACCGACGTGGCTCTGTTCGGAAAGAAGAGAGGCCACGATTCACCGATGAAGTCCACCGGGTCCGAGGGAAACGAGTAGGAAAAAGAGCGAGAACGTTGTAGTAGAGGGAACAGGCGAGAGAGTAAGAGAGGAGCAACCATCGGCGGCCGGGATTCGAGTGAAGAGACCAGCAGAGAGGGAAAGGAGTTGCGTGAGATGGAGCTGGGTGCGCCCCGGGGGCACATCCTGTTCCCCTTCGAGGCTCCCGATAAATCAAACGCGGCCGAATGCATAATACGCTAATTACCGAACACGTCATTCTTCGCTTTCTCTCCGGTTCCGATTTCTCTCTCTGACCCTGGCGCGGCGGTCCTCTTCTTCCTCTTTCTCCGGCTGGGTTCCCTCGCGGCCTTTCACCCGGCGCGGCGGCCTCCCCGTCATTGATCCGTACGCCGAGAGATCGAACGCACCGATCGGCCACGCTCCATAGATTTACTCTTACCGCCCCCGCTCGATATCGAGAAACGGCTAATTGTCCGTTATGCGTATCGGTTCGTACGATCTGTGCCGTTGTTACCGAAGGTGAAACTTCGAGGCTGCCGCGAATGAACCGCGGGAATAATGTTACATTCCGTCAGGGCGATTTTTCAGTTACCGCGACAGCTCCGTGTAATAACCCTAGCGCGGATTTCGCTGATCGATTGTGCGTTTGATTGAGCGTGAAATTTCCATTTCTAGCATTATGTACATATATGACGTGTACGAGGGCCGCTTTGTTACTCACTTTTATCCGGCGATTTTTCCTCAACGGGCCCCGGTCGATGTTCATAGATCAAACTGTGCCGATTCTTTGTTCCACCGAGAGCGTGGGCACTGCGCCGAACGCGTGCAAATATGTTCGTTATCAACAATACCTCGCGAGCGGCCAAGCAATCACGCGGTTGCGAGGCTGCATTCGAGTGTTCGCGCAATGCGTTACAACATAATTACGGGCCTTTGGCATCCTATGGAAGAATAACATTTTTATTCTCGTGCTCACGGCCCACACGTTTAACAGCCTCCTCCTCTCTCTCTCTCTCTCTCTCCGTCTCGTTTATTAGACAGGCCGCGCGGCGGGCTAACAAATGCGCACAAACGCGACGAATAAAAAATTTTGACGAACGCGCGTGTATACATACGGGCGTAACCGGGTCGTCGGCATGGCAATTAGAAGCGCGGTCTCGCTTCTTTCTCCTCTTTTCTGTATACGCGGGGATCGCGCGACCAAGTATCTGGAACACCCGGCGCGCATAGCCGAGCGCCGTACACACTTGTGTACCTTTGTAAGGAAAATCTGGGCCGAGAGCGCGCGGACCTGAATAACCGAGGGAAACACACTGAAAATTCCGTCCTCGTAGCCGTGCGATGCACACCCGACGCGACGCTTCCGTCGAGGTGGAAAACAGAGAGAAGAAAACGAGCTGGCGCGAAGCGAGACGGAGAGGGATCGGGTAGGAACAGGGACGGCCGATGGGAAATCGAAACGGTGCAACGGGTGCGACGGAGAGGGCTGCTTATAAACGTCGCCGTGGCAGGGGTCGATCTTTAGTCCCGAGGCGCTTTATGGAAGCCTGAAAACTTTGTTGGGCCGTGACACAGCGCCGTACTAACGAGATAATAGCGCGGAAAGAAAGACGGATCGAAACGAGAGGAACGCTGTCTTTCGAGAGCGTCGTCCGAAAAAAAGAGATCCATCGCTCCGAGGACCGAAGTCGGGGGGGGATCTTCGAGAGGCTCTCGATTGAAGACGCACGACGTGTTTTCAATTCATCGCACGTCATACGCGTATACGACCTTACTTCGTTAATAACGGTACCAATTGATGAAAAATTTTTCTCATACAGCTCTCTCTCTCGCCGATACGTCCGTGTTACCCACGGTATAAAATTCTTCACCGAGTGCTGTAATCCTCGAGACTAAATAGCCTTTCGAACGTGACTAAATCCGGAGTTTTGCCAGAGAGTTGGCCATCTGTTCACGGCTCCGTAAGTGGGGACGAAAATCCAACAAATGGAAACACAAAAAGCTTCTTTAAAAACGATGGGCATTTTCATGCCCGAGGATCGGGAATCATTAATAACCGCTCGAAGCGTGAATACTGTTTGGAAGTTTATCGACGCTAAGAGGACGGCGAGGAAATTAGTAATTTATCGCCGTCTTAGAGACTACGGGGGAGAATTTATCGACGCGCCGCTCGTAAAGTTCCTCTTGGCCAAGGAAAATAAGCTCGCGAGCCCGAAAAGCGATGGAGCCTCCGGGGGGTGGTGCTGGTGGTGGGAAAGAGGGGCACGGGTGGTACGAGAGGCACAACCAGCTCTAAAATGGCGCAATCCCACGATTTTTACTACTATCGCCGGATATATTCTCTACGGTTCGTTTCGCGTCTATCGTATTTTTTTGAATTACGCGTCATGTATCCCACTTCCTTTATTATTATGCCTAGTCCCTCGCTCCGCCGTCGAACCGTTCTCTCCTCGCTCATCTCATCCTCCCGGTACGCTACCTCTTTCGGCCGGGTTGTAAAGTGGTCGGAACAGGCCCGAGCCTACCGCTTTGTTCACACGAGGTAATAAAAACCTCCGTTGGCTATTATTATTGTTATTGTTGTTGTTATTGCCGTCATTAATTAGTAAACTGATGCTCAGGATTTCACGGGCTTGTTAGTCTCGCTTGTCCCGCTGCTGCTCGTCTCCTTCCTTTTCTTTTCCCCGCACGTTTGAATAAAATTACAATTCTGTTGTCTCAAGACTTTTTACGAAACAAATAGACATCCATGGATGGAAAATTCTAGGATGCTTTCGCATCGTTTAAGAAGAAACGAGTTACGGTTGGCCGTTTTAATTTGTATTAATTTGGAGTGTAAAGCGTGTAACACCTTAATGAACAGCGGAGCGGCCGGGTGAGAACAGGCTACGCCGTCCTCGGATCGCTACTCATCTTAGTAGCTCCTCGGAGGAAAAGACGGTAGTATACTGTTTTATGCCCAAGAGGCTGCGCGATCACGGACTAAACTTGAGCTACGGGACGTGTAATTTTGGCCTTCTACTTGAAACAGGTTTTATGTTCACCCCCGTAGGGTTACCGTATAGCTTTCAGGATTGTATAGACGGGCGCAACGCATAACTCGAACGCTAGAATAGTGGTCCTTAAAAATTTTCGTAATAACCGGCCGGCCAAGTTACTCTCGGCTGTATCGCAATGCCGAGATGATATTATAATTATCTGCTATTAATTGAACGTTCGGCTCGAATCAAACGACATCGAAAAGAAGATTATTGTTAGATCTATTTCTATCGTGATAAATGATTCATAGAGATCAAGTACGTTGGGAATTCGTTATATTTCTCATCGAATAAAAAAGGGAACTTTCCGTTACAACATTATAAGACACGGCAATCAAGCAATCAATACTTAGATCCGAGCAAAAAACCGGCGTTACCGCTGTTGCGTTCTTACGTGACGACTCGTTCATGAATTTCATTCCATCGGTAACGAGTCTATAATTTCGACGTCTTGTTATGCGTAGACGAGTACCGTGGTATTCGTATCAAGAAACCAGAAGGCGCATGCAATTATGAACCGTACATGGCTCGTACCAGTGGTCGAGGTATCGATAAAAAAAAGAGAGTTCGGAAGCCAGTCGCGGAGAAGGAAAGGAAGGACGACGATCGACACGATACACACGTGAGTACGTCAGATTCAAATTCACCTCGCAATTAAACTACTCGAATCGCCGAAAAAAGGATACAGCGAGACGAGTTTTATTGGCCACGCCACTACTACTACCGAGGCTGCGTAGATACCGTGCAGTTGTTATACGCGTGCCTAATAAGCCGAGACTGGTTAGATCCCCGTCGATCGAATTCGAATGCCTCCGCGTCGTACAAGAAAGAAGAGTTATTGTAAGTAACGAATCGGGGGATTGTAAGTATGTATCTCCTAGCCGTCGACGGTGTTGTTTTCTCTTCCTCGGCTGAGAACCCGATCGAGGAGACACCGTGCGGCAATGGCGCAACAGGAGTTCGTTGCCTTTTTGTTCCTCATCACGGCGACCGATACAAATAGAAGATCTCGCGCGGCCATGCACATGACCTTCTACTCGCGCGTTTAAATCTTCTCAATGAGATAGTTAGAAACGTTGCCCTTCCTTGATGCTACCGATTCCGATCGGTCCGCTAGAATTTCATCACGCGCGAATGTTAAAGGAAGAAGCGCGAGGTCGATCCCCATCGGACGGGGACCGTGATAAAATCATGCGAAATTATTGGCATTGCAAATAGCGTTCAACGGAGTATTCGTAAAATCGGTCCTATTCAAAGATTCCATATTCATAGGGAATCGCGGTTCGGTCGCACACGTAGAGAGAGAGAGAGGCGACAGGGAGACGCGAAACGCGCGCGCCAGCATTCATTACCGATACGAATCTGATACTTCGGTTCATCATCGAGTCAATGACAATCATTGTCCGGAGCTGCATTCCATAAACGTTAATGCATTATTCATCGAGGTGCCGTAATAGCTGTGACTAGCGTTCGCCGCGAATTACGCCCGCGGTAATCCAATTATAAATCGATCGAACAAAACACGCGATTCGAAACCGACGGAGGATCTCGATCCTCCCCGTACCCGCGGTTCTCGATCGCCGGGATCTGCGGTCCGCGGTATAAAACAATGATCGACCATTTGCTCTATCTAATCTACAGCCGGCCGGGCTAGACGCGGGCGTATAAAAACGTCCGACCGATTCAAACCGCTTTCGAATCTTCTATCCGACGAATGCCAAAAACACGGGATTGCTTTCAGAATGCGCGATTCATTTGCATAAATCCCAGAGAAAAACCGATACTCGGCGGGGAACGGGTTTCCTAATCTGAAACTTGTTCCCTCGAGTGAATCAAGCTACTCGCTCTGGTAAAACACTAAACCGCTGGGCGACAATTAACCGAAGTCTCGGACCTCGTAGCCCCGCGACCTTTAATCCCTTCCCTATTGCGAGGGACGGATGATATGAATGTAGCGTTGCGAGGATCCGAAGCCATTCACGAAATCAGAGCTTGCCACTGAGAGAGGGTTCAGGCCTTTTTGTACCGGTAGCGTATATACACGACGGCATAAAAGTATTAGGGGTTCGCGGGACCGAGAGCGCGCCCGCGCGCGCGCGAGAGAGAGAGAGAGAGACGCGGGACAAGGACAAAGGACTGAAAGGAGGGTTACCGAAAGCGAAACGCGGCGAAACGTGCGAATTACGAGTATAATACGAAATTCGGGCTTATCCTACGAGCAATGGGAAGGGGGGCCGGCGACCCCGAAGAAGCCGCTGCTGTTGCGTACAACGGACCGTAACAACGCTCTCCGGAGCGCAACGAACGGGGGTGGCCTTATAACACTTACATCGGGACAATAACGATTAAGAGCGAGTAGCTCGACTCCGCTGAGGGACAGGAACATGTTTTCACCACGAAGTTTTTAACGTGCGGAGGAACGCGGGGAAAAAAAGGGGCAGGAACAGGAAATATAGGGAAAAAAGGCGATTGAGTCAGGGGAGAAAGAGTGGAGAGAATTTAGATGCTAAAGGTATCGTGAAAAGAGAGAAGCCCGCGGCGATGGGAAAGAACCTTCTCGAGTCTCCACCGAGCCGTCAACGACTTATGGTTTATTGCCTGTCTACGCAGCTTCCTAGAGGATCCTTAGGGAGCCAGAGAAATGAGTACACAGATGTTCCTTCCGCGATATTTCTCAGGAGGAGCGAACAAAGTTCCTGGTGTCTTTTTCCTCCGCCGCTGCTGCTCCTCGGGTTTATTCGACCGGCTCGTCGATCGCACGCGGGGAAAACAACTCGTAAAGAGAACTAACAGGTCGCTTCGAAACGTTTTCCGCGAGGTCGATTAACCAATAGCTAGCCTAGATATGAAGTCAGTTATCGGAGATAGGAATTGTGTCGTTACAATTAGTACTCCAGTAAACGACTCGTTTGTTTGTCAGACTCTACGTTTTCTTCGGGTTGCGTGCCTGAATGTAATTTCATAGATAGCGATGAATAAATCACTGATAACGCTTATAATAAACGGAACGCGGATTTCATCGCGGGAAAAAACAATCGATTAAGGTAATTAAAGAATGTCATAAAATAAGCGATTGAAAAATTATCTGACGTTTATTCAACAATGAGAATCACGCGGACGGTAGATTTACAGGTACGTATTGTTCCGTAGAACAGAAACTGTAACACAAAAGCGAGAAGAAGGAAAAAAAATCGTCCGCATAACAACGCCGTTCGCGTTGGCGGTGCATGGTAGGCCGGCGT